>CM064514.1:11132919-11558493 GCA_032716605.1 Paralithodes platypus | reverse complement strand
TTTCCCCGCAAACTCCAATATCAACTGTAGCCTAATGCCACCCCCACGCCCGGAGACCTTAGGGTCAAATTTCCACGTAGTCCCCTGAACTCTCTCCCTCTCATTAACCTAACAAGTGCGCATGGGGGTAATTAGACACCTCTCCCTGTGCGCATGTATTTGAGGTGTTTCCGTCACTAAAATATTCATTTTACCATAAATAGCATTAATACTTATCCATACGCGCCTATTATGGGTTGATTATAAAGGTATTAACCTGAAACAACAATAAAACGAGTGAAAACAGTGTTTGGATGGTCAAAATCGGAGATATAGCCCGCGAGTTGTATAATGTATGCGTGAGGCAAGGTGCTTTCCCGCCAATTTCCCCCAAGGCCACTGAGACACAGTCGATCGATACTCTCTCTCTCTCTTGCACTCGCTTGCAATCAGTGATGACAACGCCCTGCTTGCAACTCGCTAATGTTAGCACGAAAATATACCTCAGAATAAGGGAATAACAGGGAAAATAGGTGATAACTGAAGGAGAGGAGGAAAGTGGGCAAGGAGGGGAGGTAGAGGACTGAGATTTTGCATGGCCCAGGGGCCAAAAAAAATCGATGTCAACATTTTTGTTTTGTTTTCTCTGACTCTTAAGAGTCCCGCCGGGGGAATTCTTAACCTCTGAAGTGCGCATGGGGGTAATTGGAAACGTCCCCCTGTGCTGACGTATTTGAGGTGTTTCCGTCACTAAAATATTCATTGTGCCATTAATAGCATTAATACTTATCCATATGCGCCTATTATGGGTTGATTATAAAGGTATTAACCTGAAACAACAATAAAACGAGTGAAAACAGCGTTTGGATGGTCAAAATCGGAGATATAGCCCGCGAGTTGTATAATGTATGGGTGAGGCAATCTGCTTTCCCGCCAATTTCCCCCAAGGCCACTGAGACACAGTCGATCGATACTCTCTCTCTCTCTCTTGCACTCGCTTGCTATCAGTGATGACCACACCCTCCAATCGGATTTCTAATGTTAGCACGAAAATAAACCTCAGAATAAGGGAATAACAGGGAAAATAGGTGATCACTGAAGGAGAGGAGGAAAGTGGGGAAGGAGGGGAGGTAGAGGACTGAGATTTTGCATGGCCCAGGGGCCAAAAAAAAATAAAAAAATAAAACAAAAAAAATATAAAATTTTTTTTTTTTTTCGATGTCAAAAGTTGATTTTTTTTTTCTCTGACTCTTAAGAGTCTCCCCGCAGTGCGCCGGGGGAACTCTTAAGAGTCTCCCCGCAGCTCCCGGGTTAAGAGTCTCCCAGCAGTTCCCGGGTTAACACCCCGTGCTCCTCGACTCTTTTCCGACCTAGCCTCTCCCTCATACCTCTTGAAAATCCTTGATTTTTCCGTTGCTAACGCTCTCCAACCTTTTATATATATACTCCTATCCAGCCTACCTTCCCTTAGTAGGCCGGAACAACATTAGAACTTTACTAACCCCTTGCATGCCATCTATTCCCTTACAACCCATTCACAACCCTGCACCCAATAATCGTCAGTGCGAGGCTAGCCGCCTCGCCAGTGACTAACTTCTATTGCCATACTTCCAGATAAATGTGGCAGAGTTAGCAACCCAGTCTCCACCACATCCAGCAAACCATACAATTAACAACCAACCGATTAAAACCAGCTAGCCAAGGCACCTTCGGTTTTGGTATTAAGAACACCCACATCTGTCTCATAAACAGAGGGTTATTACTATAGGTTTGACTCCTGTAAGGAGATAAAGAAAACCTAATATTTAGTAGTGGCCCCTCCATCATTGACGAACATGCCTATTACATAAGGCATCCTCTTCAAACACTAATCCGCCGTAGTTTTGAATCTACCGCGCAGAGCATTTAAAAACTGAGGAGCCTTCATCATGAGCGCACGCGACCTCACTCATGGCTTCAGTCATTATGAATTGGGTTCTCACTACGAAAAAACTTCGTAAAAAATAAAAACAAAAAGAAAATAAGAATAACTATCCAATAAGCTTTCCATCATATCGTGGATGTACTTGTGTGGATTTCTGACCAGACGCTGATTCAGGCGTCATTCTTCCTTCACTGACATATCAAGTAAACCAAAATCCTCAATACATCAACGAATGGGAAGGGGACGGTCGGGAGGGCCCCAGTCGTCAATGATTACGGGGCCACTACTAAATATTAGGTTTTCTTTATCTCCTTACAGGAGTCAAACCTATAATTTATTAGTGGCCCCTCCATCATTGACGAACATGCCTGATTTCTAAGACTGGAGGGGGACATTCGTAATCATATCATAACTCTAGAAAAGCAGATAATAAAAACAACCACATAGTATTCTTACTTTGAAAATATATTTAACAACGGCATAGCCGAAAAAATACAAGAAAAAGGGGGTTCAGGCAGGTGCGTGCTTCAAAGAAGCCTGCCTGACAAAAAATGGGTAACCCTGAAGATTCTGAACACAGATCTGTAGTTACAAAGGCACCCCACTCAACGAGTGGTGACAAAAAATAACAAGTTATAAGTTTATATGTGCACATAATAAACCCCAACATAAACTTGGAGATAAATTGCAAAGGAACTCCATTATTCTAAAATTAAATTGCTTTCGCAGCTAAACTACTCTAACAACACCGTTGTTTTGTACTTAACATTGTACTAGCACAATTTCTCACTGAGAAATTTTCATATCACATTTTAACCTTAAATTGTATCACAGCTCTCATACTCCGGCGGGGTCTAGGGTGTCCTATGTCAACTGACTGCATATGGCAAGCCCCTAGCCACAGCCGCCGGACGACCATCCCAGAGAGAGGGCGCCCAGCTACCCCTTTTTACCCACCCGAGGAGGGAGACCCCCACCCCTGCGGAGGTATACCTGACCCCTGTTTTGACTTCCGGGTCATTGCCAGGTAGCACAGGAATTCTTCCTATCAATGAACTAACCATGCATGACTAACCCCCTTACTAACCTCTATTAACCCCCAATAACCCATTCACCTTTCTTGCATACTCAGATAATCAAATTAGCACCTCAGCTATACCTTAGAATGAAGACTGAGCAATATAAGTGAGATGCCCCTATCACAGCTGTCCCAGTCCTCCCCGCAAAGTAGATCCAGTCTCCCTCCCCTCAATACTTCCAGTATAGCCAAAATAGTACCTCTTACTAAGGCTCAGTTATATCTCATTATGAAGGCTCCCTATAGCCATGTGCCACAACAGTAATCACCACCTTACCTAGTCCCCGTATCTATTGAGAGCTCAAATAAGTCCATAAGACTCGAGATCCCTATGGCCTACAGGGTCCAAAACCGAGCCTATAAACCCAGCTCCAGCCCCCAGTAAAATCAGTTGAAAGATAGACACCAACCAGTGGCTGACCCCCTGAAGTTGACCTCTAGCTCTGCCCTTGTGTTGTTCCTGAGTTGTGAGATTCCAGAGCTGGCAGACTCTGTGGCAGATTGGAGATAGAAGCATCTGTCCACGTACAAGAATCTACGTGCACCTTATAACCTTCACACACACTAGTGGGTATATAAGCGTGTAGCCAGCACCGATCGCCAAGAGATCCGTCTTGAGAACTTCCTACATATGGACCACCTGGACGGCCGCGGAACCAGTCGTTAGCCCCCAACATCACGGACGCAAGATAACCAGGACCAGACCAACAAAATACTATCCAAGATTCACTTTATTAGTACTAACGTGTTATAGTACTAATTAGAAATTCACTTATTAATCTTTCTATGAAGTGGCTATATCTTTGCCCAGTGTAATTCATATATAACCATTCCATTTGGGAAGTACTAAGCGTATCAGTGTCCATTAATTAACAGGCGACATTAACTCTCGTAATTACCTTTATCCAGATATTAAAACCCTAGTGATATCTAACGTTCGCCCACTGATTTGTGTTCTACGTATTTCTACCATAAGAATATAAAACTTAGATCAGTACCCCCTGAGGTTACTAGAATTCCCGTGCTCTAAAACATATGCGTGTCTTATTCTAGTCTGTGAACTACTACTTGTGCACCAGACCTGACAGTAATAAATCTAGTTAGTGAAATTGAATCCATAAATAACATTGAGGTCTTCCAGTATATAAACTTGTGAACCAAACCAGTGATCAGAAGAGTATACCTGAACGTTGGCAGTGGGAGACTAGACTCCATCCAGATCCACTAATGCTAGCGGTTCATTTCTATCATTTGTCTTGTACGAGTAATCCTACTTTCCTATGCTCCCTATTAACCTACTTAAATAAACGTGATCGTGTGTCTTGTTAACGTGTGTTTATTTTGTGTTCTCTATTCCTCATACCTTGTATTGTGCATGCAGCATTATATACCCAGTCAGTTAGAACCCACATTACCCAAGTTAATCCTGTAGAAAAACAGGGCATAACATTGGCAGCAGCGGTGGTTCTTGATTCGGATAAAAGGTTGCATTACATTGCAAGTTTGGAACAGCCAGAACACGATAACATCATGGCGCACCATTCTCACATTCCCATCCCACATTATGATGGAGAAACTTACGAGATCGAAACGTTCATGGACATAGTGAAACCCGTACTTGACCTAGTTTATACCACGGATGCAGAAAAAATAGCCGTAACATTAACGCACCTGGGAAAAGCCGTTTCCCTGGTTGCCTACCAAGTGCACCCTGCTCTCACATGGGACGAATTTCGCCCAATAGTGATAGAAGCCATTAAGCCTTCGTTGGGCGTTTTCGTGGCCCACACCCGTATCCAAGACACTAAATTCGAACGCGATCTAGATGCCACAGCGAATAAGATCGCCCAACACATAAAAGTTTCTTTCCTCACATTGACCAGAATCCAACAAGAACAGCAGATTCTGGTCAACCTTGTATCAATATTGCCCTCAGCAGTAAAAGACCATTTCCGTGTGCACGATTTCGTCGGATACC
Organism: Paralithodes platypus; assembly: GCA_032716605.1. Lineage (NCBI taxonomy): Eukaryota > Metazoa > Arthropoda > Malacostraca > Decapoda > Lithodidae > Paralithodes > Paralithodes platypus. The sequence goes on along the minus strand of CM064514.1, from coordinate 11,553,534 downwards.
AAAAAGATCTCATCACGATCCGACGTATTTTGGCAGTGCGCACGGAAGCACCCACCCAAATCGCTGTGATCAAGAGGTTTCCCACGCACCCGCAGCACCCCGACCACCAAAACTCCAAGAATGCCTACCCCTCCTCATCCTTCCACAACAGACCCACCTACCCTTCCGGCAAGCCCCAACCCAGTAGACCCCGGTTCCAACCTACCCAGCCACGCAGAATCTTCAACCGGGACAAAACCTACAACACCTACCAAAGTAAAAACCCTATCTTAGTAATTATCAACCCCTATGAATTCCCTGCCTGTAATGCTCAGTGTGCCCTCCATCAAATTCGTGAGTCTGCCAAACCTCGCCCCTTTACTCCTCGCATTTCTGTAAATGAAGAGGAGTTGGGACAAGAGGAAGAAATGGAGGAAAGGCACACTGGAGAAATAGCCCCTATCATGACCTCAGAGGATACCGAGGAAACCCTGGAGGAGGTAGATACCGACCGCCAGGATTTTTAAAGTACCCCCCGCCCAAGATGGCCTCGGCGGGGGACGCCATAACTGACCGCACTGCCCCCATTTATTACGTGGCCAAAATCAAGGACATTCCTGTCCGCTTGTTAATCGACAAGGGAGCTGCCAAGTCATGTTTGTTCAAGTCTTATTATGATCAACACCACCGACTATTTGGCCCCTTGTTAACCACCAAAGCAGAACTAATCTCAGCTGCTGATACTTACTTAAATCTCCTAGGAGACACTTTGCCCCTGTCAGTAACCACTCCTGCCCCCCATGCTCGTTGTTATCACACGTTCACAGTATTTTCCTCCCACTGTAAACATTACGATGGTTTCCTTGGACTTGACCTCCTTCAAAAACTCCAGGCCCAGGTTGACTGCGGCCAAAGGCTGATCTCATTCAAAAACAAATTCCAACCCAAAGCCTCTGACAAACCCATCACGCAGAAACCCATTCACAAAAAGAAAAAAACACCTTCCCCCTCAACAAACCCTGAGTCAGTGTTACCAAGTTTCAGCTAGCACTAAGGTGACTCCTAAACCCTCCCCTTGCACCGAGTTCTCTCAAAATATCACCCAATTCAGTAAAAAAATGCCTCAACAAACGAAAGAAGACAAGTCCAAGCAACTCCCTCTCGGAGTTGCCCCTCAACTTTCTCTTCATAATTGCTGAGGGGCACAGGGCCCTGGGTGGGACTTTGGTTTCCCAGGCATTTCTGCACCCTCCTCAGCTCCCCGCCATGGAGTGGCTTCGGTCACCCAGGCTTTATTGTGGTAGGCAGAGAGGGTTCTGTGGGGGCGCTCAGTTATGGCCTTGGCCTTGCTCGGGGCCTTGGGGCTGTTCGGCCAGGCAGCTTGGGGAACAACAACAACAACAACAACTCCCTCTCGGTAATCCCCTCAATTCTCGTAACTCTGTCCAGGATAAATCCTCCCATGTTTTCAGGACAGACTCTGAGATATGTAACCATAATTCTATCAAATGTTTATGTACACATGTTTCCAGGGAAAATGCCGACCTATGTACCCAACAATGTTTCCCCCATGCCCCCAGAAATGTTCAGCTATCCCACAACCAACAAAATTTCCCTTGTGACAGTTTTCCGTCAGTAGCTCCCTTCCCCCCCACACAATTCACACCCCTAGAAAACTTCACAACCCCACACTTGGCTCCCTCTCATGACAAACAAACTCACCAGTCCCAGATAACCTTTAACCAGACCGTTACTGCCACCAAGAAAATTCCCCACATTCGTCCTGTTAACAACCCCAAATCAATTCACCAGTCCTCCACCAATAACCCATGTTCTACACCTAACTCTTCCCCCACCAACCCTCTGCAGTCCCACCAACAAATCCCGTTTTCTAACTCGCTCACCTCTCACCACCCTGACCCGCCCGCATGCGCCGTTAATCCTCCCCTCACGCGTGGCGACCGAGGGACACAACTATGTTCCCACCATGCCCCCAGAAATGTCCAGCTATTCCACACCCACCCCAATCCCCCTTGTGACAGTTTTCCGTCAGTAGCTCCCTTCCACCCCCACACAATTCATACCCCTAGAAAACTTCAAAATCCCACACTTAACTCGCCCTCTCATGACAAACAAAACCACCAAATCTATATAAACTCCAAACAAACCGTCACTGCCACCGACAAAACTCCCCAAATTCGTTATTCTAACCACCACCAATCCTTACATCAGTCCTCCACCAATAACCCATCTTCTATACCTCACTCTTCCCCAACCAACCCTCCAGTCCCTCCAATAAATTCAGTTTTCTAACTCCCTCACACCGCGCCCCACTGATCCTCCCACACGCGCCGTTAATCCCCCCCTCACGCGTGACCCCCACCAAAGTGACCTTTCCCCCCTTATGTGTACCAAGCACCTGCTCGCCAGTCAATCCCCCACCATCATTAGCCCAGCTGTAGTTCAAGATAAATGCCAAATTCCCCCCCGCCATCAAAAATGGGTGAACCTTCGACCCATACCCCAAACTCACATGATATTTTCCCCCACTACCACCTCCACCAACCCCAATCGTTGCCTCTTACAACCCGCCATCATTTCCGCTCGCATCAACCACATTCTCGTGGCAAATATCTCCGAGGAATCCCTGACATTACCAAAAGGTCTCATTATACGAGACCTCGAAACTTTTGATGACCTCCCCATAGATTTTAATGACACCCCTACCAGCCTCCAATTGCCCCCTCTCCCGGACACATTATCCGACCACCAAAAAAATGGCATGTATGACCTATTGCTAGAGTTCAGTGACGTGTTTGCCCAACAACCCACCGAAATCGGACAGACCGATGTAGAACAACACATCATTAACACCACAGGCCCCCTCATACGACAACCATCCCGTAGAAAAAATCCCATACAACGTCAGGAAGAGGAACGCCAAGTCCAAGAGATGTTAGAGGCCGGTATTGCCACCCCATCCATTAGTCCCTGGTCTTCCCCTGTTGTCCTAGTAAAAAAGAAAGATGGGTCAACCCGTTTTTGCGTCGATTACAGGAGGTTGAATGACGTAACCATTAAAGACGCTACGCCATTACCCCGGATAGACGATTCCCTTGACTCCCTATGCGGATCCAGATGGTTCACTACCCTCGACTTGCAAGCAGGGTATTGGCAAGTGCCTATTAAGGCCGAGGACCAAGAGAAAACAGCATTTTCCACTAGTGGTGGCCACCACTACGAATTTAACGCCCTACCTTTTGGCCTCTGTAACGGACCCGCCACTTTCTCCCGTTTGATGGAAGCGGTATTACATGGCCTAACCTGGGAAACCTGCCTAGCCTATCTAGACGATATTATTGTGTTCTCACCAACCTGGGAAGGACACCTCCTCAGGTTGAGACAAGTCCTTCAAAGAATCCGAGCCGCCGGGTTGAAATTAAAACCCTCAAAGTGCGAGATTGCCCGAAATAAGGTAGATTTCCTTGGCCACGTAATATCTGAACATGGTATTGCACCAGACCCAAAGAAACTTCAAGCCATACAAAACCAACCCCCACCCACCACCGTTAAAGGAGTACGTTCGTTTTTAGGTTTAGCCACATACTACAGACGTTTCGTCCCCCACTTTCCCACCATTGCCAGACCCCTCCACCAACTCACCCACAGAGAAAGAGACCTCGCGTTTAACACTTTGAAACAAAAGCTAATCCAAGCCCCTATTGTCGCTTTCCCTGATTACCATAAACCTTTCCGTTTTTATACCGACGTATCTCTGTACGCCATTGGTGCAGTTTTAGCTCAAGTCAGAGACGGAGAGGAACATGTGATAGCGCATGCCAGCTCCACCCTCAACCAAGCACAACAGAATTATGCAGCCACCAAGAGAGAGTGCTTAGGGATCATTTGGGCACTCAGCCACATCCGGTCATTTGTGTTGGGCGCAAAACTCGATATAATCACCGACCATCAATCTTTGCAATGGTAGCGTAAATGCGAAACCAACTTAGCCATTTTGGTACGTTGGAGGGAGACACTAGAGGACTACGACTTTACAATACAGTATCGTCCAGGAAAACTTCACACCAATGCAGACGCCCTGTCACGTTTGCCAGTACCAAAAGACCCCCCCACCAACCTAGCCACCTTACAAAACACGGAGCTTTTATCCACCCTCATCCCCCAACATAATTCCCCCTCAGCCCCCTCCCTAATTCAATCTTGGGAAGCAAGAATCAGACCACCCTGGATAACGTTAAATGTCTTCAGGAAACTGACTCGCTGGAGAGATCAACTCGCCACAGACTCTGGTCACATAATCTTAGACCCCACCATTGCCCACGACTACATGATTGCCATCCACGAGGGAAACGGCATACACCTTGGACAAAAGAACATGTTAAAAGTCTTCACAGATCAATACTGGACACCCAACCCCTCCAAAATTGCACAACGAGTGACAGAATCCTGCAAACCTTGTTTATTGGGGAAGGATAGATCACGCACCCCAGGCCCAGCTGGTACCATGTCTGCTACCAAACCGTTCCTAGTCCTATCCCTCGACATCATGGGCCCGTTTCCTTCTTACGCTGGCAACCGCTATATCGTCACATTTGTTGACGTATATTCAAAATTTTAATAGCCTGCCCAGTTAAAGACCACACACAGCCACCACAGTCGCCACACTGCTTGCCACAGAAGTGTTCCCTATATTCGGCCTTCCCCTTGCTCTTCTATCCGACAATGCCCCCGAGTTTAGTGGACACGTTTGGCAACAGTTCACCCAACAATGTGGTATTAAGATTAAACACTCATCCCCGTACTGGCCTCAAGGAAATGCTATATGCGAACGTAGCCATCACACCATCAACAATCAGTTACGGACAAAAATGATTGCTCTTAACACCTCAGACTGGCCATCACAACTAAAGATGATACAATGGGCCATGAACACCTGCCCCCGAGAAGACGGTATTTCCCCTCATGAACGTGTTTACGGCGTACCCCCCCTGTTACTGCCGTTCCACCATCACGCTCACCTCCCCTCCACCACCTCCACAATTGACCCATTGCAACATCTGCAAAACACCCTCCATACCGCCCAAACCTGTCAAGACACCAAAACTGATAACCCCGATGACAAAAACCCTTTCGCCATCCATGACACCGTAATGGTAGCCAACCTCCCTGTCACCAACAAATTAGGCCCTCGCTATGTCGGGCCCTACACCATCACACAAGTCCCAAACGCCTATCAAGTCACCATCGATTATCACGGCGTGACTCGCACGTTCCGAACTAGATTCGTCCGAGCGTTTAAACCTCTAAAACCACAAGACAATACCCCACCCCACACGTCTGAACCGGAATTAAGGGGACCTACCGGTTAATTACAAACTTCCAGGTCTTACTATCAATTTAAATTAAATTTGTCACAGGTGTATATGACCATAAAACTAGATAAATTTATTTTTTATTTTTTTTTATTTTTGCTTTTTTCTTGCAATTTAGGTAAAAAAAAAAATTGAAAATCATAGTACTGCAGAAAATTATAAACTCCTACAGAAATCCCCATAGCACATGTTTTATGTGATCAAACAACTCACAAAAGGTGTATCTATAGTTTCTATGAAACACATTTTATATATTTTGTGTATTTGTTCGATTTAGGTGATTAGGGATTCAGGCGAATATATTTATAGAAAATTACAACTTTGACGACATATTGTGAAAAAATTTAAATTATTAGATTACATTTGGTTTATAGGCCTTTTAGTGTTTTTAACACCTTACGAGCGGCCTATGCGGTTTATTTATGTGTACCGCACAGCGGGGTGTTTTTAGCCAAAATAGGGCTGTTTACGTGATCATTTTCATGCCTAAATAAGACCCAGAACGTAAAACAAGTACCTATCCCTGAAAGGGCATAAACAGAGCTTTCGAATGACACCATAACGATCCTTGTATGATGGATAGTTTTCTTGCAATAACCGTGCAACGCGAGTGCAAAAAGCAGGTAATTCGGTACTTTCAGTACATAATTGAGTATGTAGCGAGTGAGAGAGGGAGGAGGGAGCTGAGATTTGTGTCAGTAGGTACGCCGCGGTGGTCTGGAGCAGTCATACGCTCGCTAGTCTCCTGCCACCACTTGTCTCTCTCTCTCAGCCACATTACGTGCTGAAATTGCCACTCGAGTTATGTCGAGCGCCGCCACATAGTCCAGCTTTATTTAACTCGACTTATGTTGCTCGCCGCTAATTAAGGGTTAATTTCCTTTCCAATGGTATATACACCATTCCTATAGGTCCAAAAATAACTGTAGAATAACATCCGATAGTGCGGCAATATAGGTGCTGAGAAAAACAGGTGAAAGTCTAAGGTCATTAGGTGAACATTTTTACTTTTGTTTTTTAGATTTATAATATTTTATGCAGGAACATGGCAAAGTAGAAGATAAAGCATATGGGAGGTTGTAGAGTAGCTTACGCTCTTTCGATTTATATAGGTATGCTCCTCGTACGACCAGTAGTTACTGAGCATGTTAATTTCAAAGTTCGCTATATAACGTTTTTAGAATTACAGGAAAAGTTTGGAAAACATAAAAAAACACTATTTCCAATGGGTTTTCGCTAATAACATTTCACTGGCTTATGAAGGGATGTTGACTCTTGTTGAATAAACACCTATTGGTATTTTCAGGATTTCGAGTTTTTTAAGCATAAATTAACCGGTCGGTCCCCTTAAACACCCCTACTAACCCTTCCACTCAGGCTATGAATATTCCCATACAAACCCCTAAAGACCTAAGCCCTCCGACACCGAACAGACAAATCATTCCTCAACATACCCCCCAAACAAACCTCCACAAACCCCAAGCCCCCACTATCACACCCTCCTCCACCATGACACCTTCTTTCACTTCTGATAGTCAAGTACCTCCCCAACTTATCCAAGTACGGAAACCTCCACCCACAACCCCGACCACAACAGAAACCCTCCCGTCTAGCCCTGAGATACCTCCCCAAGGCACCACAGTAAGAAAGCCACCCCCCCCACCCAAAACCAAGTACACACCCAAACACACCACAAAATCTACCTCAGTAATCTCACGCTACAACTTACGCCCACGACAAAAATCTTTTAAAACCTCCAGAAAACACACCCTGCTAACCAAGTTCCGTAGGGCTGCCAGACCACTATCCTCCTCCTCCTCCTCCTCTTCTTCTTCTTCTTCGTCGAATTCTCCTCCACAAAGGGAAAGAAGACGAATAATCACCAGTAAACACCATAAACCCTCTAACTATATTCCAGAAGTAACAACCCCCACCCCCCCCACGAAAACACATACCTTCCTCTTCAACCTCATCCCCTCTCCACCCCCACCTCATTACCCCGAATGACCTGCTAGATCTAGCCCCCCACCAAACACCCATAAAACCGCCTACTTCCACCACCAGCAAATCACCGACCTCACCAAAGAACACACCCCACACACGTCCCTACCCCAACCCTCCAACTTAAATCTCCACTCCCTACCCACCCGTCTAGCCCCCCCAACATCCACCCCTTTCCCCTCCAATATCCCCGCAACCCTACCCCCACATCAACCAACCTCCTCATCTCATCGAACCCCCAACCAACCAACCCCTAAAAAATCCCCCCCCACAAAGTCACCCCTGAGAGAACCCCCATACATACCTCCACCAAATCCTCTTCCATTCCGCCTACCACCCTCACCCAACAAAAACCTCCACACGCATCTACCTCTCAAATAACCCCCGACCTCGCCCCCAATAAATGCCCTTCACCTGTAAAACGTTCTTCCCCTCAATATAAAACATCGTCGAGCGACTCAAGTCCCACGACAAACATCTACCTTCCCACCAGGACCTCCAAAGGTAGAATAATCAACAGACCCATCAGATTTAAAGACAGTTATACAAAAACAACACCCCGTTCTGACACTAAAGACCCAAGCCACACAACACACACACACACCCCCTCCTTCTCACACACCTCCTTCACGCACCTTACCTAAACCGATCTTGCGCATTGCCTCACTATATTTCCCCAGCCTACAACACCGCCCAAGAAAACCCCAAAAACCCAGACTCATATCCCCCCTTCATCCCCAGCTCCGTTTTCACGCAGTAATCCCTCCCCTTCGGTTAGTAACCCATTCACCACACTAAACAGACCTCCTGTCAGTCCCACACACCTCACTCCGACCCCCACGGGGGAAAACTACAAACCATTCATACGAAAGGTTAAAGTAAAAACCCCCACAGGACGCTTAGCCCGTCTACAACGCCCACACCAAGCCCGGGCAACCGCCCTCCACAACACAGAGGACACATTCCTACAGGTATACATTGACCTGCAAAAGAAACCTGACCCTCGCTTTCTTGCTTGGTAGGACCTTCTAAATACCCTCAAAATGACCCACCATGACTATGCTTCTTTTTACTTCACCCTTGAGGCTCGGGGACGAGCCTACAATGAAGGAGAGGGAAGTAAAATGCCCCAGAACGAGAAGCCCACCACAGAAGCCACGAGCGAACACCACACAGAAACACCCGAAAGAAAGGTCCACAGAACGAAAGGACCAGCTGACCGAGCCAACCAGTTCAGACAGGCCCAAGCCCGCAGGGCTAAGCAGCTCCAAACCACACCTGCCTACCCCTTCTAAACACTGACCTTTCCCACACCTCACATACACTACCCCTCGTGTCCTACACCTCTACCTACATGATAACGAACATAAATACACCGTACAGTTAATACACCCATGCCCTGTCCCTAAGTTAGGATATTAATATCAACATACCCTAAAATACCTTGTCTTGCCAGACTAAGTTTCTGAAGACCAATCGCCCCATAAATCTATGTATGTTCCTCCCAGATTAAAACACCCATGCCCTGTCCCTAGGTTGAGCCAATGCCAACCAGTTCAGACAGCCATATATCTATGTATGTTCTTCCATCCGAGAAGTAATATGTTCACCCTTAAAATACCTTGTCTTGCCAGACTAAGTTTCTGAAGACCAACCGCCCCCATAAATCTATGTATGTTCTTCCATCCGAGAAGTAATATGTTCACCCCTTAAAATACCTTGTCTTGCCAGACTAGGTTTCTGAAGACCAACCGCCCCCATAAATCTATGTATGTTCTTCCATCTGAGAAGTAATATGTTCACCCCATAAAATACCTTGTCTTGCCAGACTAAGTTTCTGAAGACCAACCGCCCCCATAAATCTATGTATGTTCTTCCATCCGAGAAGTAGTATGTTAAAACCCCATGTCATAATTAATAAGAAACTATGATACCCACGGGTACACCATTGTATATATAACCATTATTCCTGTAAGACCTAGACAGAGATAATGACTGAAGATGTTAGCCACCATGCAGTAACTCTAATTCTTACCCCAACCAGAGATTGTATAGATAACCTTTTTTTTCTTCCATTGTCTATCATAGCACGAAACAATAACGAAGTACCCCTACGAACTGCCGCTTTTCTTTGGTCTATATTTCATAGAAAACACAGTTCCCAGGGACAGCTAGATAAGCAAGAAATCGTGTCAAAATAATAGTGTCCATAACCCCTCGTATTGACGAGTAATAATACACCATGTTTTTCTCTACTTTTATCCACAGTCAAGCACACACCTACAGTTAACCTCCCCTTCCCCACAGCCCACAGTCCACATGATCCTATCTTTTCCAGACTCCTATACCACCCCGTATTTGCTCATCCCCCGGTAGCATTTGGCTAACGTACTTTCACTGTCCTTTCCCCCAAACTCCAATATCAACTGTAGCCTAATGCCACCCCCACGCCCGGAGACCTTAGGGTCAAATTTCCACGTAGCCCCCTGAACTCTCTCCCTCTCATTAACACCCCGCGCTCCTCGACTCTTTTCCGACCTAGCCTCTCCCTCATACCTCTTGAAAATCCTTGATTTTTCCGTTGCTAGCACTCTCCAACCTTTTATATATATACTCCTATCCAGCCTACCTTCCCTTAGTAGGCCGGAACAACATTAGAACTTTACTAACCCCTTGCATGCCATCCATTCCCTTACAACCCATTCACAACCCTGCACCCAATGATCATCAGTGCGAGGCTAGCCGCCTCGCCAGTGACTAACTTCTATTGCCATACTTCCAGATAAATGTGGCAGACTTAGCAACCCAGTCTCCACCACATCCAGCAAACCATACAATTAATAACCAACCGATTAAAACCAGCTAGCCAAGGCACCTTCGGTTTTGGTATTAACCCTTAATTAGCGGCGAGCAACATAAGTCGAGTTAAATAAAGCTGGACTATGTGGCGGCGCTCGACATAACTCGAGTGGCAATTTCAGCACGTAATGTGGCTGAGAGAGAGAGACAAGTGGTGGCAGGAGACTAGCGAGCGTATGACTGCTCCAGACCACCGCGGCGAACCTACTGACACAAATCTCAGCTCCCTCCTCCCTCTCTCACTTGCTACATACTCAATTATGTACCGAAAGTACCGAATTACCTGCTTTTTGCACTCGCGTTGCACGGTTATTGCAAGAAAACTATCCATCATACAAGGATCGTTATGGTGTCATTCGAAAGCTCTGTTTATGCCCTTTCAGGGATAGGTACTTGTTTTACGTTCTGGGTCTTATTTAGGCATGAAAATGATCACGTAAACAGCCCTATTTTGGCTAAAAACACCCCGCTGGGCGGTACACATAAATAAACCGCATAGGCCGCTCGTAAGGTGTTAAGAACACCCACATCTGTCTCATAAACAGAGGGTTATTACAAACACTTGTGTTAGGCAAGCCCCTAGCCACAGCCGCCGGACGACCATCCCAGAGAGAGGGCGCCCAGCTACCCCTTTTTACCCACCCGAGGAGGGAGACCCCCACCCCTGCGGAGGTATACCTGACCCCTGTTTTGACTTACGGGTCATTGCCAGGTAGCACAGGAATTCTTCCTATCAATGAACTAACCATGCATGACTAACCCCCTTACTAACCTCTATTAACCCACAAAAACCCATTCACCTTTCTTGCATACTCAGATAATCAAATTAGCACCTCAGCTATACCATAGAATGAAGACTGAGCAATATAAGAGAGACACCCCTATCACAGCTGTCGCAGTCCTCCCCGCAAAGTAGATCCAGTCTCCCTCCCCTCAATACTTCCAGTATAGCCAAAATAGTACCTCTTACTAAGGCTCAGTTATATCACATTATGAAGGCTCCCTATAGCCATGTGCCACAACAGTAATCACCACCTTACCTAGTCCCCGTATCTATTGAGAGCTCAAATAAGTCCATAAGATTCGAGATCCCTATGGCCTACAGGGTCCAAAACCGAGCCTATAAACCCATCTCCAGCCCCCAGTAAAATCAGTTGAAAGATAGACACCAACCAGTGGCTGACCCCCTGAAGTTGACCTCTAGCTCTGCCCTTGTGTTGTTCCTGAGTTGTGAGATTCCAGAGCCGGCAGACTCCGTGGCAGATTGGAGATAGAAGCATCTGTCCACATACAAGAATCTACGTGCATCTTATAACCTTCACACACACTAGTGGGTATATAAGCGTGTAGCCAGCACCGATCGCCAAGAGATCCGTCTTGAGAACTTCCTACATATGGACCACCTGGACGGCCGCGGAACCAGTCGTTAGCCCCCAACATCACGGACGCAAGATAACCAGGACCAGACCAACAAAATTGTTATGCCCTGTTTTTCTACAGGATTAACTTGGGTAATGTGAGTTCTAACTGACTGGGTATATAAGGCTGCATGCACAAAACATAGCTGGATATGGTATGGGAGGGAGAAGAAGAGAAGTAGTGGAGGAGGAGGTGGGGATCAGGAGGTCAGAAGTGTGGGAAGCCATGAAAAGAGTGAAGTTGGGGAAAGCACCAGGAACAGATGGAGTGTGTGGGGAAATGTTGAGGTATGGTGGTGAGATAGTGATAGAATGGGTATGGAAAATGTGCAAACTAGCATGGGAGAAGGGCAGTGCACCCGATGACTGGAAGACTGGCATAATAGTCCCCCTATAAGAGAAAATGGGAAAGAGGAGTGTGTGGTAACCACCGAGGAATATGTCTTCTAAGCGTAGTAGGGAAGGTATACAGTAGGGTAGTGATTGAGAGAGTGAGAGTGAGAACGGAGAAATGGATAGGCGACGAGCAGGGAGGTTTTAGGAAGGGAAGAGGATGTGAAGATCAGATTTTACCCTGAATTGTGTTGTGGAGAAGTATCTGGAGAAGAAACAAAAGGTGTATGTTGCCTTTATGGACTTGGAGAAGGCCTATGACAGAGTGGATAGAGAAGGTTTGTGGAAAGTACTTAGAATATACGGAGTAGAGGGCAAGTTGCTGAAAGCAGTGAAGAGCATGTATGAGGGTGCAAAGGCGGCAGTACGTGTGGAGAGTGAGCAGAGCGAGTTCTTTGACCTGAATGTTGGTTTGAAACAGGGGTGTGTGATGTCCCCGTGGTTGTTTACTGTATATATGGATGGAGTTATGAAAGAAATACTATCAAGAGCAGTGGATGTTGGTGTATCGCTGAAAAGGGAGGGAATTGAGTGGAAGCTACTTATACTGCTGTTTGCGGATGATACAGTTCTGATGAGTGATAATGAATGGGAGTTGCAGGGTCTGGTAAATGAATTTGGAACAGTGTGCGAAAAACGGAATTTGAAGGTAAATACGGGGAAGAGCAAGGTTATGGTCTTCGAAAGGGGTGAAGTCACAGAGTGTGAGGTGAAGCTGAACGGTCAGGCTATGGAGATCGTCAACTCTTTTAAGTATCTGGGCAGTGTGTTGAGTAAAGATGGGACTATGGATGAAGAGGTGCGGGAGAGGGTACAACAGGGGAAGAGGGTTGTAGGAACGCTAAAAGCAGTAACAAGAAATAGGGTGGTCAGTATGGAAGTGAAGAAGTCCTTGCATGACAGTGTGGTAATCCCGACACTGACTTACGGAAGCGAAGCATGGACGTTGGTTGAGAGACTCAGACCAAGAGTGAGAGCAGTGGAAATGAATTACTTAAGGAGTGCGTGCGGAGTTACATGGAGGGATAGACAGACTAATGAGGAAGTAAGAAGGAGGTGTGGTGTGGAGGTAGATGTGCTGGAAAGTGTGAAAAGGAACAACTTGAGATGGTTCGGCCATATGGAACGTATGGAAAGTGAGAGAATGACTAAGAGGGTGTACGAGAGCGAGGTGGAGGGACAGAGGGGGAGAGGTAGACCGAATATGAGGTGGAAGGATGGAGTGAGGAACTACATGAACGAAGGCGGTGCTGGTTGGGGGGAGGGGCGTCGACTGACTGGGGACAGAGGTGCATGGGGGCGGTTCGTTCGTGGCCACCCCTTCGGGGATCGCGGCGTCAGGCAATAGATAGATAGATAGATGCACAAAACAAGGTATGAGGTATAGAGAACACAAAATAAACACACGGTAACAAGACACACGATTACGTTTATTGATATATACACTTCTGAATACTCGTGCAAGGCAAATGATAGAAATGAACAACACTAGCATAAGTGGATCTGGATGGAGCCTAGTCTCCCACTTCCAACGTTCAGGTATTAATCTTCTGATCATTGGCTTTAATTCACAAGTTTATATACTGGAGACCATCAATGTTACTTATAGATTCATATTCACTGTTAGATTTATTACTGGTAGCTCTGGTGCACAAGTATTAGTTCACAGACTATGATTAGACACGCATATTTTAGAGCACGGGAATTCTAGTAACCTCAGGGGGTACTGATCTAAGTTTTATATTCTTGTATCAGAAATACATAGAACGCAAATCAGTGGGCGAACATTCAGATATCACTAGGGTTTCACTTCTATGTAATAATATCTGGGTATATGGTTAATTACGAGAGTTAGTATCGCCTGTTAATTAATGAACACTGATACGCTTAGCACTTCCTAATGGAATGGTTATATATGAATTATACTGGGGCAAAGATATAGCCACTTCATAGAAATATTAATAAGTGAGTCTCTAAATAGTACTGTAACACTGTAGTACTGACAGAGTGAATCTTGGGTAGTATTTGATTGGTCTGGTCCTGGTTATCTTGCGTCCGTGATGTTGGGGGCTAACGACTGGTTCCGCGGCCGTCCAGGTGGTCCATATGTAGGAAGTTCTCAAGTACGTGGACAGGTCCTTCTATCCAAATCTGCCACGGAGTCTGCCAGCTCTGGAACTCAATTCTCAGCAACCAACAAGGATAGAGCTCGAGGTTAACTCTGGTGACCAACCTGGGTTGGTGTCTATCTTTCAACTGATTTTACTGGGGGCTGGAGCTGGGTTTATAGTCTCCGTTTTGGACCCTGTAGGCCATAGGGATCTCGAGTTTTGATGGACTATTTGAGCTCTCAATTGATACGGGAACTAGGTAAGGTGGTGATTACTGTTGTGGCACATGGCTATATGGAGCCTTCATAATGCGATATAACTGAGCCTTAGTAAGAGGTACTATTTTGGCTATACTGGAAGTATTTAGGGGAGAGAGACTGGATCTACTTTGCGAGGAGGATTGGGACAGCTGTGATAGGAGCGTCTCTCTTAGATTGTTCAATCTTCATTCTATGGTATAGCTGAGGTGCTAATTTAGTTATCCGAGTATGCAAGAAAGGTGAATGGGTTATTGTGGGTTAATAGAGGTTAGTAAATGGGTTAGTCCTGCATGGTTAGTTCATTGATAGGAAGAATTCCTGTGCTACCTGGCAATGACCCAGAAGACAAAACAGGGGTCAGGTATACCTCCGCAGGGGTGGGGGTCTCCCTCCTCGGGTGGGTAAAAAGGGGTAGTTGCGCGCCCTCTCTCTGTGATGGTTGTCCGGCGGCTGTGGCTAGGGGCTTGCCATATCACAAGTGTTTGTAATAACCCTCTGTTTATGAGACAGATGTGGGTGTTCGTAATACCAAAACCGAAGGTGCCTTGACTAGCTGGTTTAATCGGTTGGGTTGTTAATTGCATGGTATGCTGGATGTGGTGGAGACTGGGTTGCTAACTCTGCCACATTTATCTGGAAGTATGGCAATAGAAGTTAGTCACTGGCGAGGCGGCTAGCCTCGCACTGACGAACATTGGGTACAGGGTTGTGAATGGGTTGTGAGAGAATAGATGGCATGCAAAGGGTTAGTAAAGTTCTAATGTTGTTCCGTCCTACTAAGGGAGGGTAAGCTGGATAGGAGTACATATATAAAAGGTGGGAGAGCGTTAGCAACGGAAAAATCAAGGATCTTCAAGAGGTATGAGGGAGAGGCTAGGTCGGAAAAGAGTCGAGGGGCGTGGGGTGTTAATGAGAGGGAGAGAGTTCAGGGGCTACGTGGAAGTTTGACCCTAAGGTCTCCGGGCGTGGGGGTGGCATTAGGCTACAGTTGATATTTGAGTTTGGTGGGAAATGACAGCGAAAGTACGTTAGCCAAATGCTACCGGGGATGAGCAAATACGGGGTGGTATATGAGTCTGGAAAAGTTAGAATCATGTGTACTGTGGGCTGTGAGGAAGGGGAGGTTAACTGTAGGTGTGTGCTTGACTGTGGATAAAAGTAGAGAAAAACATGGGGTATTATTACTCGTCAATACGAGGGGTTATGGACACTATTATTTGACACGATTTCTTGCTGATCTAGTTGTCCCTGGGAACTGCGTTTTCTATGAAATATAGACCAAAGAAAAGCGGCAGTTCGTAGGGGTACTTCGTTATTGTCGTGGTACTATGATAGACAATGGTAACAAAAGGTTATCTATACAATCTCTGGTTGGGGTAAGAATTAGAGTTACTGCATTGTGGCTAACATCTTCAGTCATTATCACTGTCTAGGTCTTACAGGAATAATGGTTATATATACAATGGTGTACCCGTGGGTATCATAGTTTCTTATCAATTATGACATGGGGTTTAACATATTACTTCTCGGATGGAGGAACATACATAGATTTATGGGGGTGGTTGGTCTTCAGAAACTTAGTCTGGCAAGAAAAGATATTTTAAGGGGGTGAACATATTACTTCGCGGATGGAAGAACATACATAGATTTATGGGGCGATTGGTCTTCAGAAACTTAGTCTGGCAAGACAAGGTATTTTAAGGGGTGAACATTTACTTCTCGGATGGAAGAACATACATAGATTTATGGCTGTCTGAACTGGTTGGCATTGGCTCAACCTAGGGACAGGGCATGGTTGTTTTAACCTGGGAGGAACATACATAGATTTATGGGGGGATTGGTCTTCAGAAACTTAGTCTGGCAAGACAAGGTATTTTAGGGTATGTTGATATTAATATCCTAACTTAGGGACAGGGCATGGGTGTATTAACTTAAGGTGTATTTATGTTCATCATCATGTAGGTAGAGGTGTAGGACACGAGGGGTAGTGTATACGCAAGGTGGGGGAAAGGGTTGTGAATTGTAAAGGGGTTGGTTTGAGGCTAGGCGCCGCGCCGCTCGTGACCTAGGATAGTGACCGTTAATGCGCTGGACATAGGGGTGGCATTCCCCTACGATCGAACAGGTAGAGTGGTGTGTGCAGCGGGGCGTGAAGGATAAGTGGACAGGATGACCCAAAACAGGGGACCACTGTGCATAGGGTCACGAAGCAAAATTAGAGTAGTGTGGATTGTGGATACGAAGGAGGTGATTGGAAGACGTATAACAATTGTGGAAAAGTAAATGGAAGAGATGAACACAATGGCAGATAAAAGATAATTAACCTAAGGATTGAATACATGCATGAATGACGACATTATAGCCGTCGTCCTAATAAGATGATGAAACCTGGTTGGTCTGCACGTGGCACAATACGACACAAGGACAGTGCCGCTATGTCGTATCAATACTGGTGGCATACTCCGGTTAATATTATATATACACTTAGTTACTAGAAGAACAAGGCAAGGGGGGTGACTGAGCACGGGGGTACATATATCTATACTCGTCATGGAAAGGGAGATACGAGGTAGCTTTCCTGCATCTCTCCTGATAATCGTCTGCAGATTGGTCATAGTGAGTTTATCCGAATTAACAGGCCTAAATCAATACAATAACTGGCATAGGGTTATCGGGTGTATAGAGTCGTGGTTAAAGGTTGGGAATATATAGTTAGTGGATAACACCACGGAAGGTTAGAGACATAGAATTGTTAGAATTGGGGGGGCTATGATTGTTATATAACTAAATACAGGGCTGACGTAATCACGATCTGATTTGGTGTGAAATGGAAGTTAAGGTGTCTTAGATCGCCTCGAACCTACACAATGAAAGTATTATAGTCTGTATGGTGGTTACCTAATTAAATACATACATAGGTGGTACATCAAGAATATCAGTGAGTAAAGTATTGTGGTTTGTATCTTAGAAGACTGTGATTGATAGACGTATACTATGTGGAATGAATTTAGAGAGAGGGAGAGAGACCAAATAGGAAAAGGAAAAGGGGCCTGGGATCTCGTTGGGGATGGTAGTTTCGCTCTCAGGATTTTCGTTCCTGTGGCTCGTTAGGGTTGGAGGTTTCGCTCTCAGGATTTTCGTACCACAGCGTTCCTGTGGTATTTTAAAAATACTATTCAAGATTCACTTTATTAGTACTAACGTGTTATAGTACTAATTAGAAATTCACTTATTAATCTTTCTATGAAGTGGTTATATCTTTGCCCAGTGTAATTCATATATAACCATTCCATTTGGGAAGTACTAAGCGTATCAGTGTCCATTAATTAACAGGCGACATTAACTCTCGTAATTATCTTTATCCAGATATTAAAACCCTAGTGATATCTAACGTTCGCCCACTGATTTGTGTTCTACGTATTTCTGCCATAAGAATATAAAACTTAGATCAGTACCCCCTGAGGTTACTAGAATTCCCGTGCTCTAAAACATACGCGTGTCTAATTCTAGTCTGTGAACTACTTGTGCACCAGACCTGCCAGTAATAAATCTAATTAGTGAAATTGAATCCATAAATAACATTGAGGTCTTCCAGTATATAAACTTGCGAATCAAACCAGTGATCAGAAGAGTATACCTGAACGTTGGCAGTGAGAGACTAGGCTCCATCCAGATCCACTAATGCTAGCGGTTCATTTCTATCATTTGTCTTGTACGAGTATTCCTACTTTCCTATGCTCCCTATTAACCTACTTAAATAAACGTGATCGTGTGTCTTGTTACCGTGTGTTTATTTTGTGTTCTCTATTCCTCATACCTTGTATTGTGCATGCAGCCTTATATACCCAGTCAGTTAGAACCCACATTACCCAAGTTAATCCTGTAGAAAAATAGGGCATAACAATAACGACATAAATACATCTTGGGAGTGTTTCACAACCACTTACCTTAAGGCAGTGCAAGACTGCATACCATCGAAAATACGGCGTCCAGGCCATAATGATGAGCCCAAATGGTGGAATAAAGATATTTCAGACTGTCTGCTTGCTAAAAAATTTGCTAATGATAGATTAAAATCCTCACAAAATGACGAAGAACGGGTGAAATTTGTAGAGCTACGACGCAAAGCCAAAAAGTTAATTAAGCAAAGTAAAAAGACCCTGGAGTTACATGTTGCGCTTCAAAGTAAAACAAATCCGAAAGAATTCTATAGTTATATCAGAAAGAAAAAAGTAGTTACTTCAACTGTTGGACCGTTAGTCGATGAAAATGGAGAATACACCAAAGACGAAGTACAAATGAGTAATGCCCTCAATACCTTCTTTGCATCAGTTTTTACAACAGAAGACCTCAGTGATATCCCTACACCATCGCCGATTCAGATTGATAATTCAGATGTTCTAAGCAATATCACCGTTACAGAGAGAGAAGTATTGAATTGTTTAGATAAACTCAAGGTAAATAAAATGCCTGGACCTGATACAATCTCGCCTAGAGTTCTAAAGGAAGCTAAGGATGAGCTCTCCAAACCACTGACATTGCTATTCAATGAATCCTTGCAGTCTGGGACTATGCCTGATCAGTGGAAGCTAGCCAACGTAACACCGATATTCAAAAAAGGCAGCAAATCCCTACCCAGTAACTATCGTCTGATTAGCTTAACCTCAATTGTATGTAAAATGCTAGAAACGGTCATAAGAGACAGACTCGTAAATCACTTAGAGGCAAATAACTTACTTAAAGATACTCAACACGGCTTTCGTAAAAAACGTTCCTGTTTAACAAACCTCTTAGACTTCTTTCACGATATCCTCAACCTCTACGATGAAAGTAAAGCTGTAGATATTATATACCTTGATTTTCAAAAGGCCTTTGACAAAGTTCCCCACAAACGTTTACTGCTAAAACTAAAAGCGCATTGAATACAAGACGGTGTGTTGAAATGGATAGAAAATTGGCTCAGCGACAGAAAGCAAAGAGTAGTCATAAACGGTAAGGCATCTAAATGGACCAATGTAAGTAGCGGGGTACCCCAGGGATCGGTACTAGGACCAATTCTCTTTCTAATTTACATCAACGACATAGATGAGGGTCTCACCTGTACAATCTCAAAATTTGCTGACGATATAAAAATTGCAAATAGCGTACTCTCAAAAAAACAAGTTGACGATATGCAACACAATCTAGATAAATTGTCATGTTGGGCCCAAATTTGGCAAATGAGTTTCAATGCGGATAAATGTAAAGTACTACATATCGGATACCTAAATGAGAAAGCAAACTATTCGATGAATGGCACTCAGCTTAAGAATGTAAACAGAGAAACCGATCTGGGAGTAACAATATCGAGTAACCTAAAACCGAGTCAACAATGTTCAGAAGTTGTTAAGAAGGCAAACAAAATAATTGGCTTTATAGGCAGGTCATTTGAGCATAAATCCAAAGAAGTTATCCTAACCTTTTACAATTCCTTAGTCCGCCCTCTTCTGGAATACTGCGTTCAATCCTGGTGCCCTTATTACCAAAAAGATATAAACAAGCTAGAACGAGTTCAACGTAGAGTTACCAAAATGATACCTAGCCTAAAGAACAAACCATACGAAGAGCGTCTTAGAGAATTAAATCTATTTCCTTTAACCCAACGCAGAATAAGAGGTGACTTAATTCAAGTGTTCAAAATCATCAAAGGCATCGACAATATGAACTGTAGTAAGTATATACTTCACTATCGACCAATCTAATTACACGCGGGGAAACGGACGCAAAATTATTGGTAAATCTTTTAACTCACACGAATCTAAGAATTTCTTCTTCAATCGAGTTGTCAACTTGTGGAATGGGCTTCCCCGAGACGTTATAGACTGCAGCACCGTTGATTCATTTAAACTCCACTTAGACAAATATCTCGCATCAAACCCGCGACTGACTGCGTTTGTAAATGAATAACTTTATTTTATTCCCCCTCAGTTACTAACCCATCTGTCCCCTACTAACTTCCTAATCCTGCCACGGACATTAGTTCCAGGGCAGTAGTTCCCTTTCCAATGTTCCCTTACCCACTCTAAACCACTGTTTGGACACTTGATCCTCAGTGTTTTGGAGGACAAGCAGCCTAGAAAGATCACTAGACCTGTTGTTGCTTGATTTCCTTTGTACTCCTTTGTATGTGGCATGCAGATGAATCCCTAGCGAGTCTGCTAGGGTAAAAATTTGTTCTGAAATTCTCAACAACTCTCGTGACCTCACTGAGCCTTGCTTCTGAATGCAAAAAACTGCAGTTTGATTGTCCATTCTGAATGCTATTGATTTGTTCTCCAACGCCGTGCCGTGAGTTTGGAGAAAAAACAGGGGAACTAAAAGCTCCTGCTTGTTGATATGTGACTGACTGTTTGCCCCCCAAATGCCTTGTCCCTGGTGGCCTAGACTTGACTGATATCCCCACCCCAGGGACCCCGAGGCGTCCGTGTCTATCCAAACCGTAGGTGGAGGGGAAACCCATGACATGACTGAGTAGAGGACTTCGTGCTTGGTCCAGGCCGAGAGCAAGTTGTGGATTAATGGAGGAATTGGCCATAATTCCTTCTCCGGCAAGAGAGGGAACACTTTGTTGCCTTCCAGGATTAATCGCTTGGTTTTCAGTCGGCCTAGTTTGACAGTTAATTGTATCCAGTTGAGAGAACCGATCAGGGAATCCCACGTTTTCCTGGTCGTATCCAGACTGTGGAGGAACCAGAACAGTTTCCTTCAAAACCAGTTGCGGTTGTCCGCACTCTGTGTAAGAGTCAGAGCGGCGGTATCCCAGATCAGCCCTATCCACTGAATCGTCCTTGAGGGGACAAGGCGTGACTTTGCCAAGTTCACCTTGAACCCTAGGGCTTGTACATAAGCTAACACTCGGTTGACATGATCCTGACATAATTCTAACGAGTTTGCCACTACTAGCCAATCGTCCAGATACCAAAACACCTGTATGCCTTGAACTACTAGGGGTAAAAGGGCTTGCCTGACAAGCTTGGTGAAAATTCTTGGTGCTAGGTTCAGCCCGAATGGCATCCTTTGACAGACGTAGGTCTCTTGCCGGATTCTCAAGGCGAGAAACTTTTGGAACCTCTTGTTTATAGGGACATGCCAATAGGCATCTTTGAGATCGATCGAACACATCCAACCTTGCGGTGGGAGTGCGAGTCTGAGTTGCTGTATAGTCAGCATCCTGAAGGGTGAATTCTCTATAAATGTGTTCAGTTGCGAGAGATCTAGAACTGGTCGCATTTGCACACTGTCCCTTTTTGGCACTAAAAAGAGGTGTGACGTGAAAACTAGTTGGGAAGCATTGACTGGAATCAGAACTTGTTTGGCAATCATTTCTTGTACTACGGCCTCCTCCTCCTGAGACACTGGGGTATACTCCTGCGGCTGACGCAGTCGGGGCCGCCGGAGCCATCACCAGGTAATTCCTTTGCTCACTACTTTTCTGTCCCAGGTAAACTTGGGCCAGGCTGAGCGGAATGAACGGAACGACCCCAGGTGCAACCGGGGATCGTCCGTTACAGCAACTTCCCAATCCCGGGTCTTTGAGCTCGACTCCAGGATGTGGGGAGGATGAGTGGCTAGTATTTTGGAAGGGGAGGTGTGTTGGCATCGGACGCTTGACTAGTTTTGGCTTGTGTAGTGTTCGGATTACCTTTATATGATGCCTTATCTTTATACCCATGAGGCTTACCTTGTTTGGCTTTGTACTAAGGACCTCCCTGCTGGGGAGGTAGTCTAGGGTCTCGAGATGACTGTTTCGGATGTGGTTGGTACTGCTTGTGACTGCCCTTTGATTTATGAAAGGGTTTCTTGGGGGGGTCCTTCCTCGCTTGGGAGGTAACCTGTTTCCAACCACTTACCAAATTAAATACTAAGCTCCAAGTTTCAGAGTTAAGAAAGGTAGCCGTAAGTACCGGGGATAGAGTTACCCGGCGACCTATGTCCGCCGGCAACTTCTTCACCAGATGTACTCTCAAATCTTGGCGAGCTCGTACCGCCTCCAAAATCGCTATTCTAATGTCGCCTAGGGACTGAATGGCATTTTGAAGTGACAGTCTACGAGACAGCTCAATGGTTCTCCGAATTTGGGGGTCAGTGACGGCCGAGATCGTACGTGCTAGAGAAGCGGCTACTTGATGGCTCACCAAGTATTGAGAGAACATCCGGTAAGCCTTATTTCGTAACCTAAAATCTCGCTCCAAGTGAGCAGGTGGTGGTGGAGAAAAGGGGTCATCTAAGGCATGCAAAGATACTTTGGGGGCCGCCAGAAAAGTTAGTAAGGCTGGTGGTAACCCTTCTGCTTTGGACACTGGTAGAGAAAAATAAGAGTGATTCTCTTGAGGAATTTGGTGTGACACTTTGGATGTAATAGTAGTGGCAAATACCTGAGCCTCAAGTTCCCAATCCAACCAAGGGCCGGCGCCCACCTGCCGCATCTGCAGGACCGGGTTCTGAGCCTGGTCCAGAGCCGGAGTTGTAGCCAACTCCGGCGTAATAGCATTTAAGCCCTTGACATCATTGATGCCATCAGCCTTCGACCAGTCAGCGAAAAGTCGTGCAGCAGCGGCGGAAGGGACTGCCGGAGCAGGTGAATACACAAAATATGCTGGATTAAGGGGACTAGGTACACCTTTAATTAGGACATCTAGCACCCTCCCTGTCTCGTCTTTAGCCCTAAATTTACGATTCTTATTAATCTCTATGGACCATTGCATGGGGACTGGAGGGTCTCCTGACACAGATGGTTGAGCTATAAGAGGATTCTCTGGTACTACAGGTACCCACGAGCAATCAGCACCATAGAGGAGAGGCATAGGGCCTTTTCTCACCGGTAACTTGTCTAAGGGGGGCGTTTGAACGTCAGTGATCACCCTCAGGTTGGACATAGCTAACGTCGCCGATCCTACAAGGCCCGGGGTCATTGCCTCCACTGGGGTCTGGGATGACGTCAAAATTGACGGAATATCTAAAGGTCTCACTACAGAAGTACTAGCGGGAGCAGTTGAGGTGATAACCGGCTGATCTAACGAGGCAGGGAGTTGGTACTGCTGTAATACCTTATGTAATAAGTAATTTACCTGGTCCAAAGTCATCCATTGTCGTGAGGTATCTTTGGATGGATTTGAACTAGCTTCAGAATAATTACTTGGAAGCGACTGAGGAGCCGGGGAGAACATAGGATCCGCCGGCTCCTCACTCTGCTCCAAGAGTTCATGTGATAATAACTCTTGCGAGTCCTCGTGATCCCTCGGGGGCCAAGACAAATCAGGCATCGAAGATGGCAACACGTTGGTGTTGCTATCCTCAGTCTGTTCTAGAGAAGGTTCTGGATGGCGCCAGTAACCTCCTGCCGCCAAGGGCCGGGGGTCCTGGTCCATCGGAGATATAACTTGTGGCCCCGCCGGACGACCTCTAACTTGATCTGCCAGTACCCTACTATGGCCTGTTGATTCGCCACCCCGGGGAACTAGAGATAATTTTGGTATTGCAAACGTTACATCTGAAGTTACATGCCTAGAATGTTCCTCACTAGTAGTGGGAGTCTGAGAGTCAGAGGGCGGTGACAATTGTGGGGTCTCCCGCCGGCTGCTTGAAGAAGTATACTCTTCTCGTCGGCGTTTGTGGGACCTCGAAGAGTCCGAGGTAGAGTGGTGAACGCGGTGCCGTGGAGACTTTGACCTGGACTTCGACCTCCGCCGCGTGGTCAGGGTCGAGGAGGGGACCTCTGTGATGTGTGCTCTCACTACTACTATTGACATATTCGTTGCTTATGGCTTTAGTTTTGACCTTAGGTCTGACCGATTTAGAGGTACGGAGTTTTACTAAAGGTGACTTTATAATAAGCTTCTCCCATAGGATCTCGTCATCACACTGGAGGGCCTTATGGGCAACATCTTTAGCATAGGCATTGAATGTTGCTTTAACTTCATGTAAAGCCGCCAAACATGAAAGATCTGTTTTAGCTAACAATGCGGACTTTAATTCTGAGCAAATGTCGCACTTTTTTGACAACCACACGCCGCGTGAGCGATCGAGGCACTTGACACATTTCGTGCAGAAAGTATGAGCAAACACTGGTAAGAGGGAACAAGTGGGGATAGCACAAAGATCAAATCTAGGCATAGTGCCGTTCAAAGAGAGGGTCCACTCCTCCGTCGGGATCCGATGGCCAACTCCGCCGGAAGGGAAGTCTGGGGGCCTGGAAAGAAACTTTCCAGGAATCAATGCTCATAAGGATAACCTGTGAGGTAGTATACATCCTATCTCAAATCCGCCGGAAACTTAGTGAAAAGTGCACACTTATTCTAACCTTCCGCCGGATCTGTCTAGCTGAATTTCTCACAATTTTAGCCTGTGACAAGCGTCACAGGTCCCTGACCTTATTAAGTTGTGACTATCTAACCAGTTTGCAAAACTAATATATCACGTAGTGAACACTTGACTGATGTTGCCGCGGGCGATAAAGTCGTTACGTGACACTAGGCCAGACAGGGTGAGTTCCCTCGGCGAGCCGAGATGGTGGCCCTGGTAGGAATGCAATTCCGGTGGGAGAGTGGTTCAGCCAAACCACACCGGGATCTTCTGAATGTTCCTATCCGCCAGAGGCGGACACTTGGCCCACCGCACGGGCCGCCGGAACAAACAAAAACTGCCGGGAAACAGGGATGGCAAAGCCCTATTCCTGCAGTCCCACACACATATAATAAAATGCATCATGACATATAGGGACGTCTCCCAAGCCCCAAAGGATCGAGCTAGCATGCTAGAACCAACACAGGGGGAAACAAACGTAATCAATAACAACAGAAAAATTTAGACACCTAAATTACCTGTAGCCTATGACGGAGACCTCTAAATATGACGACCATGTAAACCGAAGATATCCCAGCCGAAGACGCTCGAGAATCTGCAGCCGCACCAAGTAGAGGGAGGCCTTCATCAAGGGGCCTAAGCAAAACACGAACCCTGGAAGGTGGAGCACCACGTGCAGACACCCTTAAACCAGAGCATTTGCTGATAAATGTAGAACGTCGCATATACTATCCTCAATAATGACAGTCTGTATCATGCCTTGTAGCGTGGTCGCCTTGTAGCTAAGTAAACACAACAGCTAAGGCGTCATACATAAATAAAACACACACGCGGTCCACCCATCCGGGACACCTGGACGCCTGTGACAATGGTACCCTATTTTAACACACTCATCCTGCGGACCGACCAATCTGGCAGCCGTGCTAGCTAATCTAAACCTTGTTACTACAACACAGATATATACAAATGTGTAAGGACTCACTAGAAGCTCTGCGAACGTCGAATGAAGCGAACACGGCGCAAGCCCTGTGATCGGGAGGGACGCGGAAGGAGGAAGAACGAGGATGGCCGCTAGGGGGCCTGGTATCGGGGAAGCAAAACATGAGAAATCCACGTATATGGCAAGTCATATAATAACAGATATTAATTTATCTTTTTATTTTTTTTATTTTTTACGGATTTTTTTCTCTGTCAATCAAAATGACAATCCCATAAGGGAATTAGGCGTGCACTTGTAATGAGTACTCCATGATCTTCCGCGCGGGTTATTCAAATTGCTGGCGCAGGGTGTTGAATGGAGACTATTAATGTAAATAGGCGAAGTCGTCAATGATGAAGGGGCCCTATTAAATACACATTTCGGAAGCAGGGAAATGGACCATAGGGGGAAAGATTAGGAAAGCAATAGAAGAAAGTGAGGAGCAGAGGAAAGAGTGGCTAGGGAGCACGGAAATGTGAAGGGAGGAGGGAATAGAGAAAGCGGGAGGAGAAAGGGAGGGGAAGGAAAGAAAAGCGAGAGGAAAATGAGAAGAATATTGGAAAGGAAGTCGAGGGAAACGCAGACATGGGAGAAAGAACGGCGGGAGAGGAAGAAGGAGGAGTAGGGGAAAAAAGAGAAAGGAAAGGAAAGAGAAAGAACAAGGGGAGAAAAGAGAAGAAGAAAAAGGGAAAGAGCGGGGGGTGGGAAACGAGAACCGAGGAATAAAAATAGGATGTGTAAATGGAATAAACAGAGGAAAAATACAAGACATTGAAGAGATATGGAGTGAGTGGGAAATGGAAATGATAGGAATAACAGAAATACACCTTAGGGGAGAGACAAAATGGGAGGGGGATAAATATACACTCATTGGGAGAGGGAGGGAGAAATCAGAAAAGAAAGGGGAAGGGGTAGGGATAATGATTAGGAACAACTCAAACTGGAAAATAGAGAAATTAAGGGTGGAGAATCAAAGGAAATGGAGGATATAATGGGAGTGGCACTAGTGAGGATGAATAATGTAAGGGAAGAAAAAATAACAGTAATAGTAGGGTGGAAGGGGGGAGAAGGGAATGAGAAGAAAACAGAATCAAGTACCAAGGAATACAAAAAATTATAAGGGGTAGGGAGGAAGAGGAGATAATTATAATGGGAGACATGAATGCACACATAGGGATACTAGGGGAAAGGATAAACGGAAATGGAGAAACCTTGATCCAATTTGCGGAAGAAAATGACATGAAAATACTGAACCAAACAATGGGAGAGGGGAAGGCGACATGGGTAAGAGACGGAGAAGGCCAAAGATCGGCAATAGACTTCATACTAGCGAATGGAAGAGCAAGGGAAGAGATCCAAAACATGTGGATAGATGAGGAAAATGAAGTGGGGATTCAAAGCGACCACAGACTCATGGTGATAAACAACACAAAGGAATGGAAAACAAAGGAAACACGAGGTGGAGGATAAATAGATGGAATAAAAAAAGTGAAAGATGGATAGAATACGGAAGATACCTTGAAGAAATCGGGGAAAGAAGAGAGGGGAGCATAGAAGAAATGGACGGAGAGTTGATGATGGACATAAATAGAGCGGCAGAAAGGAGCATAGGAAGAATAAGAAGATGGACAGGGAAAAGAAAACAAAAACCATGGTGGAATAGGGAAATAAAGCAAGCAAGAAGTGAAAGAAGGAATGCTAACAGAGAAAGGAGAAGGATGATAGAGAGAAATAGGAGGGAAGGCGGAGAGAGGGAAAGAGAGGAAAGACAAGCAGTGAGGACATACGAAGAGAAAAAGAAGAAGGTAAAATACAAAGAGAAAAAGAAGGTAAAAATACTAATACAAGAGGCAATGATTAACCCTCTGTTCCCGGAAGGGCTCTTGAACGCCCATAAAAAAGCATACACGAGCTACCCGGAAGGGCTCTTAAACACCCATGAGGTCAAAGCCTGTGAGCTTGGTGTGCGAGGCGTCGGTCCGACGCATGTAAACAACAGCCGGCTGGACCGACGCCCCGCATCTCCGGCCACAAGAAGGAGAGCGTCGCTTGTTCCTGTGTGCCTGTATGTTGTTGTTAAGTATCGAAAAGTAGTGTAAAATGGCTGTTTTTGCCATAAAGTTATCTCCAATGAAATCATCATCACAACTCAAGCAGTTGACTTAGAGAGCTCTACTTAATGCCATTCTACAGCTAAATAACACAGGTACGCTTGGGGATGCGTGGGAATGCGGAAAGTAGTCAGAATAACAAATATACGGTAGCCTAGCCTAGACGTTTTTCGGCCAAAACACCCGGGTTTCGGGGAATATTTATGTAATGCGTAGCCGGGGCTGGAGGGTTAAACACGAGAAAGAAGAAGTAGAAAAGATCAGAAACAAGGGGAAAAGAGGGACAAAAGGAGTGGTGTATAGGATGTTAAGAGGTGAGACCGGTAGAGAGGAAGAAAACGTGGAACTAATAGTGGGAGATAGAATAATAAAGACAGGAAGAAATAAAAATTGAAATAAAACGATACTGGGAGGAAATAGGGGGGTAAATGAACAAGGGGAGGGGAGGGAATGGAACTTGGAAATGAGAGAGAGAAGACTACCGGAACAAGATAAGATGGAAATGGAAAGGGAACTCACAATCGAAGAAGTAAGGAGAAGGATCAAAACGCTAAAAAGGGGAAAGGCGACCGGCCCGGATGGGATCCCAAATGAAATGTACATAGAGGGGGGGGGGGGGGGGAAGAAATGGAAAGAAGGCTGAAGAGAATGTTTAACGAGGTAATGGGAAATGAGAGAGTCCCAGAAAGATGGAATGAAGCGAGAGTAACGCTATTACATAAAGGAGGGTACAAGAGTAAAAAGGAAATGAAAAGGTACAGGCCAGTGACAGTGACAAACACAATAGGGAAACTCTTCTGCGGGATATTGAAGGAAAGGATGAATAGAGCCATAGAGGGAAACGGAATAATAAGTGACGAGCAAAATGGGTTCAGAAGAGACGGGAAGGGGACAGATAATATCTATATACTAAACGAAGTGGTAGGGAAAATTATAAGAGAGAAGAAAACAGGTTACTGTGCATTCCTGGATAGAGAAAAAGCATATGATAGAGTAAATAGGGAACTGCTGTGGAAAATAATGGCAAGGAGTGGAATACCAGAAAAGTATATCAACATCATAACATCGATGTACCAGGGAACAAAGGCGAAGTACGCGCTAGGAAGTATAGAAACGGGATGGGTAGAAAGCAAGAGGGGAGTAAGACAGGGGTGTGTACTATCGTCGTTATTATTTGCGCTCTATATGGAAGAAATGACAGAGGATATAAAGAGTGGGGAGGGGATTCAGATAAACAAGGAAAGACTGGGGTACTTCTATTCGCTGACGATGTAGTTCTGATGGCAGAAACAGGAAGAGGGTTGCAGAGACTGCTAGAGGAAGCAACGAGATTCGGAGAGGAATTAGAAGTAAGATTCAGTAAAGAAAAAAGCCAAGTAATGAAAATGAATGGACAGCTCCAAGAGGACGAGGAATGGACACTGGAAGGAAGCAGATTGAAGAAGACAAGAGAATATAAATACCTGGGGGTAACAATTACAGAGAAAGGGTTTGAAAAGGCAAAAAGCGAAAAGATTGGACAACATTTTAATGCAACAATGGCATGGGAGATTATGGAGCGCGACAAGAGGCTAATGAGTATCGCCGCGGCGGGTAGACGTACACGAATATCGCTCCGCATATCTATTCAATTTATCGGGTCATTCAGTGCAATTAGGGTATTATAACCAAGGACATTCATTTATCGAAGTACAGTGAGTGTATTGCACCCAAAAACTAAGGTCCCGGATAACAGATTGACGAGATATTAAGTGATAAAAGCGAAACACACATCGGACGACTACGATGGCCAAGTCCCCAAACGTAAACAAACCCGTCGTCGATGAGTGCCGCATGTGTAAACTCATCTTTGCTGAGGAAGAAGAGTTTACAATACGATGTGATGACTGTTTTAAGTGGCTGCACTACTACTGCACTGGCCTCCCAACTTTTCAAATACTGTGTTTTGTGAAAACTTTAAGGAAATTTAGATGAAAGGACTGCTGCCTAACAAAATTCAGCAATGAAGGTGAGTGGGTAGCTAAAGCGGAAGCGGCCATAAAAAGTCACAGAGAGAAACTTTCCAAAACTGGAGCAATTTCCAAGGCACAACAAAATCTCCTTCCACTCCAGAGCCGCCACTCAACATCACCCACGAAAAGTACAGTGAGTATACTTAAGAAGTCAGCCAACCTAGGCAACATAGACATAGGAACACCCAAATACTCTGACATACTCAAAACAAATAGTCATGCAACCTCGTCCCCAAAGAGAAGCCCCAACGATGAGGTTGCAAATAGCATACCCAGCATCATCATCACCAGCTCAGACAAGATTGTTGATTTGGGACTAGGGAGCATGCCAGCTAGCATCACCCTCTCGCTTGTGGAGGAGGGCAACACAGATAGGCCTAGCATTCCCAGCAACTCACCTACCTCGCCAAATAACAATATTGTTGATCTAGGATTGGGTAGCATGCCAACTAACATCAACCTCTCGCTTGCCGGGGCTCTCGGTTCCTCCCCGGACCCCACAATCCCTCGCTCAACATCACCCGACCAAGAGAGGACACCGCAGGATACAGAAGCTACAGGACCAGCCACTAGCATCGCAGAACAACAAACCTGTAGGGGCAAGACCCGGGGGGACACCGCATCACGTGTAATCCCAAAAGTGCCAGCATCGCAGAGGAATAAAAATCAGGTACCAGTATGCAGGCACTATAAAATTGGAGCCTGCAAATACAGTCGAGTAGGCACCAACTGTCCCTCTTACCACCCAAGGTCATGCTTGAAATACATGAGACATGGGCTGAACAGCCGAGTAGGGTGTAATAAGGGCCAGCAATGTATAAACTTTCATCAAATATTATGCAGATTCTCCCTGGAAAACGGGGCTTGCACCATTCAGAACTGCAAATATCCCCACACCATAGGAACCATTAGGCCAAACAGAGAGCAACAACCTCCACCAGTACCGGTACCATACAATCAAGCCAGGGGATATCCATCCAGTAGAACCCCAATCAGAAGCCAGCGCAACAACAACAAATCGCCAATCGCCTGAAATGGAAAGAGTAGCTGTAGACATGAGACAGAACACCCAGAGACCGGCCCACACAAATGAAGCAGGTTTTTTTCGGCAAACAGTCGAGAAACTAGCTGCACAACAAGAACAGCTTCAACAAATGATGTCAGTAGTGATGGGAAAAATAGAAGGACAGGACAACTGGAAGAGGGCCTTCTGGAGTTACCACTAACCAAGATACTAACAGGTAACATCAGAGGGCTGTATCCAAGGTGTAATCAGAACAAAGTCCCCCTACTGCAAGAATTCGCTGCCACCGATAACATATCCCTACTCGCCCTGACCGAAACTCATCTGCACAACGATATACTTGATGCAGAGGTGCGGATCCAAGACTTCGAAATTTACCGCACAGACCGTCGGGATTGAAGTCATGGTGGAGTAGCCATTTATATAAAGAATAAATTTGCAGTAGAAATCCTGGACAGCCATTCAAACGGGACATGTGAAATCCTCACCCTCTCCATCAAGGATCTAAATCTTGCTATAACGGCAGTATACAGGCCTCCAAACCCACAAGAGCTTTTTGAGGAGGTCATGAACAAAGTTATTCATACAGTAGAACACCTGCCAGCTCCCAACACAGAATTCTTACTCCTTGGAGACTTCAATTTCCCACACATGAACTGGGAGACATTGGAAGTGGTGGGAGGAACGAATGGAGAAAAACAACAAGCTAGGCTACTGGCGTCTCTTATGCGGACTAAATTCCTAACCCAATTTATATCCGAACCAACAAGAGGAACTAACATACTAGACCTAGTAGCTAGCAATAACCATGGGATTATGCACTCCTACGAGCTCTACGAGACCACCATGTCGGACCACAAAAGCTGCGAAGCGTCTCTCGCAATAAATGCCTTGCTCAATAAACCACAGCAAGGTCAGCAAGAAAAAACAGGAATGGCAAAATTAAATTTTTACCACAAAGATATTAAATGGGCAGAAATTAAAGACAAATTAAAGATGGACTGGGCAACCAAAATTGCGGAAGACAGTGCTGCAAATATGCTCTCTAATTTCACCACAATTTGTGAAGAAATATGTAAAGCCAATGTCCCGGCTAAAAGTACAGCTAAGAAAAAACACATCCCACGAGACCGTCGCATCCTTATGAGGAGGAGGAGCCTCTACAAAAGAAAATTGGCAAAAAATCCCCCACATAGTAAAGCCACCAACTTTCACAAGGCCCTTCAGGAGATTGAAAGCAAACTCCTAAAATCCCATGATGAGCAGAGGAAGAGAGAAGAACTACACGCAGTCCAGAACATAAGCAGTAACTCCAAGTTTTTCTTCTCATACGCTAACAAAAAATCCAAAAACATATCGACAGTAGGGCCATTAGAAGATGTCGATGGAAACCTAGTGGCCGACCCAGGGGAAATGGCAGACATACTAAGGGCACAGTATGAAAGTGTCTTCAGTCTTCCTAACCCCCACAAATCTGTGGATGACCCAGCGGCTTTCTTCACAATGCAAGAGCCCTCTCCCTCACCAATACTGACCGACATAATCCCAGAAATTAATGATATAATTCAAGCCATTGACGACATAGCAGCCGACTCAGCAACAGGTCCAGACGGGTTCAGTGCACAGATCCTAAAAACCTGCAAAGCTGAACTGGCGCTACCACTGCAACTAATAGCTGCCAAGTCCCTAGCTACCGGTACAGTTCCCTCATCCCTGAAGGAAGGGGTAGTGAAACCTATCCACAAAGGGGGTAGCAAAGGACTGGCCAAAAACTATCGGCCCATAGTGCTAACCTCGCACATAACAAAGATAATTGAGCGGGTCGTCAGAAAGAGAATAACAAAACACATGGAGGACCTCGACGCTTTCAACGGGGGACAGCACGGGTTTAGAAAGGGCCGGTCCTGTCTGTCGCAGCTACTTGCCCACCATGAGGCTCTACTAGAAGACATCAGTAAAGGCAAGAACGTCGACGTGATATACCTGGATTTCGCCAAGGCATTTGACAAAGTTGATCACGGCCTCGTTCTTCACAAGCTGAAAAAGCTAGGTATAGGAGGAAATCTCGGCAAGTGGCTGCACAGCTTCCTAACACATAGGGAACAGAGAGTATCGGTCCAAGGACACCTTTCAGACCCAAGCGAGGTAATAAGTGGCGTTTCGCAGGGGTCTGTACTGGGACCACTTCTGTTCCTTATCATGATAGGGGATATTGATCATGATCTCCAGCACTCCACGGCCACCTCATTTGCAGATGACACAAGAGTAATGAGGAGGGTAGAGTCAGCTGACGATGTGGCCCTGCTACAAGAAGATCTGAATTGCCTACTGGACTGGGCAGATTCCAACAACATGAGGATGAACGGCGAGAAATTCGAATTGCTAAGGTACGGCCCTCTACAAACCATCAAAGAGAGCACCAGCTACCAGGCAAATTAAGAAACCATCACTCCAAAAGAACATGTGCGGGATCTGGGAGTAACAATGAGTACAGATGGAACTTTTTCTCGCCACATCAACCAAACCACCGAGACAGCTAGGAGACTCGCAGGATGGATACTCAGGACCTTCCAAACTAGAGAGAGGGCCTGTATGCTGACACTCTGGAAGGCTCTGGTCCTCCCAAAGGTGGAATACTGCTGTCAGCTATGGACTCCCCACAAGATAGGTGACATTGGCAAACTGGAGTCTCTACAGAGGACCTTCACCAGCAGGATCTGGGGTCTCCAACACATGAACTACTGGGAACGCCTGAAGGAGTTGCGGCTCTACTCCCTTCAGAGACGACGAGAACGATACCTAGTGATTTATGTGTGGAAGACCCTAGAAGGGCTGGTACCTGACGTGGGACTAGTCATCAACAATCACGTTAGAAAAGGGCGACTGTGCTACATCAAGAGGACTGAGGCTACCTCTCAGAAAATAGCAACAGTCGCCCACAACAACTTCAGCAAAAATGGGGCTCGCCTCTTCAATACTGTACCAAAGGCCGTCCGGGAACTGACGGGAGTCACGACAGACTCCTTCAAGCGTCAGCTGGACCGATGGCTGGCTACAGTACCAGACGAGCCCCCAATACCAGGATATCCCAGCACCGCATCCAACTCTCGTTAGTAAATAGACGGAACGAGGGAGTTGCGGAGCTGTCTGGCTGCAGCGGAAGTCCACTTTAGCTGCGTCCACAGAGGACGGAATTCTACCAAGTATGACCAAGTAAGTAAGATTAAGAGCGAATAGCTATGAAATAGTGCATGGGCTGTGGAAAGGACTAGGAGTACCTGCAATTATGTACGGCATGGAGGCGGTGGAAACGACAGAGGCAGTAACGAGGAAATTAGAAACGGTACAGAATAAAATCGGAAGGACGGGATTGGGGGCAAATAAATACGTAGCACAAGAAGCAATCCGAGGAGAGATGGGGTGGAGTACGTTTGAAGAAAGGATAGGAAAAGCAAAAGGGAAGTACAAAGTGAGGCTAGAGGGGATGGAGGAAAATAGGTGGCCAAAGAAGGTATACAGATGGGCGAGCGAGGAAAGTAAATGGAACAGAGAGTGCAAAAGAAGGCTGGGAAGGATAAATATAAAACAGGACCGTGTGGGAGGGGAATTTAGAAAACGAAATGGGAGAGAGGATTGGGTCATACTGGAAAATGGGAGAGGATGTATCAGAGAGATAGAGAAAGGGATAAAAGAGGAGGGAAGAAGAAAGTGGAGGGAAGGGGTAGAAAACAAAGCCACGCTGTCGTATTACAGAGGGAAGGAAAAACCAGCTAGAGAACTTTTCTATGATGGAAGATGGGGATCTAAATTGGGGATCTAAATTGCAAGGACAGGATCCCTAGAGACAAATGAAAGAACAAGGAGATGGAACGGAATGGGACCGCACTGTAATCAATGCGAAATGGGAGAAGACCCAATAGTCGAGGACATAGAACACATAATAACGGAGTGTACAAAATATGATGAGGAGAGAAACGAGTTGGAGAGATACATTAGGAATAGAGTTGGGGAAATAGGGTGGGAGGAATTAAAGCAGAGAGACAATAGAGGGGTAGGGGCATTGCTGGAACTAACACAAGATATGGAAACGCAAGACATGGAGATGATGAAGAGGACACTAGAAAAGATATGGAGGAAGATAAATGGGTAGGGGGGAGGGAGGACGTGATAGGTAGGTCTAAAAAACTGTCCCTTATACTATCCTTCTACTCTAAACTTTCCCTCCTACTAAAGTTTCTGAGCCAGTACCGATACAAAGGTCAGCCCGGTGGATCTGCGCGGTCTGCGGGCGGGTTCAAGAGAAGAAGAAGAAGAGGCCTGGACCCAGATTCACTAACGGTCGTAGCGTGCGATGTCGTACAGAAACGTACGATCACCACGGAAGGTGTATTCACGAACGCATCGTTGGGCTCCCTTTCGGCTCCCTTACGCTAAGGCGCCTCTTGACCAATCAGGCGCAAGGCCACTCACTGAGCGTAAGTCCTTTGTAAATAAACAAACCATCTTGCCCATGTGACCGAAGCCACGCCGACTCGCCCAGGAAGAACTGCATTCATTGTTTAGCCGATTTAGCATGGCCTCGTCCAATCCACCACAGCCACCACCAAAGAAGAGGAAGGGTGTCTTCGTAAATGACGAGATACGATTGATTATTGAGGAGGTTTTAAAGAACAAGGCTTTGTTTTTGGGTACACTAACTACCACAGTGACTGCTCAAGCAAAAAAGAAAGCATGGGAGGATGTAACTCTTAAAGTAAATGCAATAGGAGTATGCCGACGTGAGCCAGAGGAAGTGAGAAAGAAGTTCACAGACTTCCGCTCGATTGTTAAGAAGAAGTTGGCTGCCCTTAGACGGGAAGCCCGTCAAACAGGTTTGTGGCCTAGGCTAATTGTTTTGAGACTAAGGCTAGCCTAGGCCTAGCCTAGGCTATACTATTTTTACAAGTTTTATGCAAGGTTAAATTGGAAATTAGTTTACTAGGCTATTTCTGCCATTACTAGGCCTATTTATTGCTTACTATACCTAGCCCTACACTTAGGCTACCCAAACCGGACAAGGTTGAGCTGTAAGTGTATAATATAGCCTAATGTAGGCCTAGGTACCTCGATAATTATGTCATATATCGGTAGCCTACACCATCTTTATGACCTAGGCTACATCAAACCAAAATAGAAGACTTAGGCAAGTTAGGCCTAGGGGTTACTAGCCTATGGTGGGCGGCAAAGCCCCCCTCAACCCATTATTGTATCCCATGGCCCGGTTTGGTAACAAAACTATTTAGCTAACAGCTGGCCGTGGATACAATAATAGGTTAAGGGGGGCTTTGTCCCCCTCACCCTCTATGACTTATTGTCATCATCAATATTATATATTTCCAACAAGGAGCAAATAACAGCTGGCCATGGGATCATTTTGTAAATCTGTATTATAGGCCTATAATTATTATGATGATAATTACTTAATTAGTCACAAAAAAGGTCAAGTTAAAGGCGTAAAGGCTGTGACCTAGAGCGTGCGAATATCGCCACTGAAGTCTCCTTGAATATTGACAAAATAAGGGTTACATTATTTGAATCACATACAGGTAATCATATACCGGTATATAGGCCTAACCTTAATCTATGCTTATACAAAACTAAATTTATTCAATTCTGTTTGCAGGTGGTGGGGTAGGTGATCTACCGCCTTTGAATCCAGTGGAGGACTTGATGGTGCCGCTCTTGGATGATGCAGCAATCGAGGGGTTGCCTGGCTTACCAGATTCGGAGGACCCTCTTCCTGATTCTAATGGCAAGTAAGCCTACAGTGAATCTGATTGCTATATTGTCTTGAACTTAACAATCTCATATGTTGATTTTTGTATCATTCAAGGAGCCTTTCGCCATGGTTCACACACTCTCGGTCACGGCAGTTACGTTCGCTTCTTATTTTACTAGTTGTGGGGTGAGATGGGGCTCCTCACTCCCCCTTATTGTCATCATCATATACAGTATATTGCAGGCTGGCATGGGGCTCCTCACTCCCCCTTATTGTCATCATCATATACAGTATATTGCAGGCTGGCATGGGGCTCCTCACTCCCCCTTATTGTCATCATCATATACAGTATATTGCAGGCTGGCATGGGGCTCCTCACTCCCCCTTATTGTCATCATCATATACAGTATATTGCAGGCTGGCATGGGGCTCCTCACTCCCCCTTATTGTCATCATCATATACAGTATATTGCAGGCTGGCATGGGGCTCCTCACTCCCCCTTATTGTCATCATCATATACAGTATATTGCAGGCTGGCATGGGGCTCCTCACTCCCCCTTATTGTCATCATCATATACAGTATATTGCAGGCTGGCATGGGGCTCCTCACTCCCCCTTATTGTCATCATCATATACAGTATATTGCAGGCTGGCATGGGGCTCCTCACTCCCCCTTATTGTCATCATCATATACAGTATATTGCAGGCTGGCATGGGGCTCCTCACTCCCCCTTATTGTCATCATCATATACAGTATATTGCAGGCTGGCATGGGGCTCCTCACTCCCCCTTATTGTCATCATCATATACAGTATATTGCAGGCTGGCAAGGGAGCAAATAACTGCCGGACGTGGGATAATTACAAATAAAAACGGATATAGGCCTATTAGACCCGTGACCGCGAGTATTGCTGCGAAAGTCTCCTTTAATGATTTCTTGATTTTTAACACTAATGTTGTTTCAGGTACTGTACTAATCATTCCCATATAATTTGTGAAGTTAGGCTTTTTAATTATGAAATTTTTCAAATTTCATATTCCTTCATGTTCTCGTGTTGCAACACTGCATAGGAAATTTCTGCAAGAATGTAGTTACCGGGTGTACCCCATCATGTTTCCGTCTATTTTGACTGCCTTTGGATACAAAAATACATTACCCTAACCAAACAACCTAACCTAACCTAGTATTATAGATTTATAAGTATTTGTTTTATTATAAGTATTTATAGATGATTTATGTTGTATGTCAGTAGTGGTACGCCCGGTAACTACATCCTTCCCGAAATTTCTCCTTAAATAATTTTTATATGTCTTTAATTTATGTTGCGACCTGAAATTCCTATGAAACTTTAGCCTATCAGAAGCACCCCTGGATTATTAAGGTTTCATTAATAATACCGGTATTTCTTGTCATGTGGTTGTTGATATTATATGGTACCATGTACCGTAGTGAAAAAGAGTTGTCCAGTAACAGAAGTACCGCACCGGTAAGTCACTAGTAAAATGCATACATTGTCATTCAATTTGTCAGTTTTCTATGAATTATCAAGGACAACCCAACTGTTAGGGTACCGATAGTAAATTGAAATAATTAAGTCAGTACCGGTACTGGTACTTACAGTATCTGTTCAGTTAATGGGAGGTTTGACATACCTCCCAACCTACCAAATAGGAAAACCTACTATTTGGTAGTAGTCTTGGAAAATCCAACGTCAAGGCTATTAACCTAATTGCAATGACGACTTGTCTATTTTGACTGCTATGTCGTCATTCCAACCGCGGTTAAAAAGAAAACGTCTAGAGTCTACTCCTTATCTTGCTCTAGGAGACGTTGTACATTAACCAAAACTACCACCGAAGGTGAAAAAAGCATAGAAGAGAAGAAAAAGGGGTTTACCTTAGTTACCGCTTAAGGCCCATCCTGTGTTCCGTCATGTGCAGATCCCTGTCGAACGTGCGCATGAGCGACCCTCTCTTGTTATCACATCTCACGTCAGCAGAAGAACGCGGATGGGCAGGGGTCCGGCGTGAGGGAGGGTATTATGTACGTTGGATTTTCCAAGACTACTACCAAATAGTAGGTTTTCCTATTTGGTAGGTTGGGAGGTACGTCAAACCTCCCAATTTGTTAGTAGTCTTGGCAAATCCAACGTCAAGGCTGCATAACAAATAGGAGGAGGACATCCAAGCCCAACCTACCAAAAAAACCAATGCATAAAACAAAATTACGAATGACAAAGACACAATGTAAACAAGAGAGTTTAATAAAAGAGTGAAAAACTGAGGAGTAGCTAAAAAGAACAGTTTTAACACATGCCCGTCATTCATAGTAATGCAAAAACATAGACTTGTCTGAAACCAAATAGGTACTGTACCCAAAATCCCTTTTCTTCAAAAACCAACAAAAACACTGAACACAAGAACAAAACACAATTTTCAATGTGGCAAAAACACTTATGTACTGGAACAATACATAATCCCAAACTTGCAATCCAGTGTTGCAAACCCATACACCCCCCCCCCCCCCTTTGTCAAATAAAACAAAGGAAAAGAACGAGGGACAAGGGGGGAAGACCAGGGATCTTCGCCAGAGCACCAGGAAACACGACCCCCGAGAGCAATCACCGGCCGAGGGGGTCGAACACTGGACACGGAGAGGTAGGAGGAGATGAAGGAAGTGATAGAAGACCACAAAACCGCGGAGGCGAAGGCAGGGAAGGATCGACGTGGCAGGAACCGGAAGGAGGCAGCAAAGGATCTGACATCGCGCGCAGAACCCCTACAAACAGGGTGACGGGCACGAACGGTCCGACAAACGTGGCGGCCCAGCTGCACCTGCTAGAGCCTCCCACCTGTCCGAGGAGACACCCACACAGCAGTACCCGAAGGCGGCGCCACAGACGCAACAGAGGAGTGCAAGGCTGACACCGGGCACAACACATGGCGAGGATGCCCACGCCGTAAAGCCTGGACGGCGAAAGGCTGGAAAACGGGGGCCTCCCTCCCATGCGTGGTAACAAAAGGTGGGGAGGAGGCGAACGAGACGCCATGCAAGGACGGGGAGAATCGGACGCAGTCCCGGGGCCGTGACAATGCCGCTAGTGCAGACACCCGATCCCCAGTGGCCAGAGCGACAAGGAAGAGTGGACGCCCGAGCAACGGAACCGGCGTAGCGGCCCTTGTATACGTGGGGGAAGCCAGAAGGACCAGAGCCCGCCCCAGATCCCACAGCGGAGAGACCTGGCGCGGAGGCGGTCAATCCCGGAAGGCAGCCGTCAGGAAGGAATCCAGCACCTGTGGCGGAACGACCAGCCCAGCGACGGACCCAAAGAACCCCGGACGGCAGACAAGTGGGTACGTATAGCGTCGACTGGAAAGCGAC
This sequence comes from Paralithodes platypus, assembly GCA_032716605.1. NCBI lineage: Eukaryota > Metazoa > Arthropoda > Malacostraca > Decapoda > Lithodidae > Paralithodes > Paralithodes platypus. Next base: position 11,513,512 of record CM064514.1, on the reverse strand, counting down.
GTGTACGGAAGAGGTGAAACAAGGAGCGTAGGACGAGGGAAGGAGAGCCAACTGGCAGGCGAGTGGCCTGTAGCCACCTAGTAAAAAACCTCCAGCGGGACCCGTAAGGCCCCCAAGGAGAGACCGGCCAGGAACGCTGCAGGAGGTGAGTCAGGGCCCGGCGGACCGGGAGCCACCGTGCCTCATGAACAAGCACGATGCGAAGGCCAAAGAGGTCCGCAGGACCCCAACCTAGCCCAAGTGGAAGCCGGAGACAGGTAGAGGGACCGGACCCGGGCACCACCGCGGCAACCGGGCGGACCAAGTCCGTGCCGGCCACAGAGGCGCGAGGAGCCAGACGCAGCCGTGGTACAGCCGCAGCTTCGCGAAGACCGGGCACATCAACAGCGCGTCTGGTGGCGGAAAAATGGATATCGACCGCCACCAGTACCAGGCGACCATGAAAGCGTCCGGACCCCCCCCGGAGCGCGAGGCCGGAGGGAGAGGTCCAGAGGCAACTGGCGCGGCACCCCCGATGCGAACAAGGCGACCTCCGGAACACCTCAGGAAGCCGCGAGGTCGGCGAACACAGTCCGTTTCATCGCCCATTCTACAAGAACGCCCTGCCCTCTCGACAGGGCGGCCGCCCAAAGGGTGGCAGGCCCGGGCAGGGAGGAGGCATGCAAGGAGAAGGGGTGTCGGTCCGCGAGGAAGAACAACTCCACCGAGACCCCTAATAGAGTCAACGACCTGGAGGACCCCCGCATAAGGAAACAGGGGACAGCTTGTCTGAGTGTCCAACCCGAAGGCCACCGACTCACCCCGAAGGGCCAGCGCGGGGACCCGCAGGAAGAACAAAGGAACCAACAATCCGAGGGCATAGACAGGTAAGAGGAGGGAGACCCACCCATCTGCCGGGAAGTGGACGTCCCAGGTTCGATTGGGAACCTCACCCAACCTCGCTCGACGTATCTGTGGTTACCCAGACCGTCGGCGGGGGGGTCGGTCCAGGGCACAGCCGCAAAGAGCGAGCCCCGAGCACCCCAGCGACCGAAGCGCCGGCGAACGGTACGCGGGAGCGGCAGGAGCCGATCCATAGGGGCAACGGAAACACCGCGGTGCCCATGAGGAGGAGGCGGCGTAGCCAGAGGCTCCCTAATGGAAGGGGCAGAGCGGCCCAATGCAGCGAACCCACGATGTCCCAGAGTCCAGAGCCACCCCGGGAGGGAGACCGAGTGCAACACGGCGAGGACCGTCCACCGAAGGTGCACCGCGGCCGGCAGACCCCGGGTCACCGTAGCGCCGGACAAAACCCATGCGAGACCGACCAATGGCACGACACGCGACAGGGTCAAGCGTGACTTGGGAACATCGAAGGGGAACCCTAACCGTGCGATGTCGCGAACGATTGTGAGGGCGTCGCCAATGCACAGGCCTAGGGCGTCGGAAACTACCAACCAAACGGCCAAGGAAAACAGGAGCTGGAGCCCGCTCCTGAGGAGAGGACCCAGAGCCTGCCCCACCAGTGCGGAGAAGATCTGCGGCGCGATGCGGAGACCGAAGGGAAGGCCGTCGAACAGGAACACACGATCGGAAGTCCGAACGGCCAAGAATTGCTGGAAGCGAGGATGGAGAGGAACGAGCCAAGACACATCCTGGAGGGCCAGCGACACTACCCACGACAGAGGGCACAGGGCCAGGCGTACCAGGGGTACCGGCAGCATCCGAAACCGTGTGTGCACGATGTGCCCGTTGAGGGCCAACAGATCCACCACCGGTCGCATCGCGTCGCAGGTCGGCGACGGAACCAGAAAGACACGGGAGAGGAAAACCGGGTGACCGGCGGTCAACTCCCTCGACGCTACCCAGCTCGGGCATGGAAGTGAACACGTGGGCCACCTCTGAAGAGATGGGCCGTTGTCGGTGACAAGAGCGGAGTGGGGGTCCGGACGTCCACCTCCAGGTGAGAACCCTCCGCGCAACCCGCCGCCCCCAACGTCCCTCGCGGCTACCGAGGGGCGCAAGGGCGAAAACAACCCGAGGGAGCACCCGAGAGGAGGGGAGCGACCCGGTACGCCCAGGCGAGAAGGAGAACAAGGAGGCCGACCCAGAGAACTACACATTGTGTTGACGTGGAGGTACCCCCGGTACGGGCCGTGCGGGCATGAGCGCCACGTTGACCTCCTCTACCCCCGCCCCCCCCAACCTCGTCGAAAAGGGCGGGCCACCCCAACCCAAGGCCGGCGCGGGGCTGACCCCTACGAAAGGCGGCCGGAAGTGGAAGGCCGGCCAGCCCCGACACAGAGGGGATGAAAGGGGCAAGAACAGAAGTGCGAGGCGGAACCGAAGCACTGGCCAGCAACGTCCCAGTCTTGCGCCCGGGCAAGGCGGCAGCACTTGCAGCAGCACCCCGAAGAGGACCGGCAGAAGGACGGGACTGAGAAAACCCCGCGCGCGGCACAGCGTGTCGGTGCGTGACGTAAGCAGGGTCCGTAACGACACAGCACGGCGTCGTGTGGCGGAAGCAGGGGCCGCCGACAGAGAAGCGGAGCATTCCCAAGCATCCTGCGTAAAAAACCCCGACGTATATAGCGCAGAGTACAACAAACCCTGACGAATAACCAAGGGGGCCGGCCGGCGGAACGAAGACCGTACCGTCGTGCGGTGCCGAGTTGCCGCGCACAAAACCGCCTTCAGCTCGGGAACCAAAGACACCGCGAGCCGAAGGTGGACCCGCTCAACGCGGTCCAAACCCTCGCGAAGATCGCCTGGCGCAGACGCCTCGAAAAGCCGCAGGTGGTGAACAGACGTCTGGAGGGAACCTAAAGACAAGACAATAAGTCCGTCACCCTCCGTCGCAAGGGAAAAACCTTGGCGACAGAGGGCTGATCCGGGTGAGAGAAGAACGGGGTAGCAATAGAACAAAGTTCAAGAACGGGCGCGCTCATCCAGGACCAGAACGCGCCGTCCAACCCGCCGACAGACACAAGAGGAGGCAAAATCAGGGACGACTCCGGGGGAGGGACGGAAGGAGAGCCGTCGACGGATCGGTGTGTGTGAAGTCGAAGACCTCAGCAAACCAGGCCTCCAATGGGAGAGGGTGACCGAGCAGGACGGCTAAGCCAGGCGTACCGGCGTCGCACAAACCTGTCCCTTAGGAGGACAGACCCGTCAACACAGCCAGGGACTGAACAGCCGGAAGGATGTCAGTGCGGCTGAAGCCTGACCAGAGCGTAGGCCTGCAGAAGGGAGGGGGACCATAGCAGGGGTAGGTAGGGTGAGGTGCTGAGGGTGAGGCACCGCCAAGAAGGGCGAGAAGAGGGAGTCTTCCATCGACTCCAAGCGCCCGTCGAAGCGTGACACAACCCAGCCCTGCATAGCCGACAATTGATCCGAGAGAGGCTACCCCCCCCCAGATTGGTCGGCCCGCAGGGGCGAGCGTGAGCGGGAGCGAGACCCACGACACGAACCAGCAGCGTCGCGGCCCAAGGAAGGCGAGCGACGACGGTTGTGTCGCCGTTGAGGGACTCGTCCCCGATCACGAACGGCCGAGGGGGAAAACAGCACCATTCCCCTCTTCCAGCGACACATCAGCTCCTGAGAAAGGGGACCCCGAAACCTCGCGAAACCCCACCCGGGCAAGAGGAGGGGTACCCCCCTGGCGAGACGGTAAGGGAAGGTCAGGAAGAGAAGAATGAGGAGGAGCAGGACGACGGGAGTGGGAAGGCTGGCCGGGTGAAAGGAGGCCAGGAGCCGCGGGGGGAAACAGAGCAAGGATCCCCGGGGCTGAGATAACAGGGCGGCCCGACACCGAGGCGGAGGAGGGAGGGACCACCACCGTGGGACGAGACCGTGAAGTAAGAATAGGCACTGAAGCAGGGGAAGTAGGAGAAGCAACGACATCCAGGCGGACCCTCCTGGACAGTGTAGGAGGAGGGAGCAGAGGGCCAGCTACAGCATGAACAACCGCGCGCGGAGAGGACAACGTAAGAGGAAGTCGTCTGGGCTGGGGAAGCGGGCGGAAGGGAGTAGAGCCCCTATCCGTAGAGGCCAGGGGAGGGCGCACAGGGGCAGAGCCGCTAACCCCGGCCTCAGGGCGAGAACCATGACGAGGGCGATGGGCGTCGTCAAGGCGATCAGGAGGACGACAAGGCGAGCGAGAGCGTGGACGGAGCCGGGGAAACCCCCCGACGATGGGACGACCAGCTGCGGGACCCAGGGGAGAGGGCCCGAGCAGGGAGAGGGCCAGGTAAATGGCCGTCAGTCGGGTCAGGGATACCCAGGGCGACGCGGATCCGGTCGCCAACAAAGGCCGGGGAACGGTGGCCCACAGTCCTAATGTGGCGGGAGACCATCGTCCACACCGACGGAAGGGAAGCAGGAGGCCACAGCCGCCGCCGAGGAACCAGGGCCATGGAGCAGCACAACCACCAGGGCCAGACACGTGCCACACAGAGCAGGGAGGTAGGCCGTAGAGGACACACAGAGCGAGTGGCGCAAGCAGGACTTGTGGCTCTCCAAGCACGGGGAGCGACAACCAAGGCGAAAGCAAGGCAGCCTACCTGCACTAGAAGAACACACACCATAATCAGCACGTCGAAGGAGTAAGTGGAGAGAATGTCCAAGAAGAACCAGGGAAGGAGCATGGGGAAACAGGAACACACATGCAAACAGGTATCCGTACTCACCCTAAACTGGGAGCACAGAGGTAGGTGAGGAGGGCGGCCGAGGCGGAAGAGCACTAGCAGAACCTGCAAAGATGGAGAAAGTGTTAACCACCACTCAACATCTTACATGCAGGGCCTATAACACCAGTAAAGTGCATACACCAATATAGTATCAGGCAACAAGATGACATAACAAAAGTCAATAGTGAAAGCCAACTATTACCGCAAATTTGCGGGCCAATGGAGGCATAACCGTACCGACACCACCCTCCTGCAATTTCGCGGGACCCCCCAACGATCTCCGCAAATTTGCGGGGAACCGAAATGTCCCAGAGGACCGAATCGAGCACCCCGCAAATTTGCGGGACCGGCCGAGATGGTCCGGCGCCGAAAAAGCGAGAGGAGCGTCTAGGAAATACCAAAGAGGCCCAGAAAAAAGCGTCATCTCCTTATGAACTCCAAGCGACGATGGCCATCAAGCTGAGCAGTGTCTTCCTTGATAATATCCTGACTCAACCGGTCAAGGGAGAGGCAAGGAAGACACACCAGGGGAGAGGAGGCACATCCCCTAGGAACCACCCAACCCACAGAGATAGAGCAAAGCCCATGAGGAGAAGTGGCAGGAAGGGTGGTTTGGCACAAACAGGGGCCCCCGTAGGGTACCCCAGGATTGGGCAAAAGGGTATGAAAGGATGGAGGTGAAAACAGTAAGGGAACACAAAAACCAGTAAATGAAACTGGCGAGAAAAAGGGTGGCCTAGCCGTGAGGAGAGAATGTGTCAGGGGCGAAAAACCCTGTGGTGTGAGGGAGGGGCCCCCGTGGGGTACCCCAGGATAACACGAACCACCAAGCGCCCAGGCCCTTGAGACACAGTGAAGGCTCGAAAGGGGGGACTCGGGAATAACGCTAATAATGCGGCCGACACAAACCCTACAAACAGCACCGCCACCACGAAATCTCAGATCGTGAACCAACTGTACACCTAGGCTATGAAAATATGAAAACTCATAGGGGCATAGCAATTCCTGAATGAGAAACAAGCTAGGCTAAAATAAGCTAAAAGCTAAACTATGCCCAGACTAACAGGAAAAAAGAATATGAAAAGAGAAAGGAATGAAAAACACACACGAGGAACGCCAGGCGCCCCCGTACCTTCGGTAGCTATTTCCACACGCGTCTCCATTAAACACACTGAGGAGCCCATTTACGTGTGCCCTAGATCACGTAACATCTGTCTAACAAAAAAGAAGGCCAGATAAGCCGAAACGAACCTAAACAGGGTGAATTAAAGGAGCACAACAAAAGCGACTGCATTCAATGGAGCGCGTGAAAAAATGATAACAAGAGAGGGTCGCTCATGCGCACGTTCGACAGGGATCTGCACATGACGGAACACAGGATGGGCCTTAAGCGGTAACTAAGGTAAACCCCTTTTTCTTCTCTTCTATGCTTTTTTCACCTTCGGTGGTAGTTTTGGTTAATGTACAACGTCTCCTAGAGCAAGATAAGGAGTAGACTCTAGACGTTTTCTTTTTAACCGCGGTTGGAATGACGACATAGCAGTCAAAATAGACAAGTCGTCATTGCAATTAGGTTAATAGCCTTGACGTTGGATTTGCCAAGACTACTAACAAATTGGTACGGTACTGAAAGAGAGGGTCACCAGCCAACAGGCCATTTCATGCTTCCCATCTTTTTTTGTTTCCAATTACTGTATTTTTAAGCAATGACATTGGATCATGCGCTTTATTGTGAGCTCAACATAAGGAAACCGATGACAGATGCACACCACATGGAGTGCTGTCATTTAGGAATTATTGCAGCAAACATACTACTGTAACAGTCTATCTGTGGGTGGAGTGGTCCTGAAAATTGTATGTACCAGTATGTAGCCTACAATATGTTCATGTTTTTGTCTATGACACTATAGGTGTATTGTTAATGGAATGCTTGTTATCTATAAGTTCTGAATATCATGCTTTAACTTGGTATTAATTGTTGATAATATTTTCCAATAGAGCCATCCCCTGCCGATGCAAATGTGGAGAGTAGCGGGGACCCTCATCATCATGCAGCACTTGTGGGGGCTACCGGTATGCATGATTATGCACAACCACCAGAGCGGCAGGCTATTGCGGCTCCATCAAGTACAGGACGTCACCACACAGAAGGACCTACTTCACACATCAATGTCGGTAGAGGCATTCTTGGAGTTCATGACGAGATTAAGAATGCTGTGTTGGCAATTGTTGAGCAGTTGCGGGTTATGAGCGAAATTATGAACGCTATAAAGAATGCTTTGAGTGAACATTGATAGCTGATTTACATTAGCTATTTATCAGCATTTAAGATTAATAGAATTTTCATTTAGTTTTTATATCCATACTTCATTCTAAAACATAATATACTTTCAGCAATCTGCTAAGGAAATGACAAGTTTTTTTTATCTGTGAAAATCATATACTTGCCATTTAGCTGTGTTTTTCTTATAATGTACAAAATAGTATAAGCAAATGTAAAGTATGTGATAATGTAATTAAAAGGTTTGAGGGATATGTGATATAGTCATTTGCTGCCATCTCATGGTCTGTGATAAAGAAATAACAGGTTTTATTTGATCTGTGATCTAGCCATATGCTTGCCATCTTGTTTTCGGTTTTCCATATAATGTACAAAATAGTACAAGCAAATGGTAATCTTTACACCTTCTTGTGATATAGTTGTAACTGTCGGTGATAATTTTGTTTTTCTTTTATAACTTATAAATTCCTCACTCTCTCTGAAGATGTCAATTTTTATGAGATAATCAGAATGTAGTGTCGACTAGAAACCTTGAGAAGGATGTAGTACCCGGGCATACGGTCGTCATGTATGGTTACATTGGTCGTGCTCTTGCGTTTACGTATATTTTTTACTGCTTCTATTCTGTAATTTGCCCCTTGCTCGCAATATACATAATGATGACAATAAGTCATGAGGGTGAGGGGGGGGGGGCAGCAAAGGCCCCCTTTAACCTATTATTGTATCCCCCAGCAGTCAAAATAGACATGGACGTGATTGCGAGTGGTGTAAACAAGGGGGGCGATACTACATCCTTACCGAAACCTACTGGTATTTTTTAAGTTTACTTTGTATATTTATCAATGGTATGTACGGGTTCATTACAATCTTTAGTTTACTTTGTGTGAGTCATTGCAAGATTTGTGTAATGATTATACTGTATTTCCTTTCATATGAGTACTGATATCCAGTATATTTAGTTGTGAAGGCATACGTTTTTCACACAGACTTTGCAAGGCACTATACTTGATTTATGCGATATATAATAGGTATTCTTGCCTGTACCTTCTTAAGCCTCACAATTTATTAACCTTACACTGATCTCCATATTTTTTCTTCTAATTATTAGTATATAATTATGTTCTCAAGCGATATAGGCCTATAGTGATGACAGAACAGACAATGTATGAGGGAACAAAGATGGCGGTGTGCGTAGAGGATGAGCCAAGTAAGGAGTTTGATTCTATAGTTGGTTTGAAGCGGGTATGTCATGAGTCTATAAAATTAGAATTTGTTCATGGATGGAATTAATACAGAGGTTCAAGGGACAGAAGTGGATACTAGTGGGTTGTAGGTACATTGAGAAAGGTGATAAGAAATTGAGGGTACTGAATTAAGTACTAAATTTGTCTAGTCTTTACGTTTACTTTAGTACTGAATTATGTATTATTTTTGTCACTCAATATGTTTACTTAACCACTGAATGAATGATTCATTTTGGCACTCTAGTAATCTTCTTAAGTTTACTACATAATTAAGTATTTAGTTGTCACCAAAGTCATAATTATTACTTTATCTCAGAATTTAATATTAAAACGGTGCATGCTTTCCACTTTAAACTTATGCAATTTATTATCACTATTACCCATGAATTCTATATTTTTGTATTTGTAGAATAAATAGATATTTTCTTTTATATATATAAAAAATCAATATTATCCTGAGTTTCTTTCCCACAGTGTTAATGTACCATTGTTTAATAGAAACTTGAGAACAAAAATTGACAAGTCACATCTGTGAAAATGAAAACCTGATAGAACCTTTTTGTGCTTTATTCAATGGGTAACTACTGTACATCTTCCTGAAATAAAGGTTTGTATTAATGTTGAATACGATAAACATATACAGTATACAAAACCAACAGCCTATCGCTGCAAAGAAGATGAAATCGAACACCAAATATCAATGTAGAAATATAATATACAGTAGGCTACTGTATAATTATAACCTTCCTGTAAACCTAGTACAGTACTGGTAAATAATTTTTTGGAATTAACAAATTTCACACATTTATAAAGCATTACATGGTGGATTTTAAATTACCCAATACATAGTTGTGTTATAACTTTATATGAACTCAGTACCATAGATTTATTTGTCTTTACCAATGTGTACCGGTACGTGTTTTTCATAATTCATTTGAAATCACCGAAGCACTCAATATCCACTCCAACATTTTTAAAACTTGCAAAATAAACAAACCAAAACTGGGATGACACTAAAGAAATGTAAACAGCATGTTGAAATGCTTCAAAACTTTTTTCCCTAGTTCAAAAATACGATAAAAATTGCCTTGCCCTAACTTATAATTCCTAGTTAATAAATAGTAAGTATTACATTAGAAGAACTTAAAGAAATTGAACTGAAGAGATTTTGGATACAAGTTACGTGAAATAGTTTTGTAGAATGTCATCCCTTCGAGCATGGCCTGGAACAAATCTAATGTCGTCACGTTCAGGCTCCGGTACCTCAACTTCCTCCTCCTCTTCGATGTCCTCATTGAATGGGATGTTGCGGTTAATGCAGAGGTTGTGCAACAACATGCATGCTGCAGTGATTTTGGCACATTTTGCTGGGGTATACTGCAATGCCCCACCAGATTTATGAATGCAACGGAACCTTGACTTTAGAATACCAAAGGTTTGTTCGACGACAACACGTGCACGGGCATGATGTCTATTGTATCGTTGTTTTGCCTCTGTGTTTGGTACACCAAAAGGAGTCATTAGGTATGGCTGTAGAGGATAGCCACTGTCACCTACTAACGATGCATTGCCATAGACTCCATCATCAAATCTCATTTTCAAAGGGCAATTTCCCCATATGAAAGAGTCATGTGTGCTTCCTGGATATTTCACAGTAAAGCTCATTATTCTCATCTTGTTGTCGCACACTGCCTGAATATTCAGAGAATGGTAATGCTTCCTATTAACAAAAATGTTTTCTTGTTGATAGGGTGCTCTGATTGCAATATGACTACCATCTATGGCACCAATAATGTGTGGGAAGTTGCTGAAGGCAAAGAAATCATGCTTCATTGTAGTTATGGCTTCACCGGTGGGCATCTTTATTTGTGACACAGCTCTTCTGTACAACACGTTTGTCACTTGCTGGATAACTCTACTAATACTAGATTGGCTAAGACCAATTGAGTCGCCCACAACACTCTGGAATGACCCACTTGCAAAAAATCTTAAAGCAATCAAGATCTGTGAATGTACGGGAATGGCATGAGATCTTCTTGTCATTCTGCCAAGCTGAGGCTCAAGATCCACACAGAGACGTAGAATCTCATTTCTTGGGAACCTGTAGTATCTTAGTAGGTGGTTGTCAGGGACGTGAAGTGGATCCAATGGGTCACGGAAAATTCTCTCCAGATGCACAGCACGTCGCTCAGCATCTACGGCAACCCACACTGCCATTGTCTGTAATAAGCCAATGCATTGCGTTAGCATGCGTCAATAATGCAATTACAGTACGCACAAATGTTCCCAACCTGTATGTGGCCTAAGCTAAAGGATTTCTGGCTGGTGTTAAGATATGGGATTGATCATTGATACTCCAAACAGTTAGATTAGTTGGGAATTAGTGTACTGTATTATTTATACATTAATTATAATGTTATACTTTACCATGCCGACACTTAGGTAGTGCTAGTAAGTTATGGGGGGAATGAGGGGGGCAGAGGCCCCTCAACTCATTATTGTATTCCACGGCCGGTAACAAAACAATTTACCAATACCTGGCAGGCTGGCCGTGTTATACAATAATGGGTTGAGGGGGGATTTTCCCCCTAAATGAGTATCAAAAATATTTTAATCACATAAAATCAGTAGCAAATGCCATAATTATGTTACATTACAAGAACTTAAAGACATCGAATTGTGCAAGATATACCGTAGGCTATAAAGCACTGCGCCATAATGGTCGTAAATTTCACATTACAATGTACCGGTAGTCTAGGCCTATGCCAGCGCCACTCGGTTTTTATCGTCATTAGTGTAGGCTACCTCAAATCTAATTAAGCCACCTTCTCGCAAAATATATGCTGATTTTAATAAGTCATGGGGTGAGGGGGCCAGCGCCCTCCCTCAACCCATCCTGTATCCAATGGCATCACTCACATGCAATGATCCTTGTCTATAGGCTACAAAGCTACTAAATATCAAGGAAAAAATGAACAGATAATAAGAAAACTGAAAAATCTAGGCTGGGTAACACTGGACATTGACCTAACTTTGTATAGGCCTATTCTCATGATGGCTCACGTAACATCATATGCCTATAGGCCTATATAGTACCAAATTTCAAAATACCTTTCACCTCTTAATAATTTACACTTAGGATTAAGCCTAGCCTAGCTTAGGACCATAGCATACACTCTTGGGAAGTTGTGATTAGGCTCAGGCTGTTGTAGGCCTAGGCTAATTGGGTAAATAGAAATCTAGACAGCCAACATATTGTACAACAATTTTACTAATCTAACCGTAGGCTATGTGTTGTCACAGCACATTAATGTGTGCATCAAATAGCCTAGACTAGGTTTTGGCTGGCATATGTGGGCTACTCTTACTAATAGGTATGCTGGCATATGACATTAAGATTAAAAATAGGATTAACCTTTGTATTAGATGCCCTGGTTAATATACAGGAGACGCAACAACGTGTTTTTCAGGTATTTTTTTTGGAATTTTGATTTTGTTTTTGGTGTTTTAGTCGAATCTAGTGATGAAATTGAATGGGAATTAAGCATTTACCCATTATCCATCAATCTAAAGACACGCCCCCCGATAGTGGGGAGGGCTATGAAGATCAGGGAAATTGAGGGGTAAAAAGCGTATAGAACACTACGGTATAGAACACGATAATACACATTTGTAACCCAAATTTGGCTCGGGTTTGTTCAATTTCCAGACCCATAAAACCGGATTTTTTTGAAAACCCGAGCCAAGTTTTGACGAAACTTGGCTCGGATTTAACAAATGTAAAAATGAAAAAAACACAGTAACCTTGGTAAAATATTGGCTCGGGTTTAGTCAATTTCCAGACCCATAAAACCTGACTTTTAGAAAACCCGAGCCAGGTTTTGACGAAACTTGGCTCGGATTTAACTAATTTAAAAATGAAAATAACACAGTAACCTTATTAACATGTTGGCTCGGGTTTTGTAAATTTCCATACCCATATAACCCGACATTTCGAAAACACGAGCCAAGGCTCGGATTTTACTAATGTTCATGTTAAAATTACACAGTAACCCTAATAAAATCTTTGTTTGGGTTTTCATAAGGTTAACATTACCCTAACCTAACGAAGTAAGAATGGGGTTAACATTAGCCTAACCAAACAACCTTACCTAACCTAACCTAGTAAGAATGGGGTTAACATTAGCCTAACCTAACAACCTTACCTAACCTAACCTAGTAAGAATGGGGTTAACATTAGCCTAACCTAACAACCTTACCTAACCTAGTAAGAATGGGGTTAACATTAACCTAACAACCTTACCTAACTAAACCTAGTAAGAATGGGGTTAACATTAGCCTAACCTAACAACCTTACCTAACCTAACCTAGTAAGAATGGGGTTAACATTAGCCTAACCTAACAACCTTACCTAACCTAACCTAGTAAGAATGGGGTTAACATTAGCCTAACCTAACAACCTTACCTAGTAAGAATGGGGTTAACATTAGCCTAACCTAACAACCTTACCTAACCTAACCTAGTAAGAATGGGGTTAACATTAGCCTAACCTAACAACCTTACCTAACCTAACCTAGTAAGAATGGGGTTAACATTAGCCTAACCTAACAACCTTACCTAACCTAGTATTATTGGTGGGGGCTGCTGCCCCCACACCCCCGCTGGTTGGGTACTGGCTGAAAAACTTGTTGTTTTACAGTAGGCCTATGTATTTTATGTTATTTTTGTTCTCCCTTATAATACATTTCAGCCCTTAAAAAGCGGCTCACCACTTAAGTCGAGTTAAATAAAGCTGGACTATGTGGCGGCGCTCGACATAGGTCGAGTGGCAATTCCAGCACGTAATGTGGCTGAGAGAGAGAGACAAGTGGTGGCAGGAGACTAGCGAGCGTATGACTGCTCCAGACCACCGCGGCGAACCTACTGACACAAATCTCAGCTCCCTCCTCCCTCTCTCACTCGCTACATACTCAATTATGTACCGAAAGTACCGAATTACCTGCTTTTTGCACTCGCGTTGCACGGTTATTGCAAGAAAACTATCCATCATACAAGGATCGTTATGGTGTCATTCGAAAGCTCTGTTTATGCCCTTTCAGGGATAGGTACTTGTTTTACGTTCTGGGTCTTATTTAGGCATGAAAATGATCACGTAAACAGCCCTATTTTGGCTAAAAACACCCCGCTGGGCGGTACACATAAATAAACCGCATAGGCCGCTAAAGAAGGGTTAACGTAGCTCCAGAAAGTGTTTGACTTTCTTTTCTTTAATTTTCCCTATGATATCCTATTTGTTGGAAACAAAATAAACCTGTCCTACACCGGGAATCTATATAAATAATTCCTCGAATCCGGGCTCCCGCGATTCATTGGAGAGGAAATATAGATATAAGATGTCCCTAGACATATATAGCAATGATGTATAGCCTATGCTCTACCGGACCTATTAGGCCTAAAAAGATCGATGGGCTAACTGTCGGTCCAAAACATCAGTATGGTAACCAACTAGCCCTTGCATGCCAGTTTAATCCTATGGGAAAAAATCTTTTACTTTATGTTACTTTGCGATGACCCATTAAGATTCCCTAGCTAGCTGTGGTCCGGCTCCTTTATGTTGTCCCAACCAACCAACTAACCTTAATGAACAGAGGAGGTACTGGGCTGCCTGGCTGGCCGCTGAGGCTCGATCACCACTCATCTTGGTCAACAGCTGGTGGATTTTTGTTTCGAATTTTTCCATGTAAAACAAGTGTATGTGCATTTCAAAACCAGCTGTCCTCGTCAGCTGTATTTGGAACACTGGTTATTGCACTTTGGAGAGTTTACACTTATTGGAAGGCGAAAAGGTCTTAAGCAGAGTGTTTTTAAAGACGGTGGAAAAAGCTTTGATCGGCTCACACCCTCTACACAAGCTGGCCAGAGTCAAACTGACAGCTTATATCCTGGGCCACCTGTTTTCCAAATCATGGCATCACCTGATTGGTCGATAGACATCACGTGTCAGTGAACTCGAGTACTCTTGGCATGAATTAGGTAGGGTGATTACTTTGGCTACGACGCCACCAGTATAGTTCATTGCATTCGCCACCAGATGTCTCAGTTGTTGACTGACAGTCACGAAAAAGAAGTCTCCCAGATGAAGACGAAAAAGAAGAAGTGTAAACAAACCCTTAAAACGTAAATATCCATATAATATGTATTATGTTAGTTTCCCGGGAATGACACCTACATCAACAATTTGGAGAAAAATCGCTTAATCACATGCTATTGAGCTTAATTTTTTACCAATATTGTAGCGCCTCCTGTATATTGACCGATGCCCTAATTATGTTTTAAACACATGTTAACATTTAATTGCCCCAATAATTACTTAGTGTCATCAAGAGCTATACAGGCAGACGGATTTGTTGTGGTCGAGGGTTGTGTTATCGATATTTGTGTACCCTATGTCCGGGTCAAATTCATGTAAGGGTGGTCTGGACCACCCTTAGCGAAAGGTGGTGTCTGCGACCAAAGATGGCCGCTAAGACGCTTCGTGAATGCCAGCGTTAAGCCGTAAGGTAGTCGTAAGGGAGTTTCGGGATCGTACGACCGTTAGTGAATCTGGGTCCTGGAGGGGGTTGTATGTTTAACCCTTAAAAAGCGGCTAACCACATAAGTCGAGTTGAAAAAACTGGCAAAAAACGGGTGAAAAAAGGGTGGAAATCGAGTGAAAATGGGTGGGATAGTAATGATCCATACGTCCGACATCTGTGGCCTCCCGGCCCACACTAACTCCAGTTCCCCCACCGCGCGGGAGGATGACAGTGTAACCAATAGTTCGCTAAAAGTGAGCAAGGTAGCAAAATCAGCTAAACTTCCATCTTCGAGGTAACACTGTCAGTGCTCCACGAGTGCTACGTAGCTGAATGTGGCGTCATTGTGTAGCGATTTCCACCTAGTTTTTGGCGCAATACAGTTCCTTTCATACTGATGGTTGATATAGCAGTCAGAATGGCCTGAAAAGGCCCAAAACGGCCACAGAGGACCCGCTAGACTAGGGTTAAAGAAACTGACAAGCTGCTTTAATAGAATCTTAGATACTAGTGTTATGCCCGGTCCAAATTGGAACGCGAGATATTCTTTGTACAATGAGCAGCTCTCTAACTTGATAGGTATACCTTAAACTTTAAATAAAGAGACAACACGGCAGGATAGTAAGTACACAGGTAACAAGTTAACATGGGTTTTATTCAGTTTAACACCTGGTTCATG
Organism: Paralithodes platypus; assembly: GCA_032716605.1. Taxonomy (NCBI): domain Eukaryota; kingdom Metazoa; phylum Arthropoda; class Malacostraca; order Decapoda; family Lithodidae; genus Paralithodes; species Paralithodes platypus. Next base: position 11,498,066 of record CM064514.1, on the reverse strand, counting down.
GAGGAGCAAGACATATATTTTATACCTGTAACCTGGAGATCATCAACAACAATAAGAATAATTAAGACATACAATACTCAGGTTATCAAGTAAGCAATAGGAGTCGGACAATGGGTCCGGACTCAAGGTAATAATAATACTCCTAGGATACAATTATAAGGTATCCAAAATGGTGGAGGTACACCTCCTACCCAAATAGATCTCAGAGAGGATCTCAACAAAAGACAAGAGTGCAGTAATGGCAAATGCCGTCTGGATCATGCAATGATGTCCCCGGCATATAGTGACGTTAACTGACTCTAAAGCAATACTGGCCAAGTGGTCATCAACAATGAAGTGGGCTCGGAAAGGCTCACAAATGATATTAATACTATAGGTGTGCTAGATCTCACCTGGCAAAGATTAATCCTTAACTCTAATTGTGTACTAGCAGGGTGCTGAAGGCTGAGGCAACAATCGTCGGGAGCTGAGATAGAGTGAAATCTATTCGAGTTATGAACCTGACAGAATGTTAAATGAATTAGGCTAGAAGTTATACAAAGGGACTAGATTACGTGCAAATATGTGTTTGTGTGTGATGCTATGGGTCTTATATAAGCACGCCCCCTCTGTCGGGCTATGGGAGACCAATAACCCGGGAAGGTGCATATATAAGGATCCCCTGATAGGTATGTATAATGGGTCCCGGCAAGTGGGCTAATTAACGTCAATTTAAGTAGGGAGAAGAAAGACCTCTCGCAAGACGTAATGTTAATGAGAACCCCTGAAGATAACTTCTACCACAACCCTGAGTCAACTCTATACCCAGAAACGGTACAAAAGCACTTAAAGGAGAGCTGTAGTGATGAGGAGGGCCCATAGATCGAGGGAGGATCCAGTAGTCCGGAGGGCGGCTGGGCGTGATGACTCCGGAAGTTGGTCCAGGGGGGGCGGCTGGGCGTGATGACTCCAGCTACTGGTCCAGGGTGAGTCACAAGATGATTCCTTAGACCTTGGCGCCTACCACGGGACAACCGGGTTCCTCTTGCACTCCCACAGTGCAGTGATCCCCAAAGGATATGCTGGAGTTCTGCTACAAGGTTTGGGGGGTTAGGGTGACTAGCATAATGATCTACCTAGAGTGGCAAGCAGTCTAGATAGTGACATTATAGGTAGTCTAAGGGGGGTCAAGGTAAGTGTCTTCCTTCCTTGCTAGTTCGTGGAACTATCAGAACCATGTAGCAAAAAGAGAATCCAGAAAGGGGAGCCCAAAGTGGGTTGCCCAAAATTAGTCCTCTTCCTGATGGGGGGAACCCGATCTGGTAGATCTCTAGTTATTACACTATCCTCATAATCCCTTGAACAAAACAAGGTAGGAATCCTTTGGTACTTGGTTTGTGCACCGCATCGAAGGCCAGAAAGGGGGAGCCCAAAGTGGGTTGCCCAAGCTAGTCCTCTTCCTGATGGGGGGAACCCGACCTGGTAGATCTTCGATCACAGCACACAACTGACAAGTTGAACACCAGCTATCTCTGGCTGTTCTTACCCTGAACTAAAGAATACCAAATGGCAAGCTTAGTTAATGATGTCCAGGCTGGGTGAGTATAAGGCAATCTTCTTGCCCCTACTTAAGGCGCCCGGCTTGAGAGGATCAAGGGCGTTTGGCGCGTGGTGGTTATGTCCTTGTGGCTCTGGGGGTGGCGCGCCTGGACTCTGGCTGGCAGGAGTAGGGTTGGCTGCAGGTTTTAGTGGCAGCTAGAGATGCTGTCTTATCATCCTGAGACCGCATCTCAACTAGCATAATACCAGAAGTATGGAAAAAATCAAAGACCGTGATGATACCAAAAATAAGTAAACCAAAGGTGAATGAATTAAGACCATTGGCACTTACAGATGTATCATATAAATTATTTATGACAACTGCAATTAAAAATAAAATAGAAGAACATGTAACATATAATAAAAAGGTTAGAGAGACTCAAAGTGGATTCACAAGTAAAGGCAGAATAGAAAATAACCTCTTTATCTTGAAGTACTGTATACAGAGAGCTTTTGAACTAAAGAAACCACTAATTGTCATCTCTATTGATTTTTCTAAAGCGTACGATTCAGTAAGAAGAGAGAAGATGATTGAAGTGTTAAAGGACTATAATATAAATTCAGATATAATTAATGTAATAAGTGTTATGCCCTGTTTTTCTACAGGTTTAACTTGGGTAATGTGAGTTCTAACTGACTGGGTATATAAGGCTGCATGCACAATACAAGGTATGAGGAATAGAGAACACAAAAGAAACACACGGTAACAAGACACACGATCACGTTTATTGATATACCACTTCTGAATACTCGTGCAAGACAATATGATAGAATTGAACAACACTAGCATAAGAGGATCTGGATGGAGCCTAGTCTCCCACTTCCAACGTTCAGGTATTAATCTTCTGATCACTGGCTTATTTAACAGGTTTATGTACTGGAGACCATCAATGTTACTTATAGATTCATATTCACTGTTAGATTTATCACTGGAAGCTCTGGTGCACAAGTAGTAGTTCACAGACTAGATTAGACACGCATATTTTAGAGCACGGGAATTCTAGTAACCTCAGGGGGTACTGATCTAAGTTTTATATTCTTGTATCAGAAATACATAGAATGCAAATCAGTGGGCGAACATTCAGATATCACTAGGGTTTTACTTCTATGTAATAATATCTGGGTATATGGGCAATTACGAGAGTTAGTATCGCCTGTTAATTAATGAACACTGATACGCTTAGCACTTCCTAATGGAATGGTTATATATGAATTATACTGGGGCAAAGATATAGCCACTTCGTAGAAATATTAATAAGTGAGTCTCTAACTAGTACTGTAACACTGTAGTACTGATAGTGTAATGCCCTCGAAAATGTCCCGCACCCACAATAATACTAACCCGAGTTGACGTCAGGTATAGCGTAAAATAGTCGTAGATGGCAAGTCCAATAAACTCATCTCGAGAGACTATCACCGTGGTTCGAAAATAGTCGTAGATGGTAAGTCCAATAAACTCATCTCGAGAGACTATCACCGTGGTTCTTAAAAATCGGACTAAGGTTGCTATACTTTTGTACGTCCGTGGTAGTACAGTGGGTTAGCGCGCGGGCCTGGTGGTGATGGTGGTGCGTCACTAACCAGGGTTCGAACCCCACCCAAGGCATCTCAAAACCTGTGGGTTTTTAGGGGGGTTAAATTCCCTTCAGAGGTTCGTACCCCGCGCCAGGTACCAGGAAAGGTTGATCCTAAAGGTAGCCTGGGGATAATTCCCATTCCTATTTAACCTGGAAAAACCTAGCATTTCATTGGTGGCAGTAAGGGAACATGACCTGGTAGCTACGTGCTGGAGCACCCGTCACGCGAACCCTATACCAAGAATTGAGATGGCTAAGGTAAAAAGGCTACGATACCCTACGACCTTACGAGGCTAGGGACTAGCCTAACTAAAAAGGAATGTGGTGTAATGCCCTCGAAAATGTCCCGCACCCACAATAATACTAACCCGAGTTGACGTCAGGTATAGCGTAAAATAGTCGTAGATGGCAAGTCCAATAAACTCATCTCGAGAGACTATCACCGTGGTTCGAAAATAGTCGTAGATGGTAAGTCCAATAAACTCATCTCGAGAGACTATCACCGTGGTTCTTAAAAATCGGACTAAGGTTGCTATACTTTTGTACGTCCGTGGTAGTACAGTGGGTTAGCGCGCGGGCCTGGTGGTGATGGTGGTGCGTCACTAACCAGGGTTCGAAACCCCACCCAAGGCATCTCAAAACCTGTGGGTTTTTAGGGGGGTTAAATTCCCTTCAGAGGTTCGTACCCCGCGCCAGGTACCAGGAAAGGTTGATCCTAAAGGTAGCCTGGGGATAATTCCCATTCCTATTTAACCTGGAAAAACCTAGCATCAACCTTGTGTCGATATTGCCCTCAGCAGTAAAAGACCATTTCCGGGTGCACGATTTCGTCGGATACAAAAAAGACCTCATCACGATCCGACGTATTTTGGCCGTGCGCACAGAAGCACCCACCCAAATCGCTGCAATCAAGAGGTTTCCCACGCACCCGCAGCAAACCAACCACCAAAACCCCAAGAATGCCTACACAGCCTCATCTTTCAACAACAGACCCACCTACCCTTCCGGCAAGCCCCAACCCAGTAGACCCCGGTTCCAACCGTCCCAGCCACGCAGAATCTTCAACCGGAACAGCAACTACAACACCTACCAAAGTAAAAACCCTACCTTAGTCATTATCAACCCCTATGATTTCCCTGCCTGTAATGCTCAGTGTGCCCTCCACCAAATTCGTGACTCTGCCAAACCTCGCCCCTCTACTCCTCGCATTTCTGTAAATGAAGAGGAGTGGGGACAAGAGGAAGAAATTGCCCCCCATACCATGACCTCAGACGATACCGAGGAAACCCTGGAAGAGGTAGATACCGACCCCCAGGATTTTTAAAGTATCCCCCGCCCACGATGGGCTCGGCGGGGGACGCCATAACTAGTCGCACTGCCCCCATTTATTACATGGCCAAAATCAAGGACATTCCTGTCCGCTTGCTAATCGACACGGGAGCTGCCAAGTCATGTTTGTTCAAATCTTACTATGAAAAACATCCCCGACGATTTGGCCCTTTGTTAAGACATCGAAAAAAAAAAAATTTATAACCCCTGGGCCATGCAAAATCTCAGTCCTCTACCTCCCCTCCTTCCCCACTTTCCTCCTCTCCTTCAGTTATCACCTTTTCCCTGTTATTCCGATTGGAGGGTGTGGTCATCACTGATAGCACAGAGGTTAAACACCAAAACAGAACTCATCTCAGCTGCTGATACTTACTTAAATCTCCTAGGAGACACTTTACCCCTATCAGTAACTACTCCTGACCCCCATGCTCGTTGTTATCACACATTTACAGTATTTTCCTCCAACTGTAAACATTATGATGGTTTCCTTGGACTTGACCTCCTTCAAAAACTCCGGGCCCAGATTGACTGCGGCCAAAGGCTGATCTCATTCAAAAACAAATTCCAGCCCAAAGCCTCTGACAAACCAATCACGCAGAAACCCATTCCCAAAAAGAAAAAACAAGCCCCCCCTCAACAAACCCTGATTCAGGGTTACCAAGTTGCAGCTAGCACTAAGGTGACTCCTAAAACCTCACCTTGCCCCGAGATCTCTCAAAACCTCACTCAATTCAGTAAAAAAATGCCTCAACAAACGAAAGAAGACAAGTCCAAGCAACTCCCTCTCGGTAATCCCCTCAATTCTCGTAACTCTGTCCAGAATAAATCCTCCCATGTTTTCAGGACAGACTCTGATATATGTAACCATAATTCTATCCAATGTTTATGTACACATGTTTCCAGAGAAAATGCCAACCGATGTACCCAACAATGTTTCCCCCATGCCCCCAGAAATGTTAACAACCCCAAATCAATACACCAGTCCTACACCAATAACCCATGTTCTACACCTCACTTTTTCCCTACCAACCCTCCGCAGTCCCCCCAGCAAATCCCGTTTTCTAACTCGCTCACCTCGCACCCCTCTGAACCGCCCGCACGCGCCGTTAATCCCCCCCTCACGCGTGCCGACCGAGGGACATAACCATGATCCCACCGCTGCCACCAATGAAATGCTAGGTTTTTCCAGGTTAAATAGGAATGGGAATTATCCCCAGGCTACCTTTAGGATCAACCTTTCCTGGTACCTGGCGCGGGGTACGAACCTCTGAAGGAAATTTAACCACCCTAAAAACCCACAGGTTTTGAGATGCCTTGGGTGGGGTTCGAACCCTGGTTAGTGACGCACCACCATCACCACCAGGCCCGCGCGCTAACCCACTGTACTACCACGGACGTACAAAAGTATAGCAACCTTAGTCCGATTTTTAAGAACCACGGTGATAGTCTCTCGAGATGAGTTTATTGGACTTACCATCTACGACTATTTTCGAACCACGGTGATAGTCTCTCGAGATGAGTTTATTGGACTTGCCATCTACGACTATTTTACGCTATACCTGACGTCAACTCGGGTTAGTATTATTGTGGGTGCGGGACATTTTCGAGGGCATTACAGATAGAGTGAATCTTGGGTAGTATTTGATATAATCTGGTCCTGGTTATCTTGCTTCCGTGATGTTGGTGGCTAACGACTGGTTCCGCGGCCGTCCAGGGGGTCCATATGTTGGAAGTTCTCAAGTACATGGACAGGTCCTTCTATCCAAATCTGCCACGGAGTCTGCCAGCTCTGGAGCTCAATTCTCAGCAACCAACAAGGATAGAGCTCGAGGTTAACTCTGGTGACCAACCTGGGTTGGTGTCTATCTTTCAACTGATTTTACTGGGGGCTGGAGCTGGGTTTATAGGCTCGGTTTTGGACCCTGTAGGCCATAGGGATCTCGAGTCTTAGGGAATTATTTGAGCTCTCAATAGATATGGGGACTAGGTAAGGTGGTGATTACTGTTGTGGCACATGGCTATAGGTATTAGGGAGCGTTCATATTGTGATATAACTGAGCCTTAATAAGAGGTACTATTTTGGCTATACTGGAAGTATTGAGGGGAGGGAGACAGGATCTACTTTGCGAGGAGGATTGGGACAGCTGTGATAGGAGCGTCTCTCTTAGATTGTTCAATCTTCATTCTATGGTATAGCTGAGGTGCTAATTTAGTTATCAGAGTATGCAAGAAAGGTTAATGGGTTATTGTGAGTTAATAGAGGTTAGTAAAGGTGTTAGTCATGCATGGTTAGTTCATTGATAGGAAGAATTCCTGTGCTACCTGGCAATGACCCGGAAGTCAAAACAGGGGTCAGGTATACCTCTGCAGGGGTCGGGGTCTCCCTCCTCGGGTGGGTAAAAAGGGGGAGGTGCGCGTCCTCTCTCTGTGATGGTCGTCCGGGCGGCTGTGGCTAGGGGCTTGCCATATTACAAGTGTTTGTAATAACCCTCTATTTATGAGACAGATGTGGGTGTTCGTAATACTAAAACCGAAGGTGCCTTGACCAGCTGGTTTAATTGGTTGGGTTGTTAATTGCATGGTTTGTTGGATGTGGTGGAGACTGGGTTGCTAACTCTGCCACATTTATCTGGAAGTATGGCAATAGAAGTTAGTCACTGGCAAGGCGGCTAGCCTCGCACTGACGATCATTTGGTACAGGGTTGTGAATGGGTTGTGAGGGAATAGATGGCATGCAAAGGGTTAGTAAAGTTCTAATGTTGCTCCGTCCTACCAAGGGAAGGTAGGCTGGATAGGAGTATATATATAAAAGGTTGGAGAATGTTAGCAACGGAAAAATCAAGGATATTCAGGAGGTATGGTGGAGAGGCTAGGTCGGAAAGGAGTGGAGGAGCGTGGGGGGTTAATGAGAGGGAGAGGATTAAGGAGGGCTACGTGGAAGTTTGACCCTAAGGTCTCTGGGCGTAGGGGTGGCATTAGCCTACAGTTGGTATCGTAGCCTGGGGGTTAATGACAGGGAAAGCATGTTAGCCAAACGCTACCGGGGGATGAGCAATATGTGGTGGTATATGAGTCTGGGAAAGATAGAATCATGTGGACTGTGGGGCTGTGTGAAAGAAGAGGTTAACTGTAGGTGGGTGCTTGACTGTGGATAAAAGTAGGGAAAAACATGGTGTATTATTACTCGTCAATACGAGGGTTTATGGACACTATTATTTGACACGATTTCTTGCTGATCTAGTTGTCCCTGGGAACTGCGTTTTCTATGAAATATAGACCAAAGAAAAGTGGCAGTTCGTAGGGGTACTTCGTTATTGTTTCGAGGTAGATATAGACCATGGTAAAAAATGGTTATCTATACAATCTCTGGTTGGGGTAAGAATTAGAGTTACTGCATGGTGGCTAACATCTTCAGTCATTATCTCGGTCTAGGTCTTACAGGAATAATGGTTATATATCAAGGGTGTACCCGTGGGTATCATAGTTTCTTATCAATTATGACATGGGGTTTAACATACTACTTCTCGGATGGAAGAACATACATAGATTTATGGTGGCGGTTGGTCTTCATAAACTTAGTCTGGCAAGACAAGGTATTTTAAGGGGGCGAACATATTACTTCTCGGATGGAAGACATACATAGATTTATGGGGGCGGTTGGTCTTCAGAAACTTAGTCTGGCAAGACAAGGTATTTTAGGGGGTTACATATTAATTCTCGGATGGAAGAACATACATAGATTTATGGCTGTCTGAACTGGTTGGCATTGGCTCAACCTAGGGACAGGGTATGGTTGTTTTAACCTGGGAGCAACATACATAGATTTATGGGGGGATTGGTCTTCAGAAACTTAGTCTGGCAAGACAAGGTATTTTAGGGTATGTTGATATTAATATCCTAACTTAGGGACAAGGCATGGGTGTATTAACTTAAGGTGTATTTATGTTCATCATCATGTAGGTAGAGGTGTAGGACACGAGGGGTAGTGTATACGCGAGGTGGGGGAAAGGGTTGTGAATTGTAAAGGGGTTAGTTTGAGGCTAGGCGCCGCGCCGCTCGTGACCTAGGATAGTGACCCTTAATGCGCTGGACATAGGGCTCGCATTCCCCTACGATCGAACAGGTAGAGTGGTGTGTGCAGCGGGGCGTGAAGGATAAGTGGACAGGATGACCCAAAACAGGGGACCACTGAGCATAGGGTCACGAAGCAAAAATAGAGTAGTGTGGATTGTGGATACGAAGGAGGTGATTGGAAGACGTATAACAATTGTGGAAAAGTAAATGGAAGAGATGAACACAATGGCGGATAAAAGATAATTAACCTAAGGATTGAATACATGCATGAATGACGACATTATAGCCGTCGTCCTAATAAGATGATGAAACCTGGTTGGTCTGCACGTGGCACAATACGACACAAGGACAGTGCCGCTATGTCGTATCAATACTGGTGGCATACTCCGGTTAATATTATATATACACTTAGTTACTAGAAGAACAAGGCAAGGGGGGGCGACTGAGCACGGGGGTACATATATCTATACTCGTCATGGAAAGGGAGATACGAGGTAGCTTTCCTGCATCTCTTCTGATAATCGTCTGCAGATTGGTCATAGTGAGTTTATCCGAATTAACAGGCCTAAATCAATACAATAACTGGCATAGGGTTATCGGGTGTATAGAGTCGTGGTTAAAGGTTGGGAATATATAGTTAGTGGATAAAACCACGGAAGGTTAGAGACATAGAATTGCTAGAATTAGGGGGGCTATGATTGTTATATAACTAAATACAGGGCTGACGTAATCACGATCTGATTTGGTGTGAAATGAAAGTTAAGGTGTCTTAGATCGCCTCGAACCTACACAATGAAAGTATTATAGTCTGTATGGTGGTTACATAATTAAATACATACTTAGGTGGTACATTAACCTCTGAAGTGCGCATGGGGGTAATTGGAAACGTCCCCCTGTGCTGACGTATTTGAGGTGTTTCCGTCACTAAAATATTCATTGTGCCATTAATAGCATTAATACTTATCCATATGCGCCTATTATGGGTTGATTATAATGGTATTAACCTGAAACAACAATAAAACGAGTGAAAACAGCGTTTGGATGGTCAAAATCGGAGATATAGCCCGCGAGTTGTATAATGTATGGGTGAGGCAATCTGCTTTCCCGCCAATTTCCCCCAAGGCCACTGAGACACAGTCGATCGATACTCTCTCTCTCTCTCTTGCACTCGCTGGCTATCAGTGATGACCACACCCTCCAATCGGATTTCTAATGTTAGCACGAAAATATACCTCAGAATAAGGGAAAATAGGTGATAACTGAAGGAGAGGAGGAAAGTGGGGAAGGAGGGGAGGTAGAGGACTGAGATTTTGCATGGCCCAGGGGCCAAAAAAAAAAAAAAAAATATATATTTTTTTTTTTTTTCGATGTCAAAAGTTAATTTTTTTTTTCTCTGACTCTTAAGAGTCTCCCCGCAGTGCGCCGGGGGAACTCTTAAGAGTCTCCCCGCAGCTCCCGGGTTAAGAATATCAGTGAGTAAAGTATTGTGGTTTGTATATTAGAAGACATAAGATCGCCAGTTTCTCTCCTACCCCGGGGTCAGGATTAATATTTCTGCCCTCTCTCTCTCTCTCTCAGCACTTGGGAGTTGTTTTCAGACATCCGGATAGACGATTGAGAGACGTATAATATGTGGAATGAATTGAGAGAGAGGGAGAGAGACCAAATCGGAAAAGGAAAAGGGGCCTGGGATCTCGTTGGGGATGGGAGTTTCGTCCAGGATTTTCGTTCCTGTGGCTCGTTAGGGTTGGAGGTTTCGCTCTCACGATTTTCGTACCACAGCGTTCCTGTGGTATTTTAATAAGTAAAGTTCATATTGATGACAGCACAATTATAAATAAAGGTTATAAAAATGAATTCAAGTCACTAATGGCATTAGACAGGGCTGCACGGGATCGACCACACTTTTTAAACTTTTAACTTATGAAATTATAAAAAACTTGGAAAAAGAAGGAGGATTCACAGATGAGTTTTTTAAAATAAAGGCGCTATTCTATGCTGACGATGGTCTACTTATGGCACATACAATAAAAGAGGCTGAAAAAGCAATAGAAGATCTAATTAAAATAGAAAATGAATGTGGGCTAAACATAAATAAAAATAAGTCATATATTAATATTTAATATGAAGGAGAAACCAAACAATATCAAAGAAATAGAAGTAGTTAAGCAGATTAAGTATTTAGGAATAAAAGTAAATGATACCAGAAATTGGTTCAAAGACCAGAAATCTGAGGCAATAGAAAATGCGAATAGAATGGCTAATATGACCTATCCGGTAATAGCACAAAGCTGCAACAAAATTCTAATTGGTAAAACATACTGGAAGAGTGTGGTGCTCCCGTCGGTCCTGTATGGTTCAAGCATAATAGGATTTACAAAAACAGAAATAAACAAGTTACAAAATATTGAAACTAGGGTATTTAGGCAAATATTAGGGGCACCGAGATATGCACAAAAAGTGACCCTGAGAGGGGAGATAGGAGCATCCACAATGGAAGCAAGAATTATGGAAGGAAGTATAAAATATTTAAAATATTTAAGAGAAGACAGTAATGATTTACTTAGAAGAATAACAGAAGAAAAAATAAACAACAAAAAAGATCCATGGACAATGGAAATTAGAAAATATATAAAAATTTTAAATTTATGAGAAACAGATTTAGCGAGTATACTGAAGGAAGAAATTAAGAAGAAAGTTAAAAATTGGGATACAAGGAAATGGCAGGAAGAGCTAGGGGAGAAAAGCAGTTTAGAAATATACAGGGCCTTTATATCAGAAATAAAGGGAGAAGAAGAACTTTATGATAATACAGAAGCTTCAGTCATATTATATAGGTGTAGAACGAATAATTTAAATTTAAGAGACAGGAACAGGCATGTAGGAGGAGATATAAAATGCTTACTATGTAATGCTGAGATAGAGGACATCAAACACTTTATTTTATGGTGCCCTATATATATAGAGGAGAGAGTAAAGGAAACAGCGCTACAACAACCTTACGTTGAGGAGGAAAATCAAGTGATAGGAAATCTACTGTTCAAAGAAGAAAACCAGGAACGAGTGAAGATGTTATATGGGATGTGGAGAACAAGAACCAAGAAAATGAAGGAGCTGGAATAAGAAGAAATCGATTATAATGCAACATAGAGAAAAAAGAAAAAGAAATACAATATAATATAACAGCACGTCACAAAAGGAAAATTACAAGAACTTCTCAAGACTCAGGGAAGTGCCGTTGTTAAGGGCTTAAGGCATTACTTCCCGAACCACATCTGATCTGATCTGCTAGCAAGTAAGTTGGGAGTTCCTTTTTATGAAATTTGATTAAATGTATCACTTTAGTGGCCGTTTCTATTAACTCCATGATCAATTTATATAACATGGAATATTCACAGGCATTAGGGAAGTGGGGCCAAAACAGGAAATATCCAGACTCAGTGTCAAACGACGCTGGGTTTTTTTTAAAGTGATAGGCCTAGGCCTAGGCTAGCCTAACAAATGAACTTTCTGTATAATGATAACGAAATTTTGGTAGCATTCAAGGAGACTACAGCGGGAGCGGGATTCACTAACGGTCGTAGCGTGCGATGTCGTACAGCAACCTACGATCGTTCCTAAAGGTGCGGTCACACTATGAAGACTTAAGGTAATTACCGCGGCGACTCAAGGAGTGGCGATTGTCTTTGCCGATCATCCGTAACTTGACCAAGAGTAAATGTCTACCTGAGGCAGGCTGGACGGCATCACGGATCACGGCATCATGGATGGGGCTAGCCTACACGGACAGGGTGCCAAAACAGAAATGATCCAGTTCTGGATCATTTTTCTAAGCTTACAAGGATCAACTTTGCGCGGCGTCCGCGGGTGGTGTGGGGGGCGCAGCCCCCCGCTACATAACAGGGGGTCCGGGGGGCGTAGCCCCCCGGCCGCCGGAGAAATTTTGAGATGTGAAGGTAAATATACGCACAATACATGCTCAAAATTTATTAAAAGGAATGAATAATATTGTAAGTAAAAGGGATGTTATGTATGTTTACTGGTGTTTAATCAGGATACTAGGGGAGCTGGCTGCCTGTACTTCAGTCTCAAAGGGATTCACTTCAGGTCCACTAATATAGGCATTGAAAACAGGTTTTTAAATTATTCTTAGCAGTCCCTGTTTTAGTTTTGTAACTTTTGTCCAATAAAGATTTCATGTATAGGCCTAGGCCTATTTGTTGTTTCGGAGCAATGGGAAGTATGTGGAAGACGAGAAATCTCGGAGTGAAAGTAAAAAGTGCACTGTATCAAGGAATTGTTGTGCCAACAGTGACGTATGGGGCTGAGACATGGGCTCTGAAGAAAAAGGAGAAAAGAGGGCTGGATGTGATGGAGATGAGCTGCTTGAGGAGTATGTGTGGAGTTACTCGTAGAGACAGATTGAGGAATGAAGAGATACGTAGGAGAGTGGGGCAGCAGGAACATTTGTCAGCCAGAGTGGACAGAAGGGTGCTGAGCTGGTATGGTCATGTTGAACGAATGGGAGATGAAAGGCTTACAAAGAGAATATGTGAGTCAGGTACAAGGGGAGATAGAAGGGCAGGAAGACCCCCATTGAGATGGAGAGACTGTGTAAGAAAGGCTTTGGATGATAGAGGAATGACTATAGATCAGGCAGGGGAAGTGGTGGTGGACAGGAGTGAATGGAGAATGCTTGTGAATAGTTGAGTAAACACGTGGTCATTTGGAGTAAGGGGTCGGGCGCAAGTTGGACTAGATAATAGTCCATCAGGCGCCTGGCCCGGGGAGACGATTAATATGTAGGGTGTGCCTGGAAGTGTGGTGAGAGGGCTTGTGGCTTTGGCTCTGCTGCATGTCTGCCTGCCGAGATCGGAACCTTTCCGGGTGGTCAGGGGCCGGGGGAGTGCTGGAGCGACCTTGGTAACCCTGGTCTCTGGGTCTTCTCCTGGGTGACCTGGATGTGTGAGAGTTTGTGTTTTTTTATCTGTTTTTATTTTTTGTTTTATGTTGTTTTTGTGTTTTCCCTGTTCTTGCTCTGTCTTGAGTCGGCTACCCCCAAAATGGGGATTGGGCCTGAGCATATAGATAGATAGATAGATAGATTCCAAGAACTAGGCTATTACATACTTAATTTATATCCTTTCATATGATACATGAGTTACTATAGAGTACTGGTTAAAATACATACCGGTACCAAGTTTCAAGAATAAACTTTGATTAGAAAATTTGTTTGTCTATTATTTTCCCTGGGTCGAGTAAAAAATACCTGGGTAGGCTATTCCCATCTCGGGTTAAGTACAATCAGTAGGAACGTAGAAACTTACTTTAATTTTCACAACTTTAAAAGACTCAAGATTCTGCTAGGCTAATTCCGAAAATATTCAATCAAGTCTCCGTTACCCCCATGAAGTCAGGTTATAGTAATGACAAGACATACCAATAATATATGTTAGTTAGCGGGTGTGTGGACTGTGGGGGTAGTGGCAGCCCCCACTTTGGCTAAGTAAAGTTAGGTTAGGGTAAGGTAATGCAAATTATCTACTCATAACATGATAAACAATTGAACAATAAACTACTGTACTATAGGCCTATTCCTTGAAGAAATAAAAACAAACAATTGTACATAAGGCTGCGGAAAGATTCTTTAGTGATACCCAAGTCATGGCCGGGATTCCGGAAAATCTATAAATGCACTGTAGGCGGTAGGCCTAGCTGCTGGCTGTACACTTATTAAATTGTACCGGTAATCTGGCTAAAAAGTTACCGGTATACAAAATGAGAACATAGAGGCAGGGTGCAGATCCCATCATCCCACTTTGGACACTAAGTTTGGACTTTGGTTAGGGTAAGTTATTGCAAATCTTCCACTCATAATATAAACTACAATAAAATAAGATACTATCTATCTATCTATCTATTGCCTGACGCCGTGATCCCCGAAGGGGTGGCCACGAAGAACCGCCCCCATGCACCTCTGTCCCCAGTCAGTCGACGCCCCTCCCCCCAACCAGCACCGCCTTCGTTCATGTAGTTCCTCACTCCATCCTTCCACCTCATATTCGGTCTACCTCTCCCCCTCTGTCCCTCCACCTCGCTCTCGTACACCCTCTTAGTCATTCTCTCGCTTTCCATACGTTCCATATGGCCGAACCATCTCAAGTTGTTCCTTTTCACACTTTCCAGCACATCTACCTCCACACCACACCTCCTTCTTACTTCCTCATTAGTCTGTCTATCCCTCCATGTAACTCCGCACGCACTCCTTAAGTAATTCATTTCCACTGCTCTCACTCTTGGTCTGAGTCTCTCAACCAACGTCCATGCTTCGCTTCCGTAAGTCAGTGTCGGGATTACCACACTGTCATGCAAGGACTTCTTCACTTCCATACTGACCACCCTATTTCTTGTTACTGCTTTTAGCGTTCCTACAACCCTCTTCCCCTGTTGTACCCTCTCCCGCACCTCTTCATCTATAGTCCCATCTTTACTCAACACACTGCCCAGATACTTAAAAGAGTTGACGATCTCCATAGCCTGACCGTTCAGCTTCACCTCACACTCTGTGACTTCACCCCTTTCGAAGACCATAACCTTGCTCTTCCCCGTATTTACCTTCAAATTCCGTTTTTCGCACACTGTTCCAAACTCATTTACCAGACCCTGCAACTCCCATTCATTATCACTCATCAGAACTGTATCATCCGCAAACAGCAGTATAGGTAGCTTCCACTCAATTCCCTCCCTTTTCAGCGATACACCAACATTCACTGCTCTTGATAGTATTTCTTTCATGACTCCATCCATATATACAGTAAACAACCACGGGGACATCACACACCCCTGTTTCAAACCAACATTCAGGTCAAAGAACTCGCTCTGCTCACTCTCCACACGTACTGCCGCCTTTGCACCCTCATACATGCTCTTCACTGCTTTCAGCAACTTGCCCTCTACTCCGTATATTCTAAGTACTTTCCACAAACCTTCTCTATCCACTCTGTCATAGGCCTTCTCCAAGTCCATAAAGGCAACATACACCTTTTGTTTCTTCTCCAGATACTTCTCCACAACACAATTCAGGGTAAAAATCTGATCTACACATCCTCTTCCCTTCCTAAAACCTCCCTGCTCGTCGCCTATCCATTTCTCCGTTCTCACTCTCACTCTCTCAATCACTACCCTACTGTATACCTTCCCTACTACGCTTAGAAGACATATTCCTCGGTGGTTACCACACCTCCTCTTTCCCCTTTGCCCTTATATAGGGGGACTATTATGCCAGTCTTCCAGTCATCGGGTGCACTCCCCTTCTCCCATGCTAGTTTGCACATTTTCCATACCCATTCTATCACTATCTCACCACCATACCTCAACATTTCCCCACACACTCCATCTGTTCCTGGTGCTTTCCCCAACTTCACTCTTTTCATGGCTTCCCACACTTCTGACCTCCTGATCCCCACCTCCTCCTCCACTACTTCTCTTCTTCTCCCTCCCATACCATATCCAGCTATGTTTGCTGGCTCTTCATTCCTTTCATTTAGCAACTCACTGAAGTACTCCCTCCATCTTTCGACTCTCTCTTGCTTCTCGGCTAGCATTCTCCCATTCTTATCTTTCACACCCTTACTGTTTCCCTTGCTACCTTCCCTAACTTTCTTGACTTCTTTCCAGAACAGTTTCTTACTCTCCCTCCATTTTACACTCAGATTCCTTCCAAATTCCTCATCTACTCTTCTCTTACTTTCCTTCACTACTCTCTTCACCACCCTCTTACTCTCCACGTACCTCGCTCGTTTCTGTCTCTCGGAATCTTCATTCCCTCTACTACCCAACCACACTCTATATGCTTTCTTCTTTTCTTCCACAGCTATTCTTACCTCTTCTGTCCACCATGCTGTACCTTTCACTCCCCTCCCTCTTCTCCTCACTCCACACACCTCCTCACATGCTGCACAGATCTCATCCTTAAACACCTTGCTCATCTCCTCCACTTCCTCCACAACTTCCAGGTCGAACCCACCTAGTCGTCTTTCCACTGCTCTCCTGTACTCCTCCCTGACTTCCTCCTCCTGCAACCTCTCCACCCTCCTCACCAGACCCTGCAACTCCCATTCATTATCACTCATCAGAACTGTATCATCCGCAAACAGCAGTATAGGTAGCTTCCACATAAGATACTACTGTAGCCTATTCTGCCTATAGCCTATACCTTGAAAACAAAAACTAACGGTAAGACTGCGAAAGTATTCTTCAGTGATAGGTCTACCCAAATCATGGCCGAAAACTCTATAAATGCACTGTAGGGTGGCAGGCTTAACCTAGGCTAGGCCTATACAGTACAGTACTGTACTGGTACAGTGTACACTCTTTATTAAATTGTGCCGGTACCTTGGCAGAAAATGTTATAAGAACATGGGCTAGCAGCAGACCTCACTTTGGACACTAAGTTAGGTTAGGTTAGGACTGTCTGTTACGTACCGTTCATAAGATCCTGTGTAGCGGCCCGTGGGAACTGTTTTTCAGATGCCTATTTACTAAGAAACATTGAACAATATCTTTAACCTAGCCTATCCTAACCAAAACCTAACCTAATCTTAAATAACTAGTATAGCCTATTAGTGGAATATTTTTGAATGTAAAATGTAAAAAAAAAAATTGTAACATTACCAAATTATTGAGATATAGGCTAGCCTATGTACAGGTTCACCTCCCCTACACAGGATTATATCCGTACCGTTTAATAGGCTTCAGCTTATATACCGGTACCGTACCGGGTACCTAAAACATAATGGTAAGGATGTAGTATTCGGACATAGGCTACCGCCTGCCAGGCCGTGCCTTGGTGTTACTTGCATGTTCGCATCTATTTTGACTGTCGTGGGATACAATAATAGGTTGACCGTTGAGGAACTAGGCAGTAGGCTAGATGAGAATTTCAACAAGCCCTGGGGAGGGGCAAGGCGGTGGTGAGGGCTCCTCAATAAATCCTATAGGCGGCCCCTATTATCCCCTATAATCCCACGGCATGACGGCAAACTGTTATTGTCATAGGCTATAGCCTAGCCAGGGTGTCGAATGACGCTGTTTTTTGAGTGATAACACAAATGAACTTTCTGTATAGGCCTAATGATAAAAAAAAATAATCCTAGGCCTAGCCTACGTATTTTTATATTATTATTTTAAAAGTTAGACATCTAAAATAGGCCTAGGCTTAGGCCTACTGTGTTCCAAAACTTAAGAGTAGCCTAGGCTAGGTTAGCCTAGCCTAGCCTTACAAAAAAAAAAAAAAAATACAGGAATGTTGGTCTAGGCTAAGTTTAATATACACTTCCCAGGTCATTTTAACAGTTCTATTGCTTCTATATATCATACAATACACCATAGAGTAAGTTTTTAATAACTAGAAAAAAAGGTCATCTTCTAAATAATTACCATAATTGAGGACCTTCGCCGTTCCCGGGTTAAGAGTGGGCTCTGAGTCTTAGCCTACCAGAACCAGATTCCCAGCTGCCTAGCTAACCTTATTTTTTACTGTCTTTAACCTCAAATCTTCCTTGATCTTCATTAGCCTATCAATACATTATACATAGCCCCACTAGTGGGGGCAGTCCTAAGATTGTTGGATAATGGGTTATCCCCTTATCCTAAGCCTAATACCGTAATACGCCTAGCCTCAGCCTAGGCTACTCATTTCTGCTTCAAATCATCATTATCATCATAGGCCTAGGCTAATACAAGTAGGCCTAGGCTTATCTGAAAAAATAATATGCTTGGCTACTTACAAAATCGCTGTTTGGTGCTTGCTAGAAGTCAGGTTTATCCAAAGTATCACCTTGAAAGGCTTGAACTTATACCTTATATATAATGAGTTCCCCAAGATTAATATGCACAATTTTAGAATGTGTAGGGCACTCGCACTTCACATGAAGTCAATGTTATATTCCAGCCCCTTAATTCACTCTATTTTCCACAAATATATCGGTAAAAAACAGCTAAACACATTTCCAAGTGTTCCACAGTTGATTGGCGGCAAGCTAATTTGACGTCATCATTGGATTATTCTCGGAAACACCACAATGGAAAACATAGCTGATATTGGTTCGTTGTTTTCCATTGATCCAACCACATATATACCCCTGAAAAACCAATAATTCATCATAAAATCGTACTAATTTATAGCTTACCTTATGCCTCAAGGTCTTGCGCTCTTTGTCAAACACATAAAATTGATATTCATTCACTATTTTTAAGAAATTAGAGACCCCATAAAATTAACACATACGAACAAATATCGTGTATTTTGCGGGAGGTTAACTGGGATCAGATCAGGATCAGAAAACTAACATTCAAACTTAAATTAATATTTTACATTATTCATTTCAGTGAAATTCAGTCAATATATTAAACACATGGAGTAGTTTAGTTAATATATACATAGTTTTAGATAAATACCTATTATTATCCTTTAATCTACATATTATTGAGCATTCGAGTGCCAATAAAATTACGGTAGTTGTGTTCGTCTTGACTCAGCCTTCGGCGCAATATAACATCGGAGTGTAGGGGTACATTGGTTGTTTGTTTGTTTGTTTGTTTTAGCGGCCTCTTCCATCCAGGAGTTCGTTCTATGAACGATGGCTGTTTCCTTATTGTAATATATATTTGTTATATTGGTGCTAAAGTCAGTCACCTCATCCGAACCGAACAAGTTGTGTTTTCACAGTGTAAACAAATCGCTCTCATGACTCGAGCTCTGGATTTATCCGTCTATATTTACATTAGTAGCTGCATTTGGACTTCAATACAGGTGATATATAATAGTTCTAAGATCATAGCCAATGTAGAGTACAGTGTAGAGCAAAGCAACTATCGTTTGATGAGTTTAACGTAGAAATAGAATGGCAGGTTTAGCGGGGCTCCCGGCCGCCCCGGGACAGTCACAGGCTCGCAGCCAATTTCAGTATCAATATTTTTTCAGATGTTAGGTTCGGGATCACGAAGAAAATGGGCGAATTTTGGCACACTGTACACGGAGACCTAGCATAGCAGACCACCGGCGTCATGCGGCGCAACGAGGCAACAGGACGGCAAAAGGAAGGCAACTTGACGGCCTTCGTGTTACGCAGGTCCCCTACTCGCGCTGGTGCGCGAGCCCCGCCACGTGGCGCGAGTCGGGGGCCAATGCTGTGGCGACGCATGGCGCCACACGGCGCTGACCGGTCGGCTACCGGTCCCCCTCACGCGCATACCGGTGGGCGCGTGACGGCGCTTGCCTCACGACCGCGGCTAGCTCGGCGACCAATTTTCCATGCCTCTTGCATGTTCAAAGCAAATCGAAACCAGCCACGACCATCCTGGCCACCCATCGTACCGTACTGTACCGTGGGGATGCGCGGGGACCACCCACGACGCGCGGTGACTTAGATGAAGTCCTCCTTAAGACCTCTAAGTCGCCGCGGTAATTCCCTTAAGTCTTTATAGTGTGGCTGCCGCTTAAGGGAGTGCGGAAGGTGAATTCACGAACGCATCGTTGAGCTCCCTTTTGTTTATTTTCACCAAGGCTTCTCTTGACCAATCAGGCGCTTGGCCACTCACTGAGCTTGAGTCATTTTGTAAATAAACAACACTCACCCACATGACCGAAGCGCCAAGAAGAACCTAGCCTAATATAATTTTATTTATGAGCTTTTTCATTGTTTAGCATGGGTAATTCAATCCACCACAGCCAACAGGAAGAAGAATAGAGTAGGCTATCTTGTGAATTGATGATAAGAAATTAGCCTAGCTAGGCTACAGGGAAGCCTGTTAGTGGCCAAAGTTAAAGGATTTCTGACGGATTGATCATTGATAATCATCTGTTAGGCTAGTTGGGAGATTAGTGTATTATTTATACCTTAACCACAGTAGGCCTATATTGTATAATTGTTCTACTTTACCATGTCTACACCCTAGACAGGCTAGCCAAACCAAAATGCCAGACTTTACTATGTCTGCCTACACAGGCAGTTCTAGCCAAGCCAAAATGCCAGACTTAGCCTAGGCCTAATTTTTCAAAATAGTCCTAGGGTAATATTTTTGTATTCACAACACCTCAAGGCCTATCTACCTTTTCAAAATAGGCCTAGCATAGGCCTACAGTATATATATATTAGTGTAACCTATCCCACGGTTGGTAGCATAACGATTTACCCAACATCTGGCCATGGGTTACATAATGGGGTGAGGGGGGCTTAGACCCCCCCTACCCCTCATGACATTGTCATCATCATATATTTACCAGCAGAGGCAAATAAGAGCAGTCAAATTAGTTGCGAATATAACGGAGTGTGCGACTATGTAAACAAAGCGGACGGTACACACGCTAACACAACTCTTACCTTGGTAAGGGTGGTGTTAGTGGGCGTACTGGGCAAGAATGTTAAGTGCGGGCGTACCGCCAGCCTTGTTTACACTACGTGTAGTGGCGTCGGGCCTTTCCCATCATGTTCCCGTCTATTTTGACTGCCTTTGGATATAAAAATACATTAGCCTAACCAAACAACCTAACCTAACCTAACCTAACCTAACCTAACCTAACCTAACCTAACCTAGTATTCACGGGATGGATGTAGTTACCGGGTGTACCACTACCGACATACAACATAAATCATCTATAAATACTTATAAGCCTAATAAAATAAATACTTAGCCTATAGGCTAAATCTATAATACTAGGTTAGGTTTGGTTAGGACGTTAGGTTAGGTTGTTTGGTTCGGGTAATGTATTTTTTGTATCCAAAGGCAGTCAAAATAGACAGGAACATGATGGTGAGCGTCCGCGTAGTGTAAACAAGGCGGGCGGTACACCCGGTAACTACATTCTTGCCGTATTCACGTAGTAATGACAGGGGGCAAATAACAGAAAATATAGCGTCGAAATAGACGGGAACGTAACTGCGAGCGCACGACATGACGACCGTACGCCCGAAAACTACATCCATCCTGAGTACTGTCCTTTTTTAGATGAAGTTGCAGGCTCGGTTATCTATCTATCTATTGCCGGACGCCTTACTCCCCGTACGAGGGTGGCCATACACAGAATGCCCCCAAGCGGACCTATTCCCTGTGAGAGGGACAACCCGAGCCAGTTTAGTGAAGGACTTACCGGATTGACCACTCAATTTAGGATCCGTCCAACTCCGAGGCCCTCTGTGTATCTTGTTAGCACTATTTTTCTACAGTGGTGTTCGGCTAATCCATCCACTAACCTGCCTTACCCTTAGGTAAACAGTACGGATTTGTATCAGGTTTACTCCCCTAGACAGGTTGCCAACCAAGGCTGACGAGTCCCATCCACCCGGATTTGTATAAGGTTGTCTCCCCTAGATGAGTTGCCGACCAAGGCTAACGAGTCCCATCCACCCGGCTCGGTTATCTTCGCGTCTAATTTGACTGCATTTAATAACAAAATTATCCCACGGCCAGCTGTTGTTTGCCCCCCTCCCCCCCCTGCTGGAAATATATATGGTGATGACAATATGTCATGGGGGATAAGGGGGGTAAAGCCCCCCCTCAACCTATTACCCAACAGTTGGCTAGCCTAACCATAATACCATACATAGGCCTAACTTTTCTAGCCTAAATACCCCTAACTTTTTCAAAATAAACCTAGGTTGTAGCCTAGGCTAGGCTAAACACAAATATTCTCAACACCATGTAGGCTAGCCTATTATTTATTTTTTTAGGCTAGGCCTAGGGTAATTCTTTTCATAATTGTTTTCCTGTGATACTTTCAAATTTGAGGAAATAGGCTACCCTAATCTAACCCAGCTAGGCATTGCTAGCCTAACCAAAATACCATACATAGGCCTAACTTTTCTAGCCTAAATAGCCCTAAGTTTTTCAAAATAACCTAGGTTATAGCCTAGGCTAGGCTAAACAAAATTATTCACACCATTTATTATTTATTTTTTAAGCTAGGCCTAGGGTAATTCTTTTCATAATTTTGTTCCTGTGATACTTTCAAATTTGTTGAGGAATAGGCTACCCTAATCTAACTCAGAGGTGGTGGGTAGTTGGAATAAAACATTTCCGCAATAAATGAGGGTTAAAATCTACTAATGGTAGGCTACGTGTTGTCGCAGCACATGAATTTGTGCATAAATTAACCTTGACTAGGTCTAGGCTGGCATATGTAGGGCCGCTATTCATAGCTTAATTCGGCCTGTCATAAGACATTAAGGATACAAATATATTCATACTTTGTATTAAATGCCTTAATGGTGTTGTAAACACAAGTTAACAATCATATTGCGCTATTATTGCCTCAATAATGACTTAGTGTGTCATAAAGAGCTATACTGCAGACGATTTTGTTATGGTCGCGGGTTGTGTTATCGATATTTGTGTACCTATATCCGGGTCAAATTCGTGTAAGGGTGGTCTGGACCACCCTTTGAGAAAGGGGCTTCCTACGATCAAAGATGGCCGCTACGATGCTTCGTGAATACCAGCGTTGAGACGTAAGGGAACGGTAAGGGAGTTTTCGGATCGTACGACCGTTAGTGAATCCACCTCCAGGATTCTTCTTCTTCTTCTTACCTCTGACCAGGTATAGGCTATCCTAGTGTTTACTAGCCTATACCCCTTTGAAAGGACATTAGCCTAACCTAACAACCTTACCTAACCTATCCTAGTATTATGGGTGGGGGCTGCTGCCCCCATGCCCCCGCTAGTTGACATCTTTGACAGATTTTTGGTGTATTTTTCTGTGAAATCGGGTTTCTTTAAGTGTCGATAACGAAATTCCTCCATGCGGATTATAATGAGAAAAATATGGCGAGTCTGTTGGTCCCTATTTTCCCTAATAAATTGTTTCTAATAAGGCGGATGTAGTGTCCTTGAAAATTATCAAAATGTTATCCCTAGCCTACGTATTTTTATATTAGCCTATTATTTTAACCCTCCAGACCCGGTAGGGCTCTGAGGCACCCATAACAAACACCCCCTGCGCAACCCGGAAGGGTGCTGAGGCTCCGGCAGCTTGAAAGCATGTAAGCTTGGTGTGCGAGGCGTCCGTCCGACGCATGTAAATAACAGCCGGCTGGACCGACGCCGGGCATCTCCGACCACAAGAAGGAGTGCGTCGCTTGTTCGTGTGTGCCTGTAATTTTTTTTTTTTTTTTTTTTTTTGTCTATATTCCAACTTCTCCCTCTCGGGCATAGGCTGAGAGCCTGTACAGTCCACCGCTGAACACGGTGCAGCCCGTGAGGTCTTGTTCCAGTCTGGGGAGTGAGACATGCGAAGCATCCATCATGGCTCGAAGCAGCTCCATCTCTGAAGCGGCTGGTTGCTTCGTTCAAGCGCTTCACCGTCTCACCCTCCAGACTCAGACCCTCACTCTCAGAACGCCACCTATTGAGCAGTGAACTCACTAGGCATTGTCCCCCTGTAACATATTTTGAATATGGGAATATTCATACAGTGTTATTTAATCAGGGAACAATGAGGGTATTTTTTTGGCATTTCGGTGGGCTTTGTGGTAATGCACTGATACTAGGTACAGCACAAATTCAATCCCAATAATATCTTCCCATTGACATATCGGGATTTGAACCCGGGTCCATTGGATTACCAATCCAGTGGCATGACCACTCCACTACACCTCCCGAACGTATGTTATTGTTAAGTAGCGAAAAGTAGTGTAAAGTGGCTGTTTTTGCCACAAAGTTATCTCCAATGAAATTGTCATCACAACTGAACCAGTTGACTTAGAGAGCTCTACTTAATGCCATTCTACAGGTACGAAACACATTTATGGTTGGAGATGCGCGGGAATGCGGAAGCAGTCAAAATAACAAAGATACGGTAGCCTAGGCGTAGACGTTTTTTGGCCAAAACCCCCGGATTTTGGGGAATATATAATTATGGAATATATAGCCGGGGCTGGAGGGTTAATAGTCGTTAGTAGGCTATTAAAGAACGTAATTTTGCATGAGTTGGGAGTGGCGGATGTGATCATACAGATTAGGGGGGGGGGGGGGGGGGGCATGCCCCCCCTCGGAAATTATTTAGAATCTTGGATGCCCAAGACCACTGGGGCTTCCGACACTGGCATATAGGAGAAAGAGAGGGGATATGATAGAGACTTTTAAGATAGTGTCAGGAAAGTATGATGAGGATGTGTGTGAAGGTATCTTCTTGATGCGGGAGGGAACAAGAACGAGAGGACACTCTTAAGAAAATTTACAAAGAAAGAAATAGGCTTGAGAAGGCAAAGAACTCATTTTGTGATAGAGTGGTAAATGAGTGGAACGCACTGCCCCAGTATGTAGTCGATTCCGAATCAATAAGGGAATTTGAAAGTAATCTTGATAAAGCATGGGGAAGACAAGATTTGAAGTTTGATTATAAAGCAAAAATACAGAATAGTAAAATTTTTGCGTCTGCTACCGCCGCCGCCAACACCGTGAACGACCGCAGCAGTGCAAGTACTGGTACTGAGCTGGATACACAGGCCTAGTTTGCCTTTTTCCAGAGGATCTACTGTAAGAAAACTGTAAGAAAGACAGCATTTCCTGCATTCTAAACGCAATCATATAGGAAAATACGAATAGCCTATGATGAGCAACTATATAGGCTAGCCTAATTGTGTCTGCTGCAATGCAGCAGTTAACATTGTAACAAAGTGAAAATTATTCATAGGCCTACTGAATGAATTTGATATAGGTTAGCCTATGCAAATAAGCCGCTAAGGCCCGCTAATAAGTAACAAGTGTCCCCACCCGACACACGGGCCCAGGGGATCCAGCCAGGCCAGGCCCAGTCGGGACGAAACAGGTAGAACTATTCTAGGTACCAGTATTCAAAATTCAATGGTAGGCCTAGGCCTAGGCTTTATAAAAAAAAAAAAAAAAAAAAAAAAAAAAAAAAATATATATATATATATATATATATATATATATATATATATATATATATATATATATATATATATATATATATATATAGGCTAGTCCTAGGCTAGCTTATATATAGCCTAGGCTACATATCCCCCCCCAGATAGGCTTATATAGCCTAATTAAATACAAATTCCAAGATTACGGTAGGTTAGCCTAGCCCCCCCAATTTCCCCAAAACAAAATAAATTAAAAATAATAAATAAATAGGCTAAATAAATAGATAAATGAATACTAAATAGTAGCCTGTACATTAGGCCTATGCCTAGGCCTAGCCGCCTAGGCTATAGGTACTGTTAAACCGGTCGCTTCGGACTTGGGTCGTAACTTCGGACATCGGCGATAATAAGTTGTTGTTGTTGTTGTTCCCTAAGCTGCCTGGCCGAACAGCCCCGAGTCCCTGAGAAAGGCCATGGCCACGATCGGGCTTTCCCACAGAGCTCTCATTGAGTGTAGATTGTGTTGTTGGCGTAAGTGGTTGTGTGAAATGCAGTCTTCTATGATGTGTTTAATGGTATGGGGTGCTGTGTTACATCCCGGGCAGGCGTCGACAACGGAGTCATCCAGTCTCTTCTGATAGCTCAGGAGAGCTGGATGGTGTCCGCATCTCAGCCTGGTCAGGTGGACTCTGTCCTCGCGAGGAAGGGAGGATTCGGAAGGATGGATTTCGGGAGGTCGTGCATGCAGCTGCGTGTTGTCTGTGAGTGAGTGGATGGATCGGTGAGAGATATGAGTATGGATGTGCTTCTGGAAGTTGGTTCGGGGTGGGCAGGGAGGGAGAGAGGACAATAATTGTGTGTGATACCGAGTGCTGGGTGTTGTTTTGATATTTCTTGGTGTCTGTGGGTGTGTTGCCATGTAGTTTAGTGGGTGGTCTTGGTTCGTGGAGGCTGCTGCCAGGAATTGAGTGCCTCTCATGTCCAGATGGTCTTTGACTTTGAGGATTTTGGTTTCTTGATGTAGGTGATCTGTGGGTGAAGTAGCTGTGCAGCCTGTAATGATCTTCAGGGCTTTCTTTTGAATAGTCTGTAAGGTCTTATGATGTGTTTCAGCTAGGTTAGAAGCCCAGGCTGGGCTTGCATATTCCATCACTGATCTTATGTTTTGTTTATATACTGTGGTGGTAGTTTCTTTGTTGTGTCCAAATTTTGTGTGAGCAAGTGACCTGAGGGCGTTAAGTCTGGGTGTCAGTTTCTTTTTAATGTTTGTGGTGTGCTGTTTGAATGTCATATGAGTATCATATGTTACTCCTAGGATTTTGGGTGTGTGTGTATGTGTTAGGGGTGTGTTGTTTATGGTGAGTTGAGGGATGTATTCGTGTTCTCCTGTCCAACTTGTGAGCAGGGTTGCGGTGGATTTGGCTGGGGCTAGATTAAGTCTGTTTGTAGTGCACCAGCCATGTAGTGTGTTGAGATAGGGTTGAAGGAGATCTGTTGCTCTTTTTGGGTCATGGTGTGTGCATGTGAGTGTTATGTCATCTGCATAGGAGGCTAAGTTTATTTGGGGCGTATTGGGTGTAGTTATATCGTGCATGTACAGATTGAAGAGTGCGGGCGATAGGACGGATCCTTGTGGGACTCCGTTTGGAAAGTTTCTGATTTTAGATGACTGACCGGCAAAAGATACGTGTGCACATCTGCCTGCTAGGAAGTTGGCCAGCCACCTTTTTGTGTTGTTGTGCATGTTTGTGTTGTAGATATTGTTTGTTAGGTTGTGGCGGGGAATGGCATCGAAGGCTTTACTAATGTCGAGTGTGGCTAATAGTGATCTGTGTGGTGGTCTAGCTGAGTTGATGCCATCGAAAGCTCTTTGTGTAAGGTCTGTGAGAAGAGTGTTTGTGGAGTGCAGTGGCCTAAAGCCATGTTGTGTTGGAGCTAGGGGTAGGTCAGTGTAATTAGTTGTAATACTAGGCATTCCATGACTTTGGAGGGGGAGCAAAGAAGTGTGATGGGGCGGTGCGAGGAGGGTAGCGTGGGGTCTCTGTTGGGTTTGGGGAATGTGATGATGATACCATGCTTCCAAATGTCTGGTATTGTGTTGTGTGAATAGCTGTAGTTTGATATGTTAGTGAGTGCTTGTATGCCTTGTGGTCCCAGGTGTCTGAGGTGTATGTTGCTTATGTTGTCTAGGCCACAGGCGGGTGAGTGCTTGAGATTGTTGATGATATGCTTTGTCTGGTAATAAGTAATAAGATAATAAGTAATTAGCCATTGTCATTATATAATGGAAACGCCTTTTATTTTTATTTTTTGTGGGGTCCGTTTAGAGAAATGGCAAAGGAAGAGCTTGTAAAAGCCCTAGGGAACTGACATGAGTATAATTATGTACACGGAAAAAATATTATATATATGACGAAAATTTGTACATTTTTTGCTACCCTGTCAAACTTCTATCACCCTGAAGAAATTTGTTTGTATGAATGATGTGACTGATATAATTTTGTAGTAAAATTACCAGACACAACATCCACCAAAGGAAATTTGTTACACTTGTATAACGCTCTAGCTAGAACACTATCATTTAACCTCTGAAGTACGCATGGGGGTAATTAGACACCTCTCCCTGTGCGCATGTATTTGAGGTGTTTCCGTCACTAAAATATTCATTGTACCATTAATAGCATTAATACTTATCCATATGTGCCTATTATGGGTTGATTATAAAGGTATTAACCTGAAACAACAATAAAACGAGTGAAAACAGCGTTTGGATGGTCAAAATCGGAGATATAGCCCGCGAGTTGTATAATGTATGGGTGAGGCAAGCTGCTTTCCCGCCAATTTCCCCCAAGGCCACTGAGACACAGTTGATCGATACTCTCTCTCTCTCTTGCATTCGCTTGCTATCAGTGATGACCACACCCTGCAACCGGATTTCTAATGTTAGCAGGAAAATATACCTCAGAATAAGGGAATAACAGGGAAAATAGGTGATAACTGAAGGAGAGGAGGAAAGTGGGGAGGGAGGGGAGGTAGAGGACTGAGATTTTGCATGGCCCAGGGGCCAAAAAAAAATAAAAAAATAAAAAAATATATATATTTTTTTTTTCGATGTCAAAAGTTGATTTTTTTTTTCTCTGACTCTTAAAAAACTCTTAATCCTCTCCGACATATGACGCAATGTTGAGCCTATTGGGGATACTGTAAAGCCTTTGTTACCATCAGGGGTATTTATAAACCTTTAGTTTAGTTACTTCAACTTCTGCAGTTGTCTTTGAGTTAGCTGTGGGCAGAAAACTAATTTTGGAGAGGTAATTATAAGAGTGAGAGAACTCTATTTCTTATTGCTAATCTGGCAATCTCTGCGTCATATGAGTCTGAAGGGGTTAAGAGTCTCCCCGCAGTTCCCGGGTTAAAGAGCATAGCTCGTCCAATATTTTGACTCGGGTATCACCAGAATCGTCATTGTCAATGTACACCATACTCCTATGTAAAATATTAGGTGGCTGGGTTCTATATATATATAGATATATGCAATTTTGTGTTTTGGGGGGGTGAATTTCGTGACGTCACAGGGGTTATAGTGACGTCAGCGTAGTAGGGTTCTATATATATATAGATATATGCAATTTTGTGTTTTGGGGGGGTGAATTTCGTGACGTCACAGGGGTTATAGTGACGTCAGCGTAGTACCGTGAGTACCTATATTTTCAGAATGACACCCTCCGTCAAACTAATTTTCCTTGTCTAGTTGTGGAGGTGCCAGTTTCTATAATATGTTTCCCAATAATAGCCCCATGGAAAACGAAGGGATATCTTACCTATCACATAAAGATTCATATATTAGTAAATGAAAGTAGAGAACATTGGAAATAACCTAAATAATCCATATAGCCGGGAAAAATACAATTGTATTTGGGAATCGGCTCATCTGTCTTCTTCTTCTTATGGGGGTCGGCCGGGTATTCCTATTCCAGCCACGCCTTTGTATCAGCTTCCTCTCTTTTAGGGAAAGCCACAAAAAAAAAACCCAGGAAGAAATACATCCCTACATTTGGAAACCCATTACGCCATCAGACAGTATACTAGGACCAATAGAAGAAAGGGAGGTGGCTGTGAGGAAAGGAAGAAGGCACCTGTTTCGTCAATGAAGGGAGGCGCCGTTGTAAAGGCCAAGCTTCCCGCCAAACAACTGAACTGGGAGGGAAGGGCCTGTCACTGATCGATCGATAATAGCAGAGTGCAATTTTAATTTAATAAATGAATGAACTGTGCATACAACTATGTTTGCATATCTGAATATTCTTACTATATATTTTAAGTACATACACGATAAATTAGGTAAAACTGAGAGGTCAGGAGTTTATTTAAAAGTCATCTTACCGTACGAAAGTATAAGAGACGAAGCGAAACATGGTGAACAAACTGACGAGTGATAAATGTGCCACTTTATCTAATATGTTTCCCAATAATAGCCCCATGGAAAACGAAGGGATGTCTTACCTATATCACATAATGATTCATATATTACTAAATTAAAGTAGAGAACATTGGAAATAACCTAAATTGTCCATATAGCCGGAAATAATACAATTGAATTGGGATTTCGATTCTCGCTGGTATCTAGTTAAAATTATCCTATGTATGGTACCATTCACAGTCGTCTTGCCAACGGCCACCAGACTTTTGCCTTGCTCGAATTCTACGGGGACTGAACGACTCGGCCCATGGGACAACTCGGCTCGGACAGCTCGGCCCACTTTTGGACAACTCGGCCACCACGGCGAGACAGCTCGGCCCATTATTTGAGACAGCTCGGCCATGACGGCGAGACAGCTCGGCCTATTATTTGAGACAGCTCGGCCATGACGGCGAGACAGCTCGGCCTATTATTTGAGACAGCTCGGCCCCATTTTATGCTATGGGGCAATTTTTTTAATATAGCTGTGAAAAAGCCTGTAGCCTTGAAATTCGTGATTGTATCTAACCTTGTGTGTGTATATATATATATATATATATATATATATATATATATATATATATATATATATATATATATGTTAGTATAGCCAGGTAATAGATTCTCTTTTAAACAGACGAGGTTAAAGGCAACAGCAGTTTCAGCATACAGTATTTTATTGTTACAGCTTTCAATATTTCTAACAATTTTCCTCTGGGGTTCAGAGATGAGGTACAACAGGTTAGCAAAATTCATGGTGGATCCAACGTTTCACAAGTAAACATCTTGCATCTTCAGGGAAAGGGCAGGTAATGATTAGAATAAGGACAAAGCAACATATTTATACAAAATTCGAGGATCAAGAATAGGTAGGTGGGCGGAGCTACTGGGTGTGGGGTGGCTGTTCATTGGTGGAAGGCAGTCTATTCGCGAGACGGGCACTAAATCTTATCGGTGGTTGGTTGTTGGCTGTGGGTGGCTGTGATTGGTTGGTGTTGTCAGTAGTGTGCTGATCGCGGAAAGGTACGGGAGGGGGGCACAGGGCGAGAGGAACGAGGGCAGTGTGCCTGTAGCGCTTGCCTGAAGGAAGAATTTGAAGGTCTTGTGTTTGGTTGTTGATGCTGGGGTTGAGCGTTTGGATATGTAGAGCTTCTAAAATAGCTAGTCTTCTGGGGTCTGATTCTTTGTCGAGTATGTTAGTTTGTTTGTCTAGGTCGGCGCGAGTTAGGGCAAGATGGTGGGGGGCTTGATAGTGATCTTTTATAGCGCCAGATTGAAGGTGGAGGGTTAGTCGACGGGAAAGGCGAGTCTGTGTCATTCCAACATAGGATAGGGGTCCACAGTCCCCAGAGCTGCAAATATGCTGGTATATCACATGATCGTCTTTCGGTTGGTTGGTGGAAATGGGGCGGTTACGGAGGACAAGGTTGGAGGTCTTACGAGATTTGTAGTAAATAATGAGTTTTATTTTATTGTCAGGGTTGGTGGGGAGGACGTTTTTGTGAATTATTTCTTTCGATGGTCATCTACCCTTCCTCGACCTCCTTGTCTCCCTCCACGACCACGGCTTCAAAACTACAGTGTACACCAAACCTACTAACAATGGCCAATGTCTTAATGGGGAAAGTGAATGCCCTAAACGATACCATCAGTCCACCATCGCCGCCTATGTCAGGAGAGCCCTCACCCATTGCACCACCTGGAATGACACACAATGAATTGGAAAGGCTCACCCAGGTCCTAGTCAACAATGGGTATTCCAACACTGACGTCACCAATGCCATCAACCACCACCTAGAAAATTGGTACAAACAAGACCCCCCTAGCACCAACCCGGCCAATGACATTACATTTTTCTACAGAAACTACATATCTTCCGACCACACAACAGACGAATCCATTATGAAAGAAATAATTCACAAAAACGTCCTCCCCACCAACCCTGACAATAAAATAAAACTCATATTTACTACAAATCTCCTAAGACCTCCAACCTTGTCCTCCGTAACCGCTCCATTTCCACCAACCAACCGAAAGACGATCATGTGATATACCAGCATATTCGACAAAGAATCAGACCCCAGAAGACTAGCTATTTTAGAAGCTCTATATATCCAAACGCTCAACCCCAGCATCAACAACCAAACACAAGACCTTCAAATTCTTCCTTCAGGCAAGCGCTACAGGCACACTGCCCTCGTTCCTCTCGCCCTGTGCCCCCCTCCCGTACCTTTCCGCGATCAGCACACTACTGACAACACCAACCAATCACAGCCACCCACAGCCACCCACAGCCAACAACCAACCACCGATAAGATTTAGTGCCCGTCTCGCGAATAGACTGCCTTCTACCAATGAACAGCCACCCCACACCCAGTAGCTCCGCCCACCTACCTATTCTTGATCCTCGAATTTTGTATAAATATGTTGCTTTGTCCTTATTCTAATCATTACCTGCCCTTTCCCTGAAGATGCAAGATGTTTACTTGTGAAACGTTGGATCCACCATGAATTTTGCTAACCTGTTGTACCTCATCTCTGAACCCCAGAGGAAAATTGTTAGAAATATTGAAAGCTGTAACAATAAAATACTGAATGCTGAATTTAACCTCGTCTGTTTAAAAGAGAATATATATATATATATATATAATGACGATCAGACTAAGACACGCCCATTAATAGGAAAAATCACAACCATTTTAATTTTCAGCCGATGGTGATTAGGCCTAGCATATTTCCCATTTTTATAGAAATCAGTTACTTTGCAAATAGAGTAGCGAAATATGGAGTGATCATTAAAACGTGACATTACGGTACCCCTTGAGGTTTATGTCGCCTTTTTATTAATTCCGGCTGTCATTAGACGATATCATACAGCTTAGGAAGGATCTGTAAGTGTTGAAATGCTGAAGACTGTCTAGAATAACCGTCTGTCTTCCATATATCCTTACTAATCTAAATAAAATTACCTCATAATAGACAAAATACACTGTAAAGTGCGTCATGATCCTCAAGGGGTTAACATGATGATGATAGAAGACAATCATATATTGTTATTCCTGATCCTACCTACAGTATATGACCCTTTTTTATTTATTCGTTCTAGGAAACATTTATCCTCTAAGTCATCCATTAGTATTCTCATTAATATTATTGACCTACCGAATCATTTGTTGTTAGCCATTTCTAGACCGGTACTTTCTGGATTTGAATGATCAGTTGTAGGACTTTACTGGTTTACGGTTTTACTGGGCCGAGCTGTCTCGCCGTGGGCCGAGCTGTCTCGTTTTTACTGGGCCGAGCTGTCTCGCCGTTGGCCGAGTTGTCCTGGCCGAGCTGTCCCGTGGGCCGAGTAGTCTAGCAACCGAATTCTACGTACATCATTCTCGGCCATTTCGGGACATATTCCATTAAGACTTCGTTCACAGATGCATTCTGATGTTGTGTAAGCGCCAATTACTATTATGTGTGATATAGCGTAAATTAGGGAGAATAATTCGTATTGCTATGCTACTTATTAATTTCAATATTTCTAAGTCTCTCATAAATGATATTTTAAAGAAAACATTGCTGTTTGCGTTATTATAGAAAACGGTAAATCAGGCCATATGCCTATAATTTGAACCAAAATCAGTTAAATCACGACTCGTTAATTTGTGGTATGTTACAATATGTAATCAAGTAAGGAAGGAGGCTACACTGTGAAGATACTTTACATGCATAGGTTTGCATACCTTATGTGTGTGTGTGTATATATATATATTAGTAATTCGATCACCACGAATTGAGTAGGATGAATGAGAAGTTATAATTCGTTTATTACCATGACCGGTAGCCTACAGTAGGCCTATACTGTATTTAGGGCTCAAATTCGCTTTGACCTAACTTTGCGGGGAACCTATCTCTCGGTCTTATTGGGGGTTGACTGTATAACCTTGTGTGAAAAGCAGAAACAACAAAGTATTATGTTATAACATACTAGTATAGCGGAGTCAAGATGGCGTCTAGATGCTAACACCTGGCGGTAACCCTACAATATAAACTTACCCATAGCGGTCATTTCAAAGGGCTAATCTTTTGAACAAACAGTAGTGCCAATGTAGCATATGTATTGCTAGATCTGGAGGAATTTACTTCGATCTAATAGCATTTTCTTGCATCCAGTGACATGAATTCTAGTTTTATTTTAGGAATATTAGCGATATTGAACAATATTAGAGAGATCATGGTATTATTCTATATATTGTTGCCAGTATTTCACTACTCTAGCGACATTCTAGCAACTTTTGAGAATGGATCTAGCACTATTTTGTTTTTAGTTTTGGTAACCTGAGACCGAACTGGTTATTTATTTATCTCTTGGATATTTATTATCAATTTATTTACTATCAACTGGTGGGTACAATTGACAAAGGTGAAGGTAAATCTGGAGTCATCCATAGAATATGAGCTAATTAGCAAGAATTGGAGCTGGAATGAGTGTAGCATTGGTTAGTCTGTAAAACAAATCCAGGCTAAGTTGTGAACCACTGTGAACTGGCCTTAATTTCGGCTGTGTTTTCAAAGGTGGCCCTTCACCCCCCCTCAAAATGGAAATATCTATTGTGAATTTGTTTTCTATTTTAGGGTAAAAATTATACAAAATCAAAGCACATGTGCATTATATGTCAAATTAACATGCTTTGAAGAGTGACAAAAACAGGATGAGAGTTTTGGCGAGCTATGCCCTTTAACCTAGGCCTATTGTGTTTTCCACAAAAAAAAAAAAAAAAAAATGGTAACTTCGGACATGGAACAAACAAATCGTTTGTTATTATTTGCCCTATGAAAATAATTCATAATACTTGTCCATCATTAGAATGGTGGTTAAAGATCAATTAATCATTCTCTGAGTCCAAAAACCCATACAAATATGATAATATGCTAACCAATTTATGTATTTAGTATAATTCTGGATATATAATATATATAAATTAGGAGACATATATCTTGTCCAAAAAAATTATTATCTGCCGTAAGAAACACCAACACATACGTTATACCTATAAAAATGCTCAAATTCATAAACATTATATGCAGTGATAGATTATACATACCTATATATTTTCATTAGGCCTAGTTAATTTTCGAGTTATTAATTTGACAGCATTGGTTATATTTCCTGCTCAATATTTTCTAAGAGTGAGTTCAATGCCTAACGAGAACAGATCCAAAAAGAATATTTGTTAAACATCCTATATAACCCCCTCCTATACTAATTAGACAGGCCTAAAAGTATTGACTGTGCATTTTCCAGTAAGACATCAGACAGGAATAAGCAGCAATAATAAAATATTCATATAAAATAGTAGGAGCCGAAAAATTAATGAAATAAAACCACGAACGTACGTCCGATGTTCCCCTCCGGTTGTCCGAAGCTATCCCAGCTTTCTTGGCAATCATTTTCCATAAGAAATCACTGTATGTCCGAAGTTATCCATACATGTCCGAAGTCAGCCACTTTTCAAGATGACTTCGGACACCATTTAGGATAAGGATAGCTCTCTTATTATGGGGGATAATTTTAGGAGGCTTCCTGGATTACCATGCACTATCACCACACATCACTTGACCTAGTTATACCTCTATAATGTGTTTACAGTCACGAGATATCGTTAAAAAAACTCGAAATATGTCCGAAATTACACGGTTTTACGGTATCCAAAATCCAAGTGTAGGATAGCAAAATAAAAGTAACCCTCATAGGCTAGGCCTGGTAACTGGACGACTCGGCCCATGGGACAACTCGGCTCGGACAGCTCGGCCCACTTTTGGACAACTTGGCCACGACGGCGAGACAACTCGGCCCGTTATTTGAGACAGCTCGGCCCCATGTTTTGCTATGGGGCAATTTGACGAGACCAGTCAGGATATAGGATGGGGAGAGCTAAGTGGAGGGTTTATGGCGTGTGTGTAATGTGGGTGAAATGTTCGTTTATTATATAATTATGTCATAGGCTAGTTCTCTCAATTCATAATGTGTAGGTTAGGTTAGGTTAATTACGAGTTGTCTCGTAATTAACACGGGGCCGAGCTGTCCTGGCCGAGCTGTCCCGTGGGCCGAGTAGTCTAGTATTCGCTAGGCCTAGGCTAGCCTAGACCAAAATCCAAAAGTACCGGTAGGTTATGAAACAAACTTTACGATAAAAATATATTAGGCTATATAGGCTAGGTTTATTCCCACAAGTAGGCTAGGCATTTTCATATCTGTAATCGAAACTCCAAGGGTAGGTTAGCCTAGCCTACTTAGGCTATGTGTAACATAGCCTATTTGAAAAAATATATATAGCCTAGGCCTAGGCCTATAATAAAATAGCCTAGGCCAAGGCTAAACAAATACAAATAAATAGGCTAGTCGCTAACACCTACCTGGCTAGACACTAGGCAGGCTTAATTTCTTCCACTGTCCACCACAATGGCACACATTAGCAATATCTTCTTTCAATTTCCGAATCTAATCTCCAAAGTAACATTCCCAGGGACCCAGGACCCCAGTCCAAACTTTCCATTATGGGGTCTTTTGGTGGGCCACAACTGAATTTGACACTATATTAAAATATATTGTTTCCGCATATTATACGCGAATATCACTAGTGACTGATTACACACCATTATCTAGATGATCTCGGCCTTGTTTTATCAACACTTTAAATTTATAATATGGCCTTATACCACACGAAAATGCTATAAAGTGATACAGATCATGTGGTGTACACGAAAGCTTGAAACAATATGGCGTTCGTTGCCAAATATTGGAATCAAATGATCTATCTATCTATCTATTGCCTGACGACGTGATCCCCGAAGGGGTGGCCACGAACGAACCACCCCCATGCACCTCTGTCCTCAGTCAGTCGACACCCCTCCCCCCAA
This sequence comes from Paralithodes platypus, assembly GCA_032716605.1. Taxonomy (NCBI): domain Eukaryota; kingdom Metazoa; phylum Arthropoda; class Malacostraca; order Decapoda; family Lithodidae; genus Paralithodes; species Paralithodes platypus. The sequence goes on along the minus strand of CM064514.1, from coordinate 11,461,254 downwards.
CCAGCACCGCCTTCGTTCATATACTTCCTCACTCTATCCTTCCACCTCTCTTTCAGTCTACCTCTCCCTCTCTGTCCCTCCACCTTGCTCTCGTACACCCTCTTAGTCATTCTCTCGCTTTCCATACGTTCCATATGGCCGAACCATCTCAAGTTATTCCTTTTCACACTTTCCAGCACATCTACCTCCACACCACACCTCCTTCTTACTTCCTCATTAGTCTGTCTATCCCTCCATGTAACTCCGCACGCACTTCTTAAGTAATTCATTTCCACTGCTCTCACTTTTGGTCTGAGTCTCTCAACCAACGCCCATGCTTCGCTTCCGTAAGTCAGTGTCAGGATTACCACACTGTCATGCAAGGACTTCTTCACTTCCATACTGACCACCCTATTTCTTGTTACTGCTTTCAGCGTTCCTACAACCCTCTTCCCCTGTTGTACCCTCTCCCGCACTTCTTCATCCATAGTCCCATCTTTACTCAACACACTGCCCAGATACTTAAAAGATTTGACTATCTCCATAGCCTGACCGTTCAGCTTCACATCACACTCTGTGACTTCACCCCTTTCGAAGACCATAACCTTGCTCTTCCCCGCATTTACCTTCAAATTCCGTTTTTTGCACACTGTTCCAAACTCATCTACCAGACCCTGCAACTCCCATTCATTATCACTCATCAGAACTGTATCATCCGCAAACAGCAGTATAGGTAGCTTCCACTCAATTCCCCCCCTTTTCAGCGATACACCAACATCCACTGCTCTTGATAGTATTTCTTTCATTACTTCATCCATATATACAGTAAACAACCACGGGGACATCACACACCCCTGTTTCAAACCAACATTCAGGTCAAAGAAATCGCTCTGCTCACTCTCCACACGTACTGCCGCCTTTGCACCCTCATACATGCTCTTCACTGCTTTCAGCAACTTGCCATCTACTCCGTATATTCTAAGTACTTTCCACAAACCTTCTCTATCCACTCTGTCATAGGCCTTCTCCAAATGATAATTTTCGTTATCATTACGAATCATCGCAAACCTCGCAAAATTGCCATGAAGCCTTCAGGTTTGAGGCTATAAATGTTTATATTACAAATGACATTCACATTGGTATACACGAATGAAGCCTATGGACCTTACTAATTCCATTTCTAGTGTAATTATTGAGCCAACTACCGTATCAAAGAATATATGAGACTGAAACGTTTGCGATACCTTGCGAGGGTTCTGCTTCAAGCGGCCATGTTGATTGTTTACAAAATACTGATAACATATATTAGAGTCAAATTTGATTGTATTTGTTAACCTCTCAGCTGCACAGCCCTTGTAGTATACACCATACCCCTGTGCGTAGGTATTTAGATACATTCCTCACTAAAATCGTTAATTTACCATAAATATAATTAATACTTATCCATATGCGCCTATGTTATGTTTAATATGAAGATAGTAACATGTTACAACAATAAAACAAGTGGGAATAGTGTTTGGGGGGTGACAAACATGAAATATTGCAGAGCGGTTCATTCATGAAGTTGACAGGGAGCGAGAGTACACCCTCCCTCCACGAGCTCTGGTGAGATACTGGAGGTAGTGTGGGCTACTACTCTCTCTCTCCTCCTTCCACACCCTCCCTTTCCACCTTGGAACCGGGTGGGGATTTTTGGCGCCATAAATAAACCGATAATTACAGGAATAAGATAAAAATAGGTGATAATTGAAGGGGGGGAGGGGGGGAAGGAGGGGACTTTGACAGATGTGGAGAAGTGATATGAGGTATGGAGGAAAAAAAAAAATTCAAGTGCTACTGGTACCTTTTCAGCTGCCGGGTTAATTATTACAATTTGAAAATCATTATAAGTTAATAGAACCTACTAAGAGTAACTTTACATGCATTTCTGCAATCAATAGTCTATCATAGGTATCATATATATATTTTTTTTGAAGAGTTACAGTTCGTAATTCGAGCCTCGCAAGGCTCGCATACATGGGGCCAATTTTAAATAACTATAAAGGTATAAACGGCATACGTTTACCCCAACATGTTCAAAACTTGACCGTGACTATTAGAAATTGACTAATATATTGAAATGGATAGGAAACTATCCCTCTATGTAAACAAATGAACACACACAGAGCACAAATAAGCACGTAAACAAGGCATATTTTGTTTTGTTAATTTGTATGTAGGACAAGCTGAAGGTTGCCCTTGCAGAGCATAATATGCAGTAGGCCTATATGAATACAAGGATTAGTATAAGACATAATATTATATATTGATCTATGCCTACCTGGATATCTTCCTACAGCCACCATAGTGTCGTCACACCTTTGGGAACGAAGATATTCGAAGTTATCCAATAGAGTTCTTTACTTTTCCCTTTAAAAAGATAATGTAGTTAATGGGAATGATATACATAATAGTCAAGGCATAATGCCCGTTTATAATTTCGGTCTTTTCAATACTGGTATGTATCTTCTTATCTTTTACTTTCATGTATTGCCTTATCACCAAGTTAAAGCTTGGTAGGCTACACGTAGATAACATAAGAACATAAGAAAATGGGAGTCTGCTTGGTAAGCTACACGTAGATAACATAAGAACATAAGAAAATGGGAGTCTGCAGAAAGCCGATTGCCCAAACAAGGCAGATCCCTCTCATACCCAACCCAATTAGCATACCGGTACTGAACCTCATAGTGCAGTGCAGTACCGGCATTCCTATATACTGTACTTGTGGGGGATAATATGGCCAAAGGTTATCTCTTACCACACCAATCGAAATATAAAATTAATAAACATAAATAAAAATAAAGTCTGAGATAGCCTACCTTATGGCATGAACTATAGGAGCAGATGAGGGTTAATGTTTATAGTAGCCTAGTCTTAATCCATGGTAGCCTATCTCTCAGGATGCCCTAACTAATCATTGTATAAATGGCCATGTATATCAATGACTTAGCTATACTAGGGTCCTGGCGTAGTTAACCCGGGAACTGCGGGAAGACTCTTAAGAGTTCCCCCGGCAGACTGCGGGAAGACTCTTAAGAGTAAGGCTATTAAAAAATCCATTTAAAACACCCCAAAACATTTTTTTTTTTTTTTTATTGCCCCTGGGCCATGCCAAATATCACTCCTCCACCTCCCCTCCTTCCCCACTTTCCTCACCTCCTTCAGTTATCACCTATTTTCCCTGTTATTCCCTTATTCTGTGGTATATTTTCGTGCTAACATTAGCGAGTTGCAAGCAGGGCATTGTCATCACTGTTAGCAAGCGAGTGCAAGAGAGAGAGAGAGAGTATCGATCGACAGTCTCTCTCCAGACGTGGGGAAAAGTGGTGGGAAGGGAGGTTGCCTCAGCCATACATTATGTAACTCCCGGCCTGTATCGCCGATTTTGACCATCCAAACGCTGTTTCCACTTGTTTTATTGTTGTTGTTGTTGTTGTTGTTGTTGTTGTTCCCTAAGCTGCCTGGCCGAACAGCCCCGAGTCCCTGAGAAAGGCCATGGCCACGATCGGGCTTTCCCACAGAGCTCTCATTGAGTGTAGATTGTGTTGTTGGCGTAAGTGGTTGTGTGAAATGCAGTCTTCTATGATGTGTTTAATGGTATGGGGTGCTGTGTTACATCCCGGGCAGGCGTCGACAACGGAGTCATCCAGTCTCTTCTGATAGCTCAGGAGAGCTGGATGGTGTCCGCATCTCAGCCTGGCCAGGTGGACTCTGTCCTCGCGAGGAAGGGAGGATTCGGAAGGATGGATTTCGGGAGGTCGTGCATGCAGCTGCGTGTTGTCTGTGAGTGAGTGGATGGATCGGTGAGAGATATGAGTATGGATGTGCTTCTGGAAGTTGGTTCGGGGTGGGCAGGGAGGGAGAGAGGACAATAATTGTGTGTGATACCGTGTGCTGGGTGTTGTTTTGATATTTCTTGGTGTCTGTGGGTGTGTTGCCATGTAGTTTAGTGGGTGGTCTTGGTTCGTGGAGGCTGCTGCCAGGAATTGAGTGCCTCTCATGTCCAGATGGTCTTTGACTTTGAGAATTTTGGTTTCTTGATGTAGGTGATCTGTGGGTGAAGTAGCTGTGCAGCCTGTAATGATCTTCAGGGCTTTGTTTTGAATAGTCTGTAAGGTCTTATGATGTGTTTCAGCTAGGTTAGAAGCCCAGGCTGGGCTTGCGTATTCCATCACTGATCTTATGTATTGTTTATATACTGTGGTGGTAGTTTCTTTGTTGTGTCCAAATTTTGTGTGAGCAAGTGACCTGAGGGCGTTAAGTCTGGGTGTCAGTTTCTTTTTAATGTTTGTGGTGTGCTGTTTGAATGTCATATGAGTATCATATGTTACTCCTAGGATTTTGGGTGTGTGTGTATGTGTTAGGGGTGTGTTGTTTATGGTGAGTTGAGGGATGTATTCGTGTTCTCCTGTCCAACTTGTGAGCAGGGTTGCGGTGGATTTGGCTGGGGCTAGATTAAGTCTGTTTGTAGTGCACCAACCATGTAGTGTGTTGAGATAGGGTTGAAGGAGATCTGTTGCTCTTTTTGGGTCATGGTGTGTGCATGTGAGTGTTATGTCATCTGCATAGGAGGCTAAGTTTATTTGGGGCGTATTGGGTGTAGTTATATCGTGCATGTACAGATTGAAGAGTGCGGGCGATAGGACGGATCCTTGTGGGACTCCGTTTGGAAAGTTTCTGATTTTAGATGACTGACCGGCAAAAGATACGTGTGCACATCTGCCTGCTAGGAAGTTGGCCAGCCACCTTTTTGTGTTGTTGTGCATGTTTGTGTTGTAGATTTTGTTTGTTAGGTTGTGGCGGGGGATGGCATCGAAGGCTTTACTAATGTCGAGTGTGGCTAATAGTGATCTGTGTGGTGATCTAGCTGAGTTGATGCCGTCGAAAGCTCTTTGTGTAAGGTCTGTGAGAAGAGTGTTTGTGGAATGCCTTTATTGTTGTAACAGGTTAATACCTTTATAATCAACCTATAATAGGCGCATATGGATAAGTATAAATGCTATTTATGGTAAAATAACTATGTTAGTGATGGGAACAGCTCAAATACGTCAGCACAGGAGTGTGGTGTCTCATACCCCCCATGCGCACTTGAGAGGTTAAGAGGATTCCGGCTTCGGTAGACCAGGGTTAAAGGGTCAGGACTCTGGGCCTGGCACGGGGAGTCTGGTGGAGGAGATCACGGGATACGTCTCTACTGTTCAAAAGTTTACTAGCGTCTGATCGGAACTTCAATTTCCAACTCTTAAATAAACTATATTCCAAATCGTTACTCACTTTATCATATAAATGAGAAATAAGCATTTAATTATATAAATACTAATATAAATATCGTTTCACAACGATTTAGTATACATAATATCAAGAGGTTGAGATTATCCCTACAAACGGTGGATATCGTCTGCGATCGCGGGTGTTTCAAAACTGATCCCTAATACAGTACCCCTAAGTTTAATCATACAAGGTTTTATAACTAAATTAACTTGGCCAAGCTAATCTTATAGTTCTAAATTACTTAATATTAATTATCCTTTACAATATTTACAATCACCAGGTTCTGGCAGGAAATGGTTCACTCTAGTGAGGTTACCCTATTGGAAGGCTGTTGCCAACACTACCAAGATATCCGTGTAGTCAATTTATTTCTCACAGATTGGGGCCCGGCGAAGTATGATGTGTTGCATCATGTTATATTACCTGCGGCTAACAAATCACGCCAATCTCTTTGAGATCCAGCAGCAGCTGCTCGTTGTGGTCTAGGTTCCCCTATTACTATGGGTTGTTTTTCCTCCTCCGGTAGGATGGTGAGTTCCATAGGAATGAGCCGATCAACCGTTCAGAGAGTTGTTTGTCCTCGAGATAAAACTTTAACTGTCTGATGACTTCTTCGGGATCAGGATAGACTTCTAGGATCTTTACCAAGGGCTATTTGGAGTGAGGTTGGTCCACCTTTAATAAGACTATATCTCCTTTCTCAGGTTTGCGACGGTTACTAGCAGAATTTGCACCATAATACCTCTCCCGTAGCCTTAAGATATATTCTGATTCTCACTGCTTGTTCCAGGCATCCAGGATCTTGCAGAGTTTATGGTAGCTTCGTCGTAAGTGTGCGTCTGCTTCATTAATAATAATAATAATAATAATAATAATAATAATACTTTATTTCAGACTCACACAGTACAGAGGGGACCATACTGGGGTCCATATATACCTTACAGTAACATAAATATATATAAATATATATAAGCTACTGTACATTGGCTACATAAAATAAAAAGAAATTAAATAATACCCAGCTTGCTATCATGTATTTCACAGCACTGCCTCAACCAAAAACAGTGGTCATCAAACTACTGTGTTACCAAAACCACTGTCCTAATTGTGTACAGTACCATGCCTCACATCATTTAGCTTCCGGTACAGTATGTTGCTACAGTACAGTATAGGAATATCGGTACTGTACTGCACTATGAGGATCAGTACCGGTATGCTAATTCTGTAGAGTAGCAGACCTGAAATAATTACTTGAGGTTAAATATAGAGCAACTTCCTCCAGTGTGCCTGGATCCTGGAGGTGTACACTATGCTTGGAGTTTGTAGCATTTTAATGATCCTGTTCTCAGAAGTGTTAAGGCGCTGAATGAATTAATATGTTAGCTTTCTAATGAGTGATTTGTAACAGTGTAAGTTCATATAGGCACATAGCGTACTTGTACTCTCATATTTTGAGAGCCCCAGAAACATTTTCATGATATTGTGATATGAGATACTTAGTCTATTCACTGTCATTTTCTTATAGTTCCACCATAGTTGTGCTGTATACATTGGTGAGCAGTAGGAGTTGAACAATGTTATTTTTGTATCCCATGTGCACATATGAAATTTTCTTAATATTGAATTTCCCTGCATGTAAAGTTGCCTTCGCTGACGACCCATATCCTCATCATCTGAGCGATCACATGAAATATAGTGTCCTAGATACTTTACTTTACTTACTTCTTCTATAATTTCTTCATACAAATGGAATTTAGGTAGCTTTGATTTCAATAGAAGGTTAGATTTAAATATTATGATATTGCTCTTTATAGGATTAAATTTGACTGAATGTTCGATTCCAAATTTTTCACATACTCTTAATAATTTATCCAGTCCTGCTCCAGAGGGCGCGATTAAGGCTAGGTCATCAGCATACATGAGATGATTTACAATGGTGCTGCCAATACAGCACCCAGTGCGAGTCTTGTTCAGCTCCAGACTAAGATCATCCATGTAGACGTTGAAAAGATACGGAGACAATATCCCCCCCTGCCTAACACCATTGGTTACGGCGAAAGAGCCTGACAGGATGTTGCCCCATCTTACACACATTTTTTGATTAGCATACCAGAAAATAAGTATCCTAACAATATAGCTAGGCACTCCCCTGTTAACTAATTTTTCAAATAAGGTTTTGTGACACACCCTATCAAAAGCCTTACTTGCATCAAGAAAACAAGAGAAAATTGAGCTATTTAGTTTGTTGTATGTATCAATCACTTCTTTCAGCACATATATGCATTGGTCTGTGCCGTGATTTTTCTTAAAGCCAAACTGATTGCTGCTGGTGACAATATATGCAGACATTCTTTCTAGCATTATCATTTCAACTACCTTACTCACCACACTAGCAAGTGCTACTGGGCGGTAGTTGTCTTTTGCTGTAATTTTACCTGATTTATCTTTAATGACAGGAACAAGTATTACGGATATCATAGACTCCGGCAGGACACCATGCGTAAATAGACTGGTGATGCAAGAACTAAGTTTATCTATTAACAACTTATCTGCATATTTAAGATGTTCTGCATATATACCATCCAGCCCACAAGCTTTATTTAGGTTAAGTTTTCTTATGGCATTCTCAAGATCACTATTTGTTAGTAGTCTTGGCAAATCCAACGTCAAGGCTATTAACCTAATTGCAATGACGACTTGTCTATTTTGACTGCTATGTCGTCATTCCAACCGCGGTTAAAAAGAAAACGTCTAGAGTCTACTCCTTATCTTGCTCTAGGAGACGTTGTACATTAACCAAAACTACCACCGAAGGTGAAAAAAGCATAGAAGAGAAGAAAAAGGGGTTTACCTTAGTTACCGCTTAAGGCCCATCCCGTGTTCCGTCATGTGCAGATCCCTGTCGAACGTGCGCATGAGCGACCCTCTCTTGTCATCATTTTTTCACGCGCTCCATTGAATGAAGTCGCTTTTGTTGTGCTCCTTTAATTCACCCTGTTTAGGTTCGTTTCGGCTTATCTGGCCTTCTTTTTTGTTAGACAGATGTTACGTGATCTAGGGCACACGTAAATGGGCTCCTAAGTGTGTTTAATGGAGACGCGTGTGGAAATAGCTACCGAAGGTACGGGGGCGCCTGGCGTTCCTCGTGTGTGTTTTTCATTCCTTTCTCTTTTCATATTCTTTTTTCCTGTTAGTCTGGGCATAGTTTAGCTTTTAGCTTATTTTAGCCTAGCTTGTTTCTCATTCAGGAATTGCTATGCCCCTATGAGTTTTCATATTTTCATAGCCTAGGTGTACAGTTGGTTCACGATCTGAGATTTCGTGGTGGCGGTGCTGTTTGTAGGGTTTGTGTCGGCCGCATTATTAGCGTTATTCCCGAGTCCCCCCTTTCGAGCCTTCACTGTGTCTCAAGTGCCTGGGCGCTTGGTGGTTCGTGATATCCTGGGGTACCCCACGGGGGCCCCACCCTCACACCACAGGGTTTTTCGCCCCTGACACATTCTCCTCACGGCTAGGCCACCCTTTTTCTCGCCAGTTTCATTTACTGGTTTTTGTGTTCCCTTACTGTTTTCACCTCCATCCTTTCATACCCTTTTGCCCAATCCTGGGGTACCCTACGGGGGCCCCTGTTTGTGCCAAGCCACCCTTCCTGCCACTTCTCCTCATGGGCTTTGCTCTATCTCTGTGGGTTGGGTGGTTCCTGGGGGATGTGCCTCCTCTCCCCTGGTGTGTCTTCCTTGCCTCTCCCTTGACCGGTTGAGTCAGGATATTATCAAGGAAGACACTGCTCAGCTTGATGGCCATCGTCGCTTGGAGTTCATAAGGAGATGACGCTTTTTTCTGGGCCTCTTTTGGTATTCCCTAGACGCTCCTCTCGCTTTTTTCGGCGCCGGACCATCTCGGCCGGTCCCGCAAATTTGCGGGGTGCTCGATTCGGTCCTCTGGGACTTTTCGGCTCCCCGCAAATTTGCGGAGATCGTTGGGGGGTCCCCCGAAATTGCAGGAGGGTGGTGTCGGTACGGTTATGCCTCCATTGGCCCGCAAATTTGCGGTAATAGTTGGCTTTCACTATTGACTTTTTTTTTATGTCATCTTGTTGCCTGATACTATATTGGTGTATGCACTTTACTGGTGTTATAGGCCCTGCATGTAAGATGTTGAGTGGTGGTTAACACTTTCTCCATCTTTGCAGGTTCTGCTCGTGCTCTTCCGCCTCGGCCGCCCTCCTCACCTACCTCTGTGCTCCCAGTTTAGGGTGAGTACGGATACCTGTTTGCATGTGTGTTCCTGTTTCCCCATGCTCCTTCCCTGGTTCTTCTTGGACATTCTCTCCACTTACTCCTTCGACGTGCTGATTATGGTGTGTGTTCTTCTAGTGCAGGTAGGCTGCCTTGCTTTCGCCTTGGTTGTCGCTCCCCGTGCTTGGAGAGCCACAAGTCCTGCTTGCGCCACTCGCTCTGTGTGTCCTCTACGGCCTACCTCCCTGCTCTGTGTGGCACGTGTCTGGCCCTGGTGGTTGTGCTGCTCCATGGCCCTGGTTCCTCGGCGGCGGCTGTGGCCTCCTGCTTCCCTTCCGTCGGTGTGGACGATGGTCTCCCGCCACATTAGGACTGTGGGCCACCGTTCCCCGGCCTTTGTTGCCGACCGGATCCGCGTCGCCCTGGGTATCCCTGACCCGACTGCCGGCCGTTCACCTGGCCCTCTCCCTGCTCGGGCCCTCTCCCCTGGGTCCCGCAGCCGGTCGTCCCATCGTCGGGGGGTTCCCCGGCTCCGTCCACGCTCTCGCTCGCCTCGTCGTCCTCCTGATCGCCTTGACGACGCCCATCGCCCTCGTCATGGTTCTCGCCCTGAGGCCGGGGTTAGCGGCTCTGCCCCTGTTCGCCCTCCCCTGGCCTCTACGGATAGGGGCTCTACTCCCTTCCGCCCGCTTCCCCAGCCCAGACGACTTCCTCTTACGTTGTCCTCTCCGCGCGCGGTTGTTCATGCTGTAGCTGGCCCTCTGCTCCCTCCTCCTACACTGTCCAGGAGGGTCCGCCTGGATGTCGTTGCTTCTCCTACTTCACCTGCTTCAGTGCCTATTCTTCCTTCACGGTCTCGTCCCACGGTGGTGGTCCCTCCCTCCTCCGCCTCGGTGTCGGGCCGCCCTGTTATCTCAGCCCCGGGGATCCTTGCTCTGTTTCCCCCCGCGGCTCCTGGCCTCCTTTCACCCGGCCAGCCTTCCCACTCCCGTCGTCCTGCTCCTCCTCATTCTTCTCTTCCTGACCTTCACTTACCGTCTCGCCAGGGGGGTACCCCTCCTCTTGCCTCGGTGGGGTTTCGCGAGGTTTCGGGGTCCCCTTTCTCAGGAGCTGATGTGTCGCTGGAAGAGGGGAATGGTGCTGTTTCCCCCTCGGCCGTTCGTGATCGGGGACGAGTCCCTAAAAGGCGACACAACCGTTGTCGCTCGCCTTCCTTGGGCCGCGACGCTGCTGGTTCGTGTCGTGGGTCTCGCTCCCGCTCACGCTCGCCCCTGCGGGCCGACCAATCTGCGGGGGGGGGGGCGGGGGGGGGGGGGGGGGGGGGTAGCCTCTCTCGGATCAATTGTCGGCTATGCAGGGCTGGGTTGTGTCACGCTTCGACGGGCGCTTGGAGTCGATGGAAGACTCCCTCTTCTCGCCCTTCTTGGCGGTGCCTCACCCTCAGCACCTCACCCTCCCTACCCCTGCTATGGTCCCCCTCCCTTCTGCAGGCCTACGCTCTGGTCAGCCTTCAGCCGCCCTGACATCCTTCCGGCTGTTCAGTCCCTGGCTGTGTTGACGGGTCTGTCCTCCTATGGGACAGGTTTGTGCGACGCCGGTACGCCTGGCTTAGCCTTCATGCTCGGTCACCCTCTCCCATTGGAGGCCTGGTTTGCTGAGGCCTTCGACTTCACACACCGATCCGTCGACGGCTCTCCTTCCGTCCCTCCCCCGGAGTCGTCCCTGATTTTGCCTCCTCTTGTGTCTGTCGGCGGGTTGGACGGCGCGTTCTGGTCCTGGATGAGCGCGCCCGTTCTTGAACTTTGTTCTATTGCTACCCCGTTCTTCTCTCACCCGGATCAGCCCTCTGTCGCCAAGGTTTTTCCCTTGCGACGGAGGGTGACGGACTTATTGTCTTGTCTTTAGGTTCCCTCCAGACGTCTGTTCACCACCTGCGGCTTTTCGAGGCGTCTGCGCCAGGCGATCTTGGCGAGGGTTTGGACCGCGTTCAGCGGGTCCACCTTCGGCTCGCGGTGTCTTTGGTTCCCGAGCTGAAGGCGGTTTTGTGCGCGGCAACTCGGCACCGCACGACGGTACGGTCTTCGTTCTGCCGGCCGGCCCCCTTGGTTATTCGTCAGGGTTTGTTGTACTCTGCGCTATATACGTCGGGTTTTTTTTACGCAGGATGCTTGGGAATGCTCCGCTTCTCTGTCGGCGGCCCCTGCTTCCGCCACACGACGCCGTGCTGTGTCGTTACGGACCCTGCTTACGTCACGCACCGACGCGCTGTGCCGCGCGCGGGGTCTTCTCAGTCCCGTCCTTCTGCCTATCTCTTCGGGGTGCTGCTGCAAGTGCTGCCGCCTTGCACGGGCGCAGGACTGGGACGTTGCTGGCCAGTGCTTCGGTTCCGCCTCGCACTTCTGTTCTTGCCCCTTTCATCCCCTCTGTGTCGGGGCTGGCCGGCCTTCCACTTCCGGCCGCCTTTCGAAGGGGTCAGCCCCGTGCCAGCCTGGGGTTGGGGTGGCCCGCCCTTTTCGACGAGGTTGGGGGGGGCGGGAGTAGAGGAGGTCAACGTGGCGCTCATGCCCGCACGGCCCGTACCGGGGGTACCTCCACGTCAACACAATGTGTAGTTCTCTGGGTCGGCCTCCTTGTTCTCCTTCTCGCCTGGGCGTACCGGGTCGCTCCCCTCCTCTCGGGTGCTCCCTCGGGTTGTTTTCGCCCTTGCGCCCCTCGGTAGCCGCGAGGGACGTTGGGGGCGGCGGGTTGCGCGGAGGGGTCTCACCTGGAGGTGGACGTCCAGACCCCCACTCCGCTCTTGTCACCGATGCCGGCCCATCTCTTCAGAGGTGGCCCACGTGTTCACTTCCATGCCCGAGCTGGGTAGCGTCGAGGGAGTTGACCGCCGGTCACCCGGTTTTCCTCTCCCGTGTCTTTCTGGTACCGTCGACGAACTGCGACGCGATGCGACCGGTGGTGGATCTGTCGGCCCTCAACGGGCACATCGTGCACACACGGTTTCGAATGCTGCCGGTACCCCTGGTACGCCTGGCCCTGTGCCCTCTGTCGTGGGTAGTGTCGCTGGCCCTCCAGGATGCGTCTTGGCTCGTTCCTCTCCATCCTCGCTTCCAGCGCTTCTTGGCCGTTCGGACTTCCGATCGTGTGTTCCTGTTCGACGGCCTTCCCTTCGGTCTCCGCATCGCGCCGCAGATCTTCTCCGCACTGGTGGGGCAGGCTCTGGGTCCTCTCCTCAGGAGCGGGCTCCTGATCCTGTTTTCCTTGGCCGATTGGTTGGTCGTTTCCGACGCCCTTGGACTGTGCATTGGCGACGCCCTCACAGTCGTTCGCAACAACGCACGGTTAGGGTTCCCCTTCGCTGTTCCCACGTCACGCTTGACCCCGTCGCGTGTCGTGCCATGGGTCGGTCTCGCATGGGTTTTGTCCGGCGCTACGGTGACCTGGGGTCTGCCGGCCACGGTGCACCTTCGGTGGACGGTCTTCGCCGTGTTGCACTCGGTCTCCCTCCCGGGGTGGCTCTGGGACTCGTTCGTGGGTTCGCTGCATTGGGCCGCTCTGCCCCTTCCCTTAGGGAGCCTCTGGATACGCCGCCTCCTCCTCATGGGCACCGCCGTGTTTCCGTTGCCCCTATGGATCGGCTCCTGCCGTTCCCGCGTACCGTTCGCCGACGCTTCGGTCGCTGGGTTGCTCGGGGCTCGCTCTCTGCGGCTGTGCCCTGGACTGCCCCCCCCGCCGACGGTCTGGGTAACCACAGATACGTCGAGCGAGGTTGGGTGAGGTTCCCAATCGAACCTGGGACGTCCACTTCCCGGCAGATGGGTGGGTCTCCCTCCTCTTACCCGTCTATGCCCTCGGACTGTTGGTTCCTTTGTTCTTCCTGCGGGACCACGCGCTGGCCCTTCGGGGTACGTCGGTGGCCTTCGGGTTGGACACTCAGACAGGCTGTCCCCTGTTTCCTTATGCGGGGGTCCTCCAGGTCGTTGACTCTATTGGGGGTCTCGGTGGAGTTGTTCTTCCTCGCGGACCGACACCCCTTCTCCTTGCATGCCTCCTACCTGCCCGGGCCTGCCACCCTTTGGGCGGCCGCCCTGTTGAGAGGGCAGGGCGTTCTTGTAGAATGGGCGATGAAACGGACTGTGTTCGCCGTCCTCGAGGCTTCCTGAGGTGTTCCGGAGGTCGCCTTGTTCGCATCGGGGGTGCCGCGCCAGTTGCCTCTGGACCTCTCCCTCCGGCCTCGCGCTCCGGGGGGGGTCCGGACGCTTTCATGGTCGCCTGGTACAGGTGGCGGTCGATATTCATCTTTCCGCCCCCAGACGCGCTGTTGATGTGCCCAGTCCTCGCGGAGCTGCGGCTGTACCACGGCTGCGTCTGGCTCCTCGCGTCTCTGTGGCCGGCACGGACTTGGTCCGCCCGGTTGCCGCGGTGGTGCCCGTGTCCGGTCCCTCTCCCTGTCTCCGGCTTCCACTTGGGCTAGGTTGGGGCCCTGCGGACCTCTTTGGCCTTCGCATCGTGCTTGTTCATGAGGCACGGTGGCTCCCGGTCCCCGGCCGGGCCCTGCCTGACTTCCTGCAGCGTTCCAGGCCGTCTTCTCCTTGGGGGACTTACGGGTCCCGCTGGAGGTCTTTTACTAGGTGGCTACAGGCCACTCGCCTGCCAGTTGGCTCTCCTTCCCTCGTCCTACGCTCCTTGTTTCACCTCTTCCATCACGTCGCTTTCCAGTCGACGCTATACGTACCCACTTGTCTGCCAGGGGGTTCTTTGGGTCCGTCGCTGGGCTGGTCGTTCCGCCACAGGAGCTGGATTCCTTCCTGACGGCTGCCTTCCGGGATCGACCGCCTCCGCGCCAGGTTCCTCCGCAGTGGGATCTGGGGCGGGCTCTGGTCCTTCTGGCTTCCCCCGCGTATACAAGGGCCGCTACGCCGGTTCCGTTGCTCGGGCGTCCACTCTTCCTTGTCGCTCTGGCCACTGGGGATCGGGTGTCTGCACTAGCGGCATTGTCACGGCCCCGGGACTGCGTGCGCTTCTCCCCGTCCTTGCATGGCGTCTCGTTCGCCTCCTCCCCTCCTTTTGTTACCACGCATGGGAGGGAGGCCCCCGTTTTCCAGCCTTTCGCCGTCCAGGCTTTACGGCGTGGGCATCCTCGCCATGTGTTGTGCCCGGTGTCAGCCTTGCACTCCTCTGTTGCGTCTGTGGCGCCGCCTTCGGGTACTGCTGTGTGGGTGTCTCCTCGGACACGTGGGAGGCTCTCGCGGGTGCAGATGTGCCGCCACGTTTGTCGGACCGTTCGTGCCCGTCACCCTGTTTGTAGGGGTTCTGCGCACGATGTCAGATCCTTTGCTGCCTCCTTCCGGTTCCTGCCAGTCGATCCTTCCCTGCCATCGCCTCGGCGGTTTTGTGGTCTTCTATCAATTCCTTCATCTCCTCCTACCTCTCCGTGTCCAGTGTTCGACCCCCTCGGCCGGTGATTGCTCTCGGGGGTCGTGTTTCCTGGTGCTCTGGCGAAGATCCCTGGTCTTCCCCCCTTGTCCCTCGTTCTTTTCCTTTGTTTTGTTTTGACAAAGGGGGGGGGGGGGGTGTACGGGTTTGCAACACTGGATTGCAAGTTTGGGATTATGTATTGTTCCAGTACATAAGTGTTTTTGCCACATTGAAAATTGTGTTTTGTTCTTGTGTTCAGTGTTTTTGTTGGTTTTTGAAGAAAAGGGATTTTGGGTACAGTACCTTTTTGGTTTCAGACAAGTCTATGTTTTTGCATTACTATGAATGACGGGCATGTGTTAAAACTGTTCTTTTTAGCTACTCCTCAGTTTTTCACTCTTTTATTAAACTCTCTTGTTTAAATTGTGTCTTTGTCATTCGTAATTTTGTTTTATGCATTGTTTTTTTTTGGTAGGTTGGGCTTGGATGTCCTCCTCCTATTTGTTATGCAGCCTTGACGTTGGATTTGCCAAGACTACTAACAAATTGGGAGGTTTGACGTACCTCCCAACCTACCAAATAGGAAAACCTACTATTTGGTAGTAGTCTTGGAAAATCCAACGTACATAATACCCTCCCTCACGCCGGACCCCTGCCCATCCGCGTTCTTCTGCTGACGTGAGATGTGATGACAAGAGAGGGTCGCTCATGCGCACGTTCGACAGGGATCTGCACATGACGGAACACGGGATGGGCCTTAAGCGGTAACTAAGGTAAACCCCTTTTTCTTCTCTTCTATGCTTTTTTCACCTTCGGTGGTAGTTTTGGTTAATGTACAACGTCTCCTAGAGCAAGATAAGGAGTAGACTCTAGACGTTTTCTTTTTAACCGCGGTTGGAATGACGACATAGCAGTCAAAATAGACAAGTCGTCATTGCAATTAGGTTAATAGCCTTGACGTTGGATTTTCCAAGACTACTACCAAATAGTAGGTTTTCCTATTTGGTAGGTTGGGAGGTACGTCAAACCTCCCATTCAGTCACTTTAATGTCTTCATAATTACTATCTTTCACATATTGAATTGCACCATTAGTAGACCTTTGGTTTACACTGTTAAGTAGTTCCTTAAAATGAGTTTTCCATAAGTCAGCAATGTTCTCTTCACCCGTAACCCCCTCAACACTGACAGGTAATGGTGTGTTACAATTTTGCATGGATCTGATGTCCTTCCAAAAACAGTTAGTATCCTTTTCTGCCAGACTCTTTGCAAGGGCTTCCTTCCTTAATTGGTTTTCATTTTGCTTAATAAATCTAATGGCATATTTGGTCCCAGCCTTTGCTCTTTTGTGAAGTTCAAATATAGGCCCCTGTCTAGGCTGACCTACTTCAAGCCAATGAGACCTAGCATCTCTGGAGGCCTGATACAGGTCAGCCACATAGTCTTGCCAACCTGGCTTATTGAATGAGGACTTATATTTACGGCTATTAAAAATACTTTCCCCCGCTTTTGATAAAGAATCTATTATACTATTGTAAAATGTAATAATGTCCTTTCTGTGTTGTGCATCACTACATTTTGGATCCCTGCATTGTGCTACACCATTACCATCATATTGCACCCTATTTAATAAGTCCTTGGTTTTATCACAGTACATTTGGCACTCTTCATTTGAGATTACATTCCATGGAACTTTTGCCTTGATGCTATTGCTAGTTTCTGTTATTTCCGGTGCTTTATTAATTTGGATTGTTAATTCTATAGGTATGTGGTCGTCATCCGTAATGTCGTATCTTATGGCCATTTCTGAGATAGAGTCATGAAAGTCAGAGCTAGAGATTGCATGATCAAGCCACGACCTGGTCTCCCATGCTTCACTAACATATGTATAGCTATTTTCTGGAAGCAGGTTTTTGGAGGACAAAATTAAACCTTGCTCCTCACAAAACCTTAACATATGTTTAGCAAACATGGAACCACTCAACTCGTGAGGGGTAGCATTCCAATCACCTACCACTGAGTAACACGTTATCTCTAATTCAGAAATTAGGCCACCAAGCTCCCCTAACTTTTCCAAATAAAGTTCTTCATTTTCTGCACACTGATACGGTAAGTAAACACAAAATATTGCAAATTTTCTGTGTCCCACTTCCAGCTGTATTCCCGCACACCAGCTTAAATTTGTCTCAATGGTTTTAATTACACTATCTAGGCACGATCTCCACATTATTGCAACTCCCCCTGGGGGGTGACCTGCCACAATACCATCACGTGTGTCCGTAGTGGAGACCCCGTACCCATGGAAATCTTTATCTAATATGTTCAAATTACCTAAGTCCTGTTTTGTGTACCAGGTTTCCTGAAGGCAGACTATGTCACTGGTCCTTAATGTAGATACGATGTCAGGTCGCAACAGGAGATTCCTCTTTGTTTTGGGGAGTCCTCTGCAATTGTATGAAGTTACTTTTATACTTGCTGCTGTTGTTGGTATCCCCTCCATTACTGCGAGTTGGATAGTGGTGTGCGATGCCTCCAAGTCCCAGAAGCCTCTGCACTGTCCTCATTGGGATATTGTCTTGGTTCTCTGTACCAGTTGACATATGCATCTTCTGGCCACAGGTCAGGATTCATGAAAACATCTGGATCTGGACATTCGCTAGTTATACAAAAGGAGGCACGGGTAGTGGACCTGGAGAGGGTGGTCAGCTGTCTTACCTCTATATTTATAAGTAGATTATCAGCCAAGTATGTCTTGAGATTCTCAGCAGTAACACTAGGGTTGAATCCTGTGGCAAACACCCTAGCTAGTCGGGGCCTTTTGATGGTATTGAGGCCAGTATCCTTGACCCTACCTTTAATTCCTGGCTGGTTTCTCGGTCTAGGGTGAACCTGCTCGCCTTCCCTAGAGTAGCGAGGCTTGCCATTCACCCATTTGACCATAGTCCATGGGTTTTCCCTTGCATTGGCTCCTTCATTTGGTTCAGTTTGTGTAGGTAAATTTGAGGATGGTGTAGCTGGCACTGTATTATCTTCTCTCGTTGCCGACGATAAAGATTGCTGTTGTGTTCGGTGTTGTTGCTGTTGTGGTCGCTGCTGCTGCCACACCTGGTGTTGCCTTTGATATGAATGCTGCTGCTGGGTTAGTTTGGATTGTTGTAGTTGTCGCTGGTGTTGTTGTTTTTGTTGATGCTGTTGCTGCTGCTGCACCTGCTGTTGGGATCTACTAATTCCTCTGTCACGTCCAAACGGGGTACTGGGTCTAGTCGTCTACCATATAACAAATGAGCCGGTGTTAAGGCTTCAATTTCCAAATTGGAGTCATCTTGATATGTTAGTGGCCTATTGTTGACTCTAGTTTCTATCTCGGTGACAACAGTTCTTAATTCATCCAAGGTGACTCTTGACTTGTGAAGAACCTTTTTCAGGCACGATTTCACGATGCCTATCATTCTTTCGGTAAATCCATTTTGCCAAGGGGCTCTGGGAGTTGTGAATGACCAATAACAATTTCTAGAATCTAGCATTTGCTGTACTGCGTTGCTCTTTAATAATTCAGAAACTAGTGGGGATGCACCCACAAAGTTTGTCCCATTGTCACTAATCAAACGTCTGGGACAACTTTGCCGAGCGGCAAATCTTCTGAACAAATTTATAAAGGTTTCCGAGCTCATGTCCTCCGCTATCTCCAAATAAATAGCCCGAGTGCTGGTACAGGTGAATAGACATATGTATACCTTCTTGGGCGGTCCATCATCTCCTGTGAGAGTGATGGCACCAGTATAATCTATACCTGGTACCTCAAACGGTTTCCTTTGGTGAATGTGGTCTGGCGGGAGAGCTGGTGGACCAGGGTAAGGAATAGCTATAGCTGTATACCTCTTGCAAATAAGGCAATTCTTAATACAGCGTTTAACAGCTTGTCGTCCCTGGGGTATCCAATATGTTTGCCGCATATAGGCTAGAGTGTCTGCTACCCCACCGTCTTTAGTGGTTTCATGCACTTTTAAAACCATCAATTTGGTGAGGTCGCAATCCTTGGGCAATAGGATCGGATGCCGAGTTTTGAGGGGTAGATCAGCTTTACCAATACGACCTCGACAACATATTAATTCTTGATTGTCTAGATACAGCCCAAGGTCCTTCATTCTTTTGGTTGGCTTGGGATTGGGTTTACGTAGCTGTGTTAATTCCTCCTCATACTTTTCAGCTTGTATCCTTTTGATCCAGTAGGTAAGTGGGTCTAATTCCTCCATCTTTACCTTCTTGCTCAGGAACTTGTACACAAATTTAGTTACAGTTAATATTTTGTCCAAATTGGAGAACTTGGTGATGTCAATCACTGAAGGCTCTGGGATAATTATTGGGTCCATATGAACTTGATCATCATTAACCTTCTGGTATGATTTTTGTTCTGGCCAATCACTCTGACGTAGCCAAACCGGACCCTTTAACCACAAGAGTTTCGTTAATCAGTTTCTTGACACTTACACCTCGGCTCACCAAGTCAGCCGGATTATCCTTGGACTTAACATAATTATTATTATTATTATAGAAGCTGTCTAAGCCTCCCAACAGGGTGCAGATACACCTATAAAAGATGAATCCCCACAAAATACCCGTAAGCATTGGAGAGAGACTAAGACAACTAAGAAAAAGGAAAAGGGCTACAGTAGTTAGAGAGCCCAGAAGAAAAGATCAGTTTGTCAATTAAAACACCATTCTAAAAAGAATAAAAGCAAATCATGATTAAAACAAAAATTTACTGCTGTAATAAAACATTAACTCTGGACTTAAAAGCTGAGATATGGGTTGACTGTACAACCTCGTTTGGCAAATGATTCCAAAAGGGAATCATTGAAGGAATAAAACACCGAGAAAACTGAGATGTAGAAACATTAATTGGAGTCATGGCAAGGTCATTAAGACTCCTCGTAAATCTTGTTGCGCGAATTAGAATAAAAGGTTCTGGTAAAACACTATGTAATGGATGCTGAGTATTGTTAAACATTTTAAATAAAAGACTAAGGGCACCAACCCGACGCCGATGATGAAGATCAAGAGATAGAGCAGGGAGAATAAATTTAATAGAATTAAGAGCTGTATCAAGCAATTTCAAATGACAGTCAGCAGCCGAGTTCCAAACAGGAGAGCAATACTCAAAATGAGGCAAAATAAAAGCATAATTGTTTTTTATGACTGTGGTTTCACAAGCGAATGTTTTATAACACTTGCGAAGTAAACCAATCTTTTGAGCAATAGTAGAAGACAAGGAACGAATATGCTTCTCAAATGTCAACTTAGGATCGAGAGTCACTCCAAGCAAACCTGACACATCCTCAATTTGTTCACCATAAACATGCAAACAAGGATGAGGAGGAGCCAAAGTATGTGATCTACTGATTATCATGGAGTGAGTTTTCTTAGCATTAAGCTTCATACCCCAAAGTTCACACCAAGAGGTAATCTTAGCCAAGTCCCTGTTTAGAGATGCTGCAACTTCGATTCTACTCTCTGGAGATGGAATTGATGAGTATAAAGTTATGTCATCGGCATAAGAAACTAGTTTATTTTCAAGCTCAGAGCACAAGCAAGCAATAAAAATAATGAAAAACAGAGGCCCAAGCACACTGCCCTGTGGAACACCCGAAACAACAGGCACAGAAACAGAAGTGCACCCATCAACAACAACATGCTGAGACCTGTCTGTCAAAAAATCTTTAAAAATAGATAAAAGACTACCACCAATACCATAAAGTTGCAGCTTATATAAAAGGGCTTTATGATTAACAAGATCAAAAGCAGAACTAAAATCAATAGCCACAACACGAGATTCATACCCTTTGTCCAACGAAGACTGCATGAATGTATAGTTCATTTGCAGTTCCTTTATTTTGTGTACTCTGTTACGCACATAAACTGTGACTATCATCCTTAACTATCCAGTGCAAACATATCTCACTATCTGTCCATATATATGTCTCACCTAAAAAGGGAAACATACCATTCAAATAAGTAGCTAACCTAGTTCCCAATTCAACAGCGGTCTGCTCCAACTGTGGAAGGGTACGTTGTTTTAATGGCGCTACTTGGGATTTGGACATAATCATAGTAGATTGTACTTCAGTGACACAATAAGCTACTGCACCATACGCCTTTTTTTTTTTTTTTTTTTTCTATGTGATTGAGGGAGGCAAAAGGCATAACTGCCTATAGCGAGTGCCTCCCACATAGTTGAAAGAGTGACAGGGCCAAAATCAAGGGACGTTCGAGCCAAAATGCCTGGACACACAGAGTTTGAAGCAATTTAAGTCATAGGAAGCGGGAAAAATTGATTCTGGGAGAGAGTTCCAGAGCTCAGCTGTTGAGTAGAAGAAAGTTTGAGAGTAACGTTTCACTCTTGGGTTGGAGAGTTGCACAGAGTAGGGTGGGATTGAGTTGCAAGACGGGTACCACGTGCCCTATGTAAAGGAGGTGGTATGCACTGGGATAGCTCTGAGGAACACTGATTATTATAGTAGCGATAGAATATTGAGAGATATGAAACATTGCGGCGGAGAGAGAGAGATTGCAGAGAGTTGGTGAGTGGACGGGAGTTAATGATACGAAAGGCCTTCCTTTCAACCTTGTCTAGGAGAGCGGTGTGAGAGGAACCTCCCCACACATGTGAACAATACTCAATACAAGGGCGCACTATGCCCCTGTACAGAGCAAGAAGCTGTGCAGGGGAAAAGAACCCCCTAAGGCGGTTGAGCACACCCAGCTTCTGGGAGGCTGCCTTAGCAAGACTGGTAATATGGTCCTTCCAAATGAGAGCAGAAGAAAAAGAGACACCAAGAATATTGAGAGAAGATGAAGGGTTGATTTTTTTATTGTTGAAGAATAAGGGATAGTCCGCTGGGAGATCCTGACGGGTAGATAGATGGAGAAATTGGGTTTTGGAAGCATTAAAGTTAACAAGGTTTTCTCTGCCCCAATTGGAAATAGTATATAGATCAGAATTTAAGAGTTCTATGGCTTCATTACGTTTGTCGTTGAGGGATTGCTGGCTGGGGCGTTCTGAAAAAGTAATGGAGTAGTGTAAGGTTGAGTCGTCTGCGTATGAATGGATGGGAATTAAGGTACAGTTAAGGAGATCATTTATAAAAATTAGAAAGAGAATAGGAGATGGGACAGAGCCCTGAGGAACACCAGAGTTTATCGGGTGAAGAAGTGAACAATGGCCGTCCACAACCACGGCTATGGAACGGCCGGAAAGGAAATTAGAGACAAAGGCACAGATGGAGGGATAGAAACCGAAGGAGGGTAGTTTAGAAATTAAAGATTTATGCCAGACTCTATCGAAGGCTTTCGATATGTCTAGTGCAATAGAAAAAGTCTCACCGAAGTCCCGAAAGGAGGATGACCAAGAGTTAGTAAGATATAAAAGAAGATCACCAGTAGAGCGACCCTTAACCCTGGATAGGTATCGTAGGATTTGTGTTCCGATTAAGGTCCTCTCGTGCCAAGTGTGGCACACCGCATATAAATATTCATATAAAATCCGGTAATTGAGATAGATTTTTTTTGTCACTTGCTACAATAAATATAAAGCTTCCTTAACATTATGGAGAGTGTAATTGAAAATCAAAGTAAATTTCATATTTATAATAAATGTATCATAATATTAATTTGGGTGCGCGGTGATCATATATCGGTTTCCGCACACCACCACGTTCCGTTTTTGGCACTATGATTCCTATCCAGGGTTAAGGAAGCCATACTGGCGATCTGAGAGCAGATTATGAGAAGAGAAATGCTTAAGAAATTTGGAAGCAAGAATAGTTTCAAAAACTTTAGAAAGACAAGAAATGAGAGCAATTGGACGATAGTTGGAGGGTTGAGAGCGGTCACCCTTCTTTGGGACAGGTTGAATGTGAGCAAACTTCCAGCATGAAGGGAAGACGTTAGAGGATAGACAGAGACGAAAGAGTTTGCCTAGGCAGGGAGTCAGCACGGAAGCACAGTTTTTGAGAACAACAGGAGGAACACCGTCCGGACCGTACGCCTTATTAGTGTTAAGCCCAGAGAGGGTAGAAAGTACATCTTTTGAAGAGATTAGGATATTAGGCATAAGTAAGAGAGAGGAGGGCGGAGAGGGAGGAATAGCACCGGAATCATCCAAGGTGGAGTTTCTAGCAAAAGTTTGAGCGAAGAGTTTAGCTTTGTCAGAGGAAGAAGTGATGGTTGTGCCATCAGAGTGGGAAAGGGGAGGGAAAGATGAGGAAGAGAAATTGTTGGAGAGGTTTTTGGCTAGATGCCAGAAAGCTTGGGAAGAGCTAGAGTTGGATAGTTCAGTGCATTTATTATTGATGAAAGAGTGTTTGGCAAGTCGAAGAACAGATTTGGCTGATTTCGGGCAGCAACATATGAAGAATGAGAGTCTTGAGTTTTAAGGCGTCGGTACCGTTTGAATGCTTCCTCCTTATTGCGGACAGCAGTAGAACAGGTGTGAGTAAACCAAGATTTTTTAGCATTAGTCTGAGAGAAAGAGAATGGAATGTATGCTTCCATGCCCGATAGGATTACCTCGGTAATGCGTTCAGCACTCTCCGAGGGTCCTCGGCCACGGAAGCAGAAATAATTCCATGGGAAATCAAAGAAGTACTGCCGAAGAGCCTCCCAGTCGGCAGCACCAAAGTGCCACAAGCGCCGCCGGCTAGGAGGATCGGGTGGCCGTACTGGAGAGATAGGACAGGTGACAGAGATAAGTTTATGGTCGGAGGAGCCCAAAGGAGAGAAAAGATCGACAGTATAAGAAGAAGGGTTAGAAGTTAGAAACAGGTCAAGAATGTTGGGCCGATCTCCGATGCGATCCGGGATACGGGTGGGTTGCAGAACTAACTGCTCTAGGTCATTTAGGATAGAAAAGACGTAGGCTTGTTCACCAGGTGGATCAGTAGTGTGAGAGGAGAGCCATTGGCGGTGGTGAACGTTGAAATCTCCTAAGATGGAGATTTCTGAGAAAGGAGAAATGGATAGAATATGTTCCACTGTAGAGTTTAGATAGTCAAAGAATTTGGGAAAGTTGGTAGAATTAGGGGAAAGATAGACAGC
Source organism: Paralithodes platypus (assembly GCA_032716605.1). Taxonomy (NCBI): domain Eukaryota; kingdom Metazoa; phylum Arthropoda; class Malacostraca; order Decapoda; family Lithodidae; genus Paralithodes; species Paralithodes platypus. Next base: position 11,437,218 of record CM064514.1, on the reverse strand, counting down.
ACAGAAATATTTAGTAAGAGAATGACAGGAAAGTTTGAGCCATAAAGTTGAGAATTCAGAGGAGTCGAAATCGGGAACACGAGAGCAAGTGAGTTTGTTGTGCACATATGCACAACATCCGCCTTTGGCTTTGAAACTAGGATAGAGAAAGTAGGAGGATACAGAGAAGGGGCTGCTGCATGTTGCTACAGACACCTGAGTTTCGGTGAGGAAGAGAAGATCAGGTTTGTAGGAGGAGAGATGGTGCTCAACAGAGTGAAAGTTTGAGGAAAGTCCACGAATGTTGCAGAAATTAATATAAAGAGTAACAGGCCGAGGCCCAGGTAATTGTGTTGGGTCGTCAGGGGATGGTCGGTCGGGTGTGGGGACATTTATGGTCCGTCCCCCTGGGGACTCCGAGGCTGGGCTAGAATTCATATTTTTTTTTTTTTTTTTTTTAAATTTTGGTGTGGAGGAATGAAGTGTGGTGTGCAAGTTTAGTGTAGTGAAGTGGATAGGAGGAGGAGGTGTTTGTGAGAGCTAGCTGGATTGCTCTCAGTGTAAATGAGGCACAAAGAAAATCAGTAAGAGAGGCCAAGCAAATGAAACAGGAGTTCCGCGACTCTTTATTACATGCCTATAACCTCACCTGGGTCTAGCCCTGATCGATTGGTGCCCTTAGATGAGGCATCACAAAATACGTGCAATTGAGCACACTCATTATCAGAGGTAGGATCACATCTTCTAGGAAACTTGACTGATGATACCTTCTTATATTCCACCTGCAATTTGTTCCACTCTTCTGTATACTTTTCAGGTAATGGAGTATCCCAACTCAGTGCTTCTCTCCAGGCTTCCTGAACTAAAATCTTCCCTTTAATTGATATGGGACTAAATATGCCCAATGGGTCGAACATCATAGAGACCTGACTGAGTGTGCGTTTTGTGAGTTTTACATCGGGAAATTTGAGGGGCTTTAGAGACATCTCATCAGTAGTTGTTTTCCACTGTAATCCTAGTACTGGTTGACATTCTGGTATTTGGTAGTCAGGATAGTCTCCTCTTATCTGGTCCAAAAGAATATGAGAGTTTGAATTCCAACTTTGTAGTGGCATATTGGCTTCATTACATTCTTGCCTTGCCAAATTGTAGATTTCAATCACCTCTTCTCCACTGTCGGCAACGCCCTGGAGATTATCCATGTAAAACAGTTGACCCATTTCCAGTTTCTCTGTCTTCTGGAAATGATATCTCAAAGTGCTGCACAACAAGAAAGGACTAGAGCAGGAACCAAACAACACTGACCGAAAGCGGTATCCTTTTATCCGCCCACCAGGCTGAAAAGGATCCTCAGGCCAAAGGAACTTTGTGAATTTGCGGTCCTGCTCCTTTAACCCTATTCTCAAAAAGGCTTTGGAGATATCTGCCACAAACCCAAATCTCTTCGTCCTGAATTTTAATAGTACATCACCCAGTATTTCAGTCAGATTTGGTCCTACATAGAGACAATCGTTTAGACTTGCTTCATTCTTCGCTGCTCGAGAACTGCAGTTAAATACCACTCTTATGGGGGTAGTACTGGAGTCTTTACTTACAGCATGATGAGGAAGGTAATGACCCTCTTTATGGTTTATTTCACCTGGGACCTCCTCAATAAAGTCATTTTCCAACTGCTCTTGAATTATTTTATGATAAGTTTCCAGTCGTTCAGGATGTTGACGCAATCTCCACCATTTTATTTTAATTGACATCTTGAACTCTGGTACAGTCAATCTCCCTAATACACGTATCCTCAGTCCGCGTTTACCCTATTCCGCGCCGAGGGGTAAAACAGGTACTCAAAATCCCTAAAACACGTATTGACCCCACAAAACACGAATCACGGTTGAAGAGTGGTGTAAAAATGCTGTTTTTTGTATTCCGCGCCACCCCCCCTCCCTACTCCGCGTGCACACCCTGTACTGAGTGTACTCTATGCCCTCGGCGGCGGGAAGACGGTGACTTCACGATGGCATTGTGGGAGACACTTCCAGGAAGCGTCTCCCACAATGTCATCGTGACGTCAAAATCAATACTAATTGGACAATCAAGCATACACAATAATAGAAACATAAACAAGTAATTCCTTACATTAAAATTAAATGCTATAAGTAGGTGAGAAGAGTGGGGGTTCCGAGGCAGACCCCCGCGACAGGGCGAGTTCATATAGCCTAGGCCTAGGCTTCCCCGGCCCCGCCACTGTCACTGGTCCCGTCCCCCTCCCCGGATAAACCCATAAACTTCCCGATCGCAGTAGTGCCTTCACCAGTTTATTCTTCCTAGGCATTTTGAAGTTGTTGAGCGGCTTCCTTCTCAGTCCCAATATCCTTAAGTGTCCGTGCGATGAGACTTGACCCATTTATTGTGTAACAACCGCCTTCCTACACTCTTCAACAACTTCAAAATGCCTAGGAAGAATAAACTGTGAAGGCACTACTGCGATCGGGAAATCTATGGGTTTATCCGGGGTCAGTGACAGTGGCAGGGCGGGGGAAGCCTAGGCCTAGGCTATATGAACTCGCCCTGTCGCAGGGGTCTGCTTCGGAGCCCCCACTCTTCTAACCTACTTATAGCATTTAATTTTTATGTAAGGAATGACTTTTTTATGTTTCTATTATTGTGTATGCTTGGTTGTCCAATTAGTATTGATTTTGATCAAAAATTACCGTCAAATGTGTGTGGAAATGTGCGCTGCCGCCCATATGTATTTTTCTCCATAAGTTATGTTATCCCCAATGCGCGAATTCCCAATACACGTCGTGTAATGCCGCCCATATAGGTGCGGATTTGGGGGACTGACTGTAGTTAGTTGGTAATTCAGGGGCATTTATCTTCCATGGAAGTCCTACCCAGTACTGGCCATCCTTATACTCAACTGTGTCTAGGTAGTGGTTATATGTTAAGATATCTTCAGGGGTGGGAAGATCTGCTTCTATACCCACAGTGTCCAGTTCCCAAAGTTTGTGAACAGGTTCTTGTTGTTCCTCCAGAATGTCTCCTAGTTGTGATGGAATTAATTCTGCACCAATTCTAGCCACCACTAGAGATTGTGCAGGAGTCACAAAGACTCGATCCATCCGGTTGTCTGATTCACTTGGGCCACATGTGGGTAGAGATCCCATTATTATGTATCCACCTGATGAAGAAATTAACTGGTTACCATGTTTCCGAGTCATTTTTCGCAAGAAGCGACCACAATAGTTGGAGCCGATGATCAGTTGAATTGGACCTACTACGTCAGACTCGTATTACGGTCTGCTAGTTGGACACCACTCTTTGTTAAGAAGTCAGATGCTTCCTTCAAACCCTTATATTTATTGGTGGCTCCTTACGTCAATGACGTAAGAGCCTATGATAATATGGCCTCGTTCCGGGCTCCTCAGAGCCCGGGTTAACCTCGATCACTACGGTCGAGAACCAAGATCATCTTAGGGGGTACCCCTTAATCATTCCTAAGGTACGTCATTGAGACGGAGCCACTGAAAAGTAGGAAATAAAAAAGAAAAGAATTAACACAGTTTGAACACCGCGCCTACGCGCAGTCCGATCGTCCTCTGTTTCCCATACCTTGCCTGGTACCCCCACCCCCCAGGTGCGTTCTCTCTCGATCGTCGCCCAGCCAGATAGGACGTTTTTTCCTTACCTCCCTGTCAGTTTTCCATAGCCCCTCTTAAACGCATCAGTTTTTAGTCCCTAGTGAGTCTAATTGCAAATTGAGTTGTATATGCGTTTAGGAATGTATTTATTTTACCATTGTCACTTGTAAACCTGAATAAGTAAGGACTCAGTTCTGGGCTGGTCTACGATCGTGCTTTTCAAGGACGCCGCTTTCGCTTTTTTTCTTAGTGTTTTTTGTTTCTTGTTTTTTCTATCATACGAGCCTCGGCTCATTAGCTGCAGTATCTTTTTTCTGTGAAAGTGTGTTTTAACATTGTAGCTTGATATTAATTCCCTTAAGTGTTGAATTCTATGTTAGTGTCAAATTCATAGATCTTTAATTCTTTACATGTACCCTCCAAGGTTGTGCGCTAGCCAGGGGTTACTTGTCTTACCATTGTTAAATTTTTATTAAAAACATAAATTCCCAAATCCTAATTTCGAAAATGTTTTTGACCTATTTTCATTCAATGCTTCACACCATATCAACCACAATACCTTCAGTAATACTCCCAAAGTTTTCTATGTGAAGATGAATACTTATTGCTTTTACATTAATCAATCAAGAGTGCCTCATCACATATATTTGCCTTCAAGACATTTTGTAGGTCATTATTTTCAGTGAGAACCATCAAATACTTACAGCTGATGGTTTTATATTGTGATGCTAAATTCAATTACAACATTCTAATAATAGCCTATATTGAACGGCTTATTTAGGCACTCGTATGTTTTTATTTTCAAGGGTATCAAGTAGACCTACAGCTAATGAGTACCCAAATAATATCTTGATTGAATATATCTCACTGACTTACAATCCCGGAACGATGTAAGAAACATGTACAAAGTTACATAACCGCCAATTATCACTCGTATCCGAGTAGGCCTACCCTTACGAGTCCAAAAATATGGCGTGTTGAGATTTCGCAAGTCAAATTCTCAAGTCCCCGGGTACCCTAGACCTTTTCTCAATAAGGCCCGGGTACCAGGACTGCCGGGTATGGAGACAGTCCCGGGTACCCAGATGAGCGGGGATATTATAATACCATACAAGTATAAAGTCAGGCCCGGGTACATGTAGACTATCGCCAATTTCCCGGCCGACTGTTAAATCTATGACAAACCCGGGCACCAATATTCCTGGGTGGTATTACAATAACATAACAAGTATAAAGTCAAGCCCGGGTACATTTAGTCTATGGCCGGCTACCCGGGCATTATAATACCGGGTGGTATTATAATTCACAACAAATATAAAGTCAAACCCGGCCGGGTACCAACAGGCTATTACCGGTAATACCATAACAAATATAAAAGTCAGGCCCGGGTAGGCCTACATGTAGACTGTGGCCAATTACCCGGGCAACTGTTAAGACTATGACAAGCCGGGCACTAATATTCCCGGGTAGTATTATAACCCAATACAAATATAAACACAAGCCCGGTCGGGTACCAGCAGACTTTTGCCGGTTACTCTGATAAACTGTCAAGACTATGACAGACCCGGGTACCAGTATTCCCGGGTGATACTATAAAGGCTATAGCAGGTTACTCTGGAGGCTGCTAAAACGATAACAGTCCCGGTTACCAATATTCCCGGGTGGCATCATAATGCCAAAAAACAAATATAATGACAGCCCCGGGTACAATTAGGCTATTGCCGGTCACTCTGGACGATGACAGACCCAGGCACAAGTAGGCTATTGCCAACTATACTGGACGATGACGGACCCGGGTACCAATATCCCCGGGTGGTATCATAATGCCAAAACATCCCGGATACAAGTAGACCATTACCGGTCACTCTAGACGATGTCAGACCCGGGTAACATGCTCCCGTGTAGTAGCATAATACCATAACAAGACCCGGGCACCAGTAAGCCAGTCTACCGGGTACTCTGGCGACTGTTAAGACGATGGCTTATTCTACAATATTTTCTTTTGAAAGCCCCGGGTACCCTAGACTTTGTCTAAACAATTATACAGTCAGGCCCGGGTAACAATAATTGACGGGTGATATTACAATGCCGGGTACCATGACATGGTTCATAGTTTCACAATGACAGGCCATGGTACCGAAAAAATTGAGACCACCATATGGGTGCTGTGTTACTCAAAGCCGTGTCATACTATGACGAGAACAAGTCCGGGTACCAGTAAGAGAAACAGATATTATTTTACCGGGTACCCTAAGCTTTGTCATACTTTAATAAAGACAAACCAGGGTTCCAATAATGGAATCAAATGGAAATTATTGCCGGGTACTCTAGGCTTGGTCACATTATAATAAGGATGTCATACCATATTAGAGACAGGCCCGGGTACCAGTAATTAACATAAATATCGGATTTACGATAGAAACGAGAGCTTAACCCGGGAACTGCAGGAAGACTCTTAAGAGTCAGGGGAAACAAAAATCAATTTAAAACACCGAAATTTATTTTTTATTTTTGTTTTTTTTGCCCCTGGGCCATGCCAAATATCACTCCTTCACCTCCCCTCCTTCCCCAGTTTCCTCCCCTCCTTCAGTTATCACCTATTTTCCCTGTTATTCCCTTTTCCTGTGGTCTATTTTCGTGCTAACATTAGCGAGTTGGTAGCAGGGCGTTGTCATCACTGTTAGCAAGCGAGTGCAAGAGAGAGAGAGAGAGTATCGATCGACAGTCTCTCTCCAGAGGTGGAGGAAAGTGGTGGGCTGGGAGGTTGCCTCAGCCATACATTGTGTAACTCCCGGCCTGTATCGCCGATTTTGACCATCCAAACGCTGTTTCCACTTGTTTTATTGTTGTAACAGGTTAATACCATTATAATCAACCTATAATAGGCGCATATGGATAAGTATTAATGCTATTTATGGTAAAATAAATATTTTAGTGATGGGAACAGCTCAAATACGTCAGCACAGGAGTGTGGTGTCTCATACCCCCCATGCGCACTTCAGAGGTTAAATACTGTAAGTACGTCTAGTTTATTTAAAGTAAACAATACAAGGCTAGATCCTAATTTTGCCCAAGTTAAGTAGGCCTAATAAGTACTATTTCCATCTCTCTATGCAACATTGACTCCTTGGTATGATTCACAGGCTCAGGTAATGCGCTGCATTATGCATTGTAGATTGAGACGAGGCAATGTGGAAAAGAGCTGTGCATACCCATGTGCAGTGTGTGGAAAGGGAGTGGGCGCTAACTCAATTAAATTTAGCATCTGTCGATGTTGGGTACACCATGGGAGTAAGAACTGTAGTAGAATAAAGGGACCCCTGCCGAAGGATAAGTCAGAAATAGAGAAATTTAAGTGCGTAGTGTGCAAAGGCGAGCTTGTGTTAGGTGATGATCCTGTGGCTGTGAATTTTGGAAATGAGTCTTTGGAGCTGGTGAACAAGTTTTGTTACCTAGGAGATACCATCTCTGCCAGTGGTGGGGCCGAGGCTGCCACTGTTGCTAGAATTAGGTGTGGCTGGGGGAAGTTCAGAGAACTGATGCCAATCCTGACCATGAAAAGAATGCCTCTCCCCCTGAAGGGAAAGGTGTATGCTTCATGTGTTAAAAGTGCAATGACGTATGCCTCAGAAACATGGGCCGTTAAAGTAGAGAATGTCAACAGAATGGAGCGTAATGAGATGAGAATGGTGAGATGGATGTGTGGGGCCAGGCTACAGGATAGAATAACAAATGTTGAGCTGAAGAGACGTTTAGGTATAAAGAGTATTAGCGAGGTGATGCGTACAAGTAAACTGGGATGGTATGGACATGTGGAGAGAATGGATTAACAAAATTGGGTGAAAAAATTTAGGTCTGTGATTGTGGAGGGAGCTGCACCAAGGGGTGGACCGAGGAAGACCTGGGATCGGACTATATGTGCCGATCTCAAATCCAAGAACTTGACAAGTGAAGCAGCCCTTAACAGGGTTGCCTGGAACGCCGCCATTAGGACAAGAGACTGAAACTGCACTTATGTGTGGAACACTCAATCTTAAATTTTGTTATGTATGTGTATGTATGTATACCAGAGAAGAATCTGGACATCAATCAGAACGTTCCCTCCCGGCCAAGTGATAACCACAGCAGGAGATGAACAGTATTCCAGATTTCAAGACCATGGTAGACCTAACCATCTCACCTGTTACTCCCTTCACTCGGCTAACAAAACCGTAATCTTTAAGGTGAGTTCACTGGGCAAAACTCTAGAAGTTTCCAGTTCACCTACTAAGTATATTCTCACTAATTACATAATTTTAATTAATTTCCAGGAAACAAGTACAAGTTTTCTTTCCCTTTCTAAAAGGCTATATCTGACTAAAAAAAAAAAAAAAAAATTACCAAGTAATTATATTCAGTGGTGATACCGGGTAATAATTCACTAGGCTATTTATTACATAAAAGGCAACTGCAGTTTATTTAAAATAAACGATACATGACTAGATCCTATTTTGCCAAATCTAAGTAGACCTATTAATTCCGGTATTATTTCCACCATGCAACATTGACTCCTTGGTATTATTCACAGGCTCAGGCGAGCTGCTGCATTACCGGAGAAGATTCTCTTCAACAATTAGAACGATCTCTTTCGGCCAAGTGATAACCACTGGAGGAGCCTAACACCTTATATTTTAAGGTGAGTTCATTTTTACAAAACACTAAACGTTTCCGGTTCACCGGCTAAGTGACTAAGTCACTAATCATATTTTTTTTAATAACCATGACCCAAAAACCATTTATACCCTCGGTCACATGCAAACAAGTGTTATTATCTGTGTGGGGTTCGGTAAAGTCTTACATTTCAGGTACTTTAAACAAAATCTCCAAGTATTATGGAGGCAAAGTATGTAAGCTTTTTAGAAATATCCTTTTCTAGAACCCCTAGCTCCTCCCCATCTCCTGACAAGAAAATGTCTGGATCTAGCAGGAAAAGACATAGGTCGGCCAGCTCAAAGTCTTCCAGTAAATAAACAGAAGAAAGTGAGCAAATCTCAAACTAAAAGGTGACCTGCTAAGTACCAAACTTCCCCGACTCGACTCGCAGTCATGATTTCAAAATCCTGCATTCTACACCACATACCCCCAGACTTTTGACATTGTCTAATGTGGTCAGCCACCCGGCTAACCCTATTACATCAAAAAACATAAATACCTGTCTCATCTACTTCCTTGACTGATCCAAGTTCTGAGGGTGTCAGTCCCCCTCCACTTTCCCTAGTACAGTTAGCTGATACTATTGAACAGCAATCTGAATAAACCCAGTTGCTTGCTCCACCCACATTAATGCACCCTAAACTGATTCGGGTGAATATTGAAGCTGAAGTACATAAACCCATACACTAATCACCTGTTCAGCCTTCTACGGACTTACCTGTTCGTTTAGATCCTTCTCTGGCAGCTCCAGACATTTTGGTTACGGTACAGTACGGTTGGGGCACGGAAAAAAGTACTTCCTAAGGATACCCCAGAACCTTTGGTCATAAGCAATGTTATGGTAGGGTGGTATGATTTGGAAACCAGTAACCATACCGAGGAGGGTTGGAGTGAGAATGAGTACCATGGTTCTCCATTAGAACAAAGTGAAGAAGAGTTTCCTGATATAGTCCCTACTCAGAGCCCGCCTGGTGGCTTGGTTGGTGAACTTCAGGTATTTTCTTAAATCTATGCATGAGTTGACAGACAAAATTGAACAGAAATTTACGTCTTTACATAAGGCTATCCGAGATTTCCAAAGTACAGTACAGTAGGTCTCTTGCTCCACCCATGTTACAATATGCCATACCAGACACAGTTCCACTGTCTAATATACCTGTCCAGCCTAAACAACCTGCTCATGAAATGTTCAAGAAGCCTCCCCCTCTATGCCAATACCAAATGAGTGGATTATTAAAACGGACGAGCTTAGGCATCTACATACAAAGATGCACAAGACCGATTGCTGGACGTAATCATAAATTTACCACTATGCATATATACAACTCCAACTCTATTCCCCAGGAGTTCTGGAAATATCTCAGATCTCCAACAATAGTTTGTAAACCAACTAGTTGACCCCATGATTAATACACCTACCCTGCACGGACTGACAAAAACTTTAAACTACGTCAAAGAACCCATAGGTTACTGTCAAATTTTATCACACAACAACAACTTGCACAAGCCATGAGGCAAGTAGCAGATTCTATCCCTGAACAAAACTCCAGGTCTACACTTCATTTTATCAGAAGAGCTTCATGTGGTAATTCTCGGATGACCACTGGGAATGTCAAGATTGCAATTTTTGAGGCAACTAGAGCTAGACAGTATCCACTCACTCAATTGTCCAAGAATATGCCCAAAGATATTGCTACTCCGGCTCTCTTTTCACCTCGATTCACATGCAGATTGATTCCCCAAACGACCTGGAATTAGGTTCATGCTCTGTTGCTAAGCCCTCAGAGGGATATGTTTGGGCAGTTTTCTGGCAAACAAGCTAACCCCCCCTCAGAGCTCAGTCTAACAATGGACAACTATCTCTAGAGTTAAAAACATTAATGAACCAAATGTTGACAGACAATGTTGTGACTTAGGTGCCAGAAGGCATGCCAGCTTTTCTATCACACATGTTCCTCTCCCCAAAGAGGGACAGTCTACAACTATAGCCTATGATAGACAGGTTCCTCCTCAACAAATCAATTCACAATATGAAGTTCCGGATGTTAACTATTTCCCAAGTAAAGCTAATTCTACAACCAAAGGTCTGGATAATTACTCTAGCTATAGAAGACTCCTACTGGCACATCCCAATAGCAAGAGGTACCAAAAGTTCCTAGCTATCCCATTCAGAATCAAAGCGGCAATGTTCACCAGAATTCCTTTCAGCTTGATCATAGCTCCCAGAATTTTTCACCAAGATAGTGAAACAATCTCTCCTCCCTCTACTCAAAGACTGTGTAAAAATACACAGTATTTATCAAGAATACACAGTAATCATCAAGATTGGATGATTCTGTGGTCTTCCCCACGCCATTACCAAGAACAAACCTTGATGAGTCATGCAACATGTGACAAAGTTGGTTTTCAGAGTAAAATTTAGAGAAATCAAAATCTCACTCCTACACAATCAGCAGAATGAGTTGCATTAATCTGGGATACACAACTTCAGACTATAAAACAAAGTCCAACCAATGCCAAACATCTTCAAAAAAAAATGTTCAGAGTATTGCATACCAAGACTATAACCAGGAAACTTTGGAAATCTCCGATAAGCCCTTTAAATTGGGTTCAAAATTACAAGGCCCCTAGGCTTCCTCAGGTTGAAGGAACTAATCTGGCCAGGCAACAAAGCCTTCCCTCTAACACCTCACAATTCCCCTCTCTTCATCCCAAAGAAAATTCTACACCCCCTGTCGTTGTGGTAAAACCACAGGTAAAGGGATCAGTGACACACTGGTCAGATCCACCTCCCACTCTATGGGTGGACACAGACACCTCGAGTCTGATAGGATGGGACTATCAGTCAACGGAAGGTCATCAGAATCACGGGAAAGGGACAACATTAAGTCAGTGTCACATCAATACCCAAGAGCTACAGTAACAGTCCCTCTAATTTTCCCAGAGTTCATGCAATGTCATTGACCTCCAGGTCAATGGCATGCCGGATGGACAACATGACCACTGTAATTTACTTGAGGAAACAGGTCCCCACCCGGGCCAGGTTTCCCCAGGATCTCTCGGGAAAAGATATGCTTTCTAGCCCAAAAACATTCCATATTAATCCATGCAACATATCTACCAGGGGTCTCCAACGTGTGGGCGGATGCTCGGTCCACGGGAAAGATTACCTCAGCGGAAAGGGCTTTCAAACAAAGAGCAGCCAACCACTTAATTCTCCCATTTTTTACACCAAACCGATCTGTTTACATCACGTAAAATCAACGAAGCTCCAGTCGTACATATCTCGGAATGACATAACACGAGAAAGGGGCCCAGATGCCCTCACAGTGAATTGGAACAGGTGGACATAAATTTATGATGTGAGAATCATTCATCACCTCAGGTTTTCCAGGGTCAAATGGGCCGGGTTACCCTATGTGGCCTACTCAGGTGTGGCACACTCAACTTACTCAGTGGTACAAAAAACCTCTGCAACCCCCCCCCCCCTGTCCTATTTCCACTTGAAAGAAATTGGAAACCTGCAGACCTCGCTCAATTTTACTATGTGGACATTCTCAAATCCAAGTGGCTACCGTCCTACGACAAGGAAATCACGGATACGCTCACTAGTCAATACACAGCGTCAACTTAAGACAGTATAGTTCACACTGTAAACAATTTACAACTTGGAGTGTAGAGTCAACCCAGCAGTCTCCATCGGTTGCTTTGTTACTGAAGCACCTAAATTTCTTAATTGGTTTAAAAAAACTAACAGTTAACACACTTATAAACCACGTATCGGCAGAAAGCAACCCTTCTTGTCGCTTACTGGTTTATTTTTGCCCCAGAAAGACGAACAGGGTTTTATGTAGGCTTGCTTTAAGCTCAGAGCCCCAAATTGTCATTTGCTTCCTCAATGGTCAATCACGAGGGTCCTACCTTTGTCACAGTCTAGGTCTTATGCTGTGAGACCACATATAGACAAGATACTTAAAAAGTGTGTGTTTTATGATGACCCGGGCTATTGGCCATAGGGTCTCAGAATTGACAGCCATGGCAAGGTCTACTAACTGTCTATGTTTTGCTCCTAACAATGACTCTGTACATATTGTTACAGCACCAGAGTCATCACAAAAAATGAGCACCATGAACATATCCCTACACCTTTCCCTATTCCTGCCTTGACAAGAGCAAAGATACTCCATGCCCTGTTAAAGCACTATATACCTACTCTAAGTCTGTTATTCTTAGGAATAAGACACAATTGTGGGTTTTCCCCAGATGGTTCAATAAGGTTAGGAAAGAAAGTGTTAGCATCCTTTTTTGCAAAGATAATTAAGGAAGCTGAGCCCCGGTTGATTGCAAAAGCCCATGATAGGCACATATGGGCCACTACCATTAGTTTTCCTCAATGGTTTTTCAGTGGAAGATATAACTCAGACGGACCTTTGGTCCTCTAGCAATGCGTCCCTAACCATATGCTTGTGGGTACATCTGGAGAAGACCCAAATTACCAAACATAGCATTAGGGCGGGAACATGCCCCCTGAGGCCAATAAGTATATGGATATATTTATTCAATACTTTTATTACCAGTGTTGTAAGGTAATAGAAGGTGTGTCCTACCATTCACCTTAAATGAAAAAGGAGGGGGCGTGTTAAGTTCCATGACAAGTTGGCAGGACACACAATCCGGAATGGATAGCAGGAGTGTTATTACTACACTAGATCTGTTACATAGCAATATCTATACATTATTGCAACTATAAATGTGTAACTTTATTTTTAATTCTAATTTTGTGATATACGATTACCAGTATTCACACCTCAGTAGTTCTGTTTTTCTGAGATAAGGCTTCTTTAATGGTACCCGCCTTATACATCTTTTTCTTACTGCTATACTCTTATATTTAACATGTCACATTTTTTTTTTTTCTTCCTAATAGATTCTCGCTTTTTAGCTTGATGAGCATATGAAGGTCCCTCCACCGGTCGTGATATTCTAGGCTCTTACGTCATTGACGTAAGGAGCCACCAATAAATTACGGTTTTGACAACCCGTAAGGGAAGGAAGGAAAAACTAATATTTATTGGTGGCTCCTGAAGTCAATGACGACAATTGCCCTCCCACCATCCCCTTCCCATACACATGGTCAACTTGATATATACATTAGAGAACGCACCTGGGGAGTGGGGTTACCAGGCAAGGTATGGGAAACAGAGGAAGATCGGAATACGCGTAGGCGCGGTGTTCACACTGTGTTAATTCTTTTCTTTTTTATTTCCTACTTTTCAGTGGCTCCGTCTCAATGACGTACCTTAGGAATGATTAAGGGGTACCCCCTAAGATGATCTTGGTTCTCGACCGTCGTGATCGAGGTTAACCCGTCGGAATGAGGCCATATTATCATAGGCTCTTACGTCATTGACATCAGGAGCCACCAATAAATATTAGTTTTTCCTTCCTTCCCTTACGGGTTGTCAAAACCGTATTACCACAGAAGTGTTCATGTCTTCCTTAACCACCGCAGTCACCTTACATTTGTATTTGCCTAATCTAATTAGGGGTTTAACCATGTCAAATGTTTGTGTTTCCTTATTTGACAAAAATCCAGTTATTGCCATGTTCACTCTCCCTACTGTTGGCAAATTCATGGCTCTGACAACATTTCCGTCAATGAAGGTCTTTTGCGCTCGAGTATCAAAGAGTGCTTTGACTGGCATAACCTTTTTTCCTCTGATCAGTTGAACCTCGGCTGTAGGAGTAGCTGCCGGCGTATGCATTGGGTTTCCCGTGGTCAGGGTCATATTTACACTTGTAGTTTTGGGTTGGACTTCACTGATCTTTGGACACAACACGGTATGATGTACACCAATCTTGCACCGAAAACATACATTTAATTTAGTAGCACATTCCTCAGTAGAATGTCTTGTGCTAAGGCAAACAAGACACTTACCTAGTTCGATGAGTCGTGGAAGTCTAGCCTTAAGATCTGGGTAAGTCCTACAATACACTGTGGAATGTTGTTCTGAACATAACATACACACCTTCCGGGTTTCTTGTTTTACCACTGGTGTGGGATTCATATCTCTGGTTACTTCTGGTTATCTCTGGTTACACACATTGGAGTGTGTGGGGAAATGTTGAGGTATGGTGGTGAGATAGTGATAGAATGGGTATGGAAAATGTGCAAACTAGCATGGGAGAAGGGGAGTGCACCGGATGACTGGAAGACTGGCATAATAGTCCCCCTATATAAGGGCAAAGGGGAAAGAGGAGTGTGTGGTAATCACCGAGGAATATGTCTTCTAAGCATAGTAGGGAAGGTATACAGTAGGGTAGTGATTGAGAGAGTGAGAGTGAGAACGGAGAAATGGATAGGCGACGAGCAGGGAGGTTTTAGGAAGGGAAGAGGATGTGTAGATCAGATTTTTACCCTGAATTGTGTTGTGGAGAAATATCTGGAGAAGAAACAAAAGGTGTATGTTGCCTTTATGGACTTGGAGAAGGCCTATGACAGAGTGGATAGAGAAGGTTTGTGGAAAGTACTTAGAATATACGGAGTAGAGGGCAAGTTGCTGAAAGCAGTGAAGAGCATGTATGAGGGTGCAAAGGCGGCAGTACGTGTGGAGAGTGAGCAGAGCGAGTTCTTTGACCTGAATGTTGGTTTGAAACAGGGGTGTGTGATGTCCCCGTGGTTGTTTACTGTATATATGGATGGAGTCATAAAAGAAATACTATCAAGAGCAGTGGATGTTGGTGCATCCCTGAAAAGGGAGGGAATTGAGTGGAAGCTACCTATACTGCTGTTTGCGGATGATACAGTTCTGATGAGTGATAATGAATGGGAGTTGCAGGGTCTGGTAGATGAGTTTGGAACAGTGTGCGAAAAACGGAATTTGAAGGTAAATGCGGGGAAGAGCAAGGTTATGGTCTTCGAAAGGGGTGAAGTCACAGAGTGTGAGGTGAAGCTGAACGGTCAGGCTATGGAGATCGTCAACTCTTTTAAGTATCTGGGCAGTGTGTTGAGTAAAGATGGGACTATGGATGAAGAAGTGCGGGAGAGGGTACAACAGGGGAAGAGGGTTGTAGGAACGCTAAAAGCAGTAACAAGAAATAGGGTGGTCAGTATGGAAGTGAAGAAGTCCTTGCATGACAGTGTGGTAATCCCGACACTGACTTACGGAAGCGAAGCATGGACGTTGGTTGAGAGACTCAGACCAAGAGTGAGAGCAGTGGAAATGAATTACTTAAGGAGTGCGTGCGGAGTTACATGGAGGGATAGACAGACTAATGAGGAAGTAAGAAGGAGGTGTGGTGTGGAGGTGATCTTCTGGAAAGTGTGAAAAGGAACAACTTGAGATGGTTCGGCCATATGAAACGTATGGAAAGCGAGAGAATGACTAAGAGGGTGTACGAGAGCGAGGTGGAGGTACAGAGAGGGAGAGGTAGACCGAATGAGAGGTGGAAGGATGGAGTGAGGAAGTACATGAACGAAGGCGGTGCTGGTTGGGGGGAGGGGCGTCGACTGACTGGGGACAGAGGTGCATGGGGGCGGTTCGTTCGTGGCCACCCTTTCGGGGATCACGGCGCCAGGCAATAGATAGATAGATAGACTTCTTGGGTCACTGGAGAATTGAGACGTGAATTTTTTCTCTCCCAAACACCTTTTGTTTTTGATACTGTACTAGTTCGATTATTCTGTTGGACGGATGTCACATAGGTACCAACCTCTTCCTTCTTGAACGGTTTTGCTTTTTCCATAGTCCCTGTTGTAGACGCTTTTGTATATTTAACCATGTTGTCTCCTTCCTTGATACCGGTATCCATCTTGGAAACCTGCATGTGTTTGTACAGCTCTCTTAAGCCCTCTTCTATCTCTTGACATGTGAAGTAGTTCTTCTTATACCTGTGGTACAATTCATCACAGGTTTTCTGAGAGAGCTTTTGTTGTACAATGTGGTTCAGGAGCCAAGAAGCCGAGTCAAGATCTTTGTGGGTACTAAGCGATTTTAAAACACAATTCAAGCTGATCCGGAATGATTGAAGATCCTGGTATGTATGCTTGGGTCCTGATAAATCCAGCAATTTGTAAACTAGGCGCTGTAGAGTCAGTTCCGTATCTTCAAAATTTTCCTTGAGTACTTGTAGAGCTGCTGTATAATTGGCATCTGTTATGGGAAGTTCCTTAACCCTTTCACGCACATATGACGCAGAGGTTGCCAGATTAGCAATAATTAATAGTTCTCTCACTCTTATACCTGTAATTACCTTTCCAAAATTAGTTTTCTGCTCACAGCTAACTCAAAGACAACTGCAGAGGTTGAAGTAACTAAACTAATGGTTTCTAAATACCCCTGATGGTAGCAAAGGCTTTAAAGTATCCCTAATCGGCTCAAAATCGCGTCATATGTCGGAGAGGGTTAATAAGATCCAATGCAAAACCCTTAAGTTGGCCCAACAAGAATGAAAATTAATTGCGGCAGAAATATCTAACCTGTCATGAACTAAACCTTTAAATTTGTCCCAAAAGATATTCCAATCAGATTGCCCATCAAATTCAGGTAAGGTTACAGGTGGCAACTTAAAGCTTTGTTGTCCCGGAGCCGCAATACCATTACTGGTACCATTACTCCCTGTCCCGGTAACTGTCTCTGTCGCCAAGGATTCGAACCCAGCTAGTTGATCCAAATAATTGTCACGGTCATCTGCATAAGCTTGCTGTATTTCCTCAAACCTTTCAGATTGCTTGTGTTTAATGTAAAAGTCCTCCAATTTATTGAAAGACTTCATAATTACCCCACCGGGTTTTAAGATCTTGGATTTGAGACTCTAACAGCTCCCTTGGACAGGGTTCATGTCTTTTTACCTCCTGGCAATTATTTAATGCTCTAGTTATCCAGCCTAATTTCCCCACCATAGATTTTCTCAAGAGTGTATCAGTCATTTTGGAAATGGGTAATTATTTTCAAAACAATTATTAAAGTTTATACTGAAGACTAATTTTCAACAATCAAATTTACATTTAGATATAGCCTAACGCATACTCAATTTAGCTGTTAATCTTTAGCATTATATGCGTACCATTATTTGCTACAAATTCAGATGAATAATTAGTTGAAAAACTAATATAATTCACCTAATACGTGGGAACGCACGATAGTAGGGGGAGGGAATATATTTATTATTGAATTAAATTTCATATATGCTCCATCCCGAGCATTTAGCTGGTCTACTTGGTCTTTCAGACGCGGGTGACATTTAACCCGTCCAGCCCCGGCTAGTTTTGTAATGTTTGTTCACCAGAACCCGGCTGGTTTTCAAGAAATGGTTTTATTCCAGAAACAATAGCGAATGGGTTAGGAAAGAAGGAAAAACCACGAAAAACCGCTCAAAAAGCTTAATGAATGGTCCTACAGAGCCCCCGAAAACGTATTTTACAAGAGTAAAAAATTGAAGGCAATTACCCCAAAAAACTAGGTTATTGCGCGCTCACGCGCACGCACGTGGACTTTGAGAGTTTTCAACCATCGGCACGGTTGCGTGGGATACGTACACAGTTCCCATACAAATCTGAGCCCTCTTGAGTGGCTACACCTGAGGTTACGGTCGGCGCAATTAGGGTGACGCGCCAGGCACGTCTCTGGGGCTGTGCGTTACATACATCGCCGACGCGTCAGGCGCGTCGCTGGGGCTGTACGGGTTAAGGATAGAAATATAAAAATGGCCTAAATTATCAAATAATTGGGAGAATTTAGGTACAAGAATGAAGCTAAAGCTGTAAATATTTAGTTAATCATTGATTTCTTATCCCAGATGTTAGTGGGTACCTGTGGTAGTAGCATTTTTCTAAAAGGGGGGGGGGGGAGAACACATTTATTATTTATTAAATTTGTTATATGCTCCATCCCGAGCATTTAGCTGGTCTACCTGGTCTTACAGACGCGAGTGATATTAAGGAGGGAGACATAAAATGGTCTAAATAAGAAAAATATGGGGGAAATTTAGGGACTGCAACGAAGCTCAAGCTCCGAGTTTCACAAACGCCAGAGAACGCAACGTTGCAGACCCCTTTACCAGTCCTCTACCACAGGATTTAAACGCCATGCGATTTTATCTTATTATTAATAGAAATGCAACTCACCCAAGGCCATCGCCTCACACTTAGGGACCTCATAACGGCGGAGGATCAATCTATGTCCCACAAAAACGACCTTAAACATTAGCCTACCGCTGCAGCTTAGCAGGGACCCTAACTGTAGAAAACTGGCCCTAACTCGACCCCTAGTCTACACAACGATCGGAATCCTCACTCGGGGTACCAAAATGTGGGGGATAATATGGCCAAAGGTTATCTCTTACCACACCAATCGAAATATAAAATTAATAAACATAAATAAAAATAAAGTCTGAGATAGCCTACCGTATGGCATGAACTATAGGAGCAGATGAGGGTTAATGTTTATAGTAGCCTAGTCTTAATCCATGGTAGCCTATCTCTTAGGATGCCCTAACTAATCATTGTATAAATGGCCATGTATATCAATGACTTAGCTATAGGTCCTGGCGTAGTTCAGAGGATTCCGGCTTCGGTAGACCAGGATTAAAGGGTCAGGACTCCGGGCCTGGCGCGGGGAGTGTGGTGGAGGAGATCACGGGACACGTCTCTACCGTTCAAAAGTTTACTAGCGTCTGATCGGAACTTCAATTTCCGACTCTTAAATAAACTACCTGTATATACTAATTCGTTACCAAGGGTTCATTCCCTCTTAACTTTATCATATAAATGAGAAATAAGCATTTAATTATATAAATATTGTTTCACAACGATTTAGTATACATAATATCAAGAGGTTGAGATTATCCCTACAAACGGTGGATATCGTCTGCGATCGCGGGAGTTTCAAAACTGATCCCTAATACAGTACCTCTAAGTTTAATCATACAAAGTTTTATAACTAAATTAAGTTGGCCAAGCTAATCTTATAGTTCTAAATTACTTAATATTAATTATCCTTTACAATATTTACAATCACCAGGTTCTGGCAGGAAATGGTTCACTCTAATGAGGTTACCCTATTGGAAGGCTGTTGCCAACACTACCAAGATACTCGTGTAGTCAATTTATTTCTCACAGTACTGTAGCAATATACTGTACCGGAAGCTAAATGATGTGAGGCATGGTACTGTACACAATTAGGACAGTGGTTTTGGTAACACAGTAGTTTGATGACCACTGTTTTTGGTTGAGGCAGTGCTGTGAAATACATGATAGCAATCTATGGGTATTATTTAATGCCTTTTTATTTTATGTAGCCTATGTACAGTAGCCTATATATATTTATGTTACTGTAAGGTATATATGGACCCCAGTATGGTCCCCTCTGTAGGCTACTGTGTGAGTCTGAAATAAAGCATTATTATTATTATTATAAGGCCTTATAAGCTGGGCTTATAAAGCCCAGCTCACTAACACCATTAGGACTGACCTCACCTAAACGATCAGAGGTCAGAAACCGGGGGTCTACAGAGCGCCGATTGGCCCACACCTGACATATCCCCTCACACCCAACCCATCTCATCCATATGCCTATCTAATTTTATCTTAAAGCTCCCTATTGTTTTTGATCCCACTATAGCACTTGGTAGCCTATTCCACCTATCTACAACTCTGTTACCAAACCAATATTTGCCTATATCCTTTCTGAAACGAAATTTATCTAATTTGAAACCATTTCTTCGAGTTCTTTCGCCAATTTAGTAAATTTTTCATGTCCACTTTATTAATCTCACTAACCCACTTGAACACCTCTATCATATCCCCTCTAACTCTGCGTCTCTAACGAATGTAAGCCTAATTTCTTTAACCTTTCTCCATAAGGAAATTTTTTAATATTATGGATCATTTTTGTCATTCTACGTTGTACTCTCTCCAATGAATCTATGTCCATTCTGTAATAAGGACACCAAAATTGAACAGGATAATTCATATGGGGTCTCACTAATGACAATTAAAGTCTTAAGATAACATGATCAGTTCTGTTACTCACACTCCTAGAGATGAACCCGAGAATCCTGTTTGTCTTGTTACGAACGCTTATACACTGTTTTCTAGGCTTCAAATCATTGCTAACAAACACACCCAGATCTTTCTCACAATCTGAGTTTTCTAATTCCATATTAGCTAGTTTATATTTAACATTTGTATGCATCTTCCCTATCTTTAATACCTTGCATTTGTCAATGTTAAACTTCATCTGCCAATTTACTGACCATTCGTGTAAGGTATCTAGATCCCTTTGGAGGCACTCTATATCTCTATCTGAAACAATTTTTCGCCCCTTTTGGTATTGTCTGCAAATTTACTTATCCTACTAGTTATACCTAAATCAAGGTAATTGATGTACAGTATAGCCTATAGCAAACAACAGAGGAACTAATACAGATCCCTGGGGGACACCACTTTTAACTGCTCCCCATTCTGACTTGGTGCCATTTATGCTGACTCTGCTTCCTACCAATTAGCCATGACCTAATCCTTCCCAACAACGCCCCACCTATTCCATGCGCCTCAACCTTTTTCATCAATCTCTCATGAGGGACTCTGTCGAAAGCTTTACTGAAATCTAAATATATTATATCATATGACTTGTCATTATCTACTGCTTCATATACCTCTGAGAAAAAAACTAAGCAAATTAGTAAGGCAAGAACATCCCTGAGTGAATCCATGTTGAGCAGAATTTATTAAATTAAATGTTTCTAAGTGGTTTCTAATTTTCCTAGCAATAATTGACTCTAGTAGCTTTCCTATGATTGATGTGAGACTAATGGGACAGTAATTGGATGCTATTGATTTATCACCTTTTTTGAAGATCGGAACTACATTTGCAAGCTTCCAAGCTTCTGGAACTAAGCCTGTCTCTAATGACTTGTTAAATAGAAATGTTAATGGGTAACTTAACTCATCTCTGCATTCTTTTAACCCATTAAGCGCGTGCAGGGTGTAGTGAACACCACTGTTCTGGGCGGCAATATTAGGCTCCATTCCTGCCTATAATCGTCATTTTACGATAAATATCGTTATTACTTATTCATATGCGCCTATTTTACCTTTAATATGAAGATAGTAACATGTAACAAAAATAAAACAAGTGGGAATATCATTTGTATGGTCAAAATCGCGAATTGTAAGGAGTGGTTCAGTCAACAATTGTGAGCCAGCCGGCCTCACATCCTCCTCTCTCGAGGGTCTTTCCCACGCATAGACACACAGATCACCACACCCTATGATCGGTGTGGTGATGTTTACACGAAAATATACCAATGAATAAGGGAATAACAGGAAAAATAGGTGATAATTGAAGGGAAAGGGGGGAAGGAGGGGATATGGAGGAGTGATATGAGGTATGGAGGGGAAAACATAAATGTTTTAAGTGCTACTGGGGCCTTTTAAAAGTTTTTTTTTAGGCCTTCCCTATTAAGAGCTTTCTCGCCGTTGCCCAGTAAAACCTCCCAAGAGTGTTCTCCTCGTTCCCGGGTTAATACTCTAGCATATACCTCATCAAGACCAGGCGATTTATGAGGTTTCAGTCTGTCAATTTCCTTAAGCACATCATTTCTACTTATAGTAACCATACTTCAAAATTCTTGCTATTGACGAGGAAGAGGAAACGGAAGAAGTTCGGCTTGTGGGCGACTCCATGGTCCGTGGCCAATTAACCAAGTTCTGCGCCAGGGCACCCAGGACCAGAAAGCGATTCTGTATCCCAGGTGGCGGCGTGGACGACATTGTTGCGGCTGTGGAAGAGGTTTCCAGGCTCGCCCCCGCAAGCACTACGTACGTCATCCACGTTGGATCTAACGATGTCCAACGGACACGGTCAGAGGAACTACTTTGCAAGTACCGGCGGCTGATCAGGTTCTTCAAGGAAAAATCTAATAGAATCTTAATTTCAGGAATTGTTCCCCGGATTGATGTAGAAAACCGATGCTACAACATAGCTACAAGTACAAATCGCCGACTAGCCAAACTCTGCAGGGAGGAGGACATCGGCTTTGTCGACACGTGGGATCATTTTTACTATGATAAATCTTTGTTTTCAGGAGATGGTGTACATCTCAATGAAGTAGGAGCTGCACGTCTTGGTCGTCTGCTGAACGATGCAGTCAAGGATTTCCGTTCAAAAAATGGGGTCAACCGGGGGTATTCGGGGGTAGTGTAAGTCAAATACGAACTGAAAATTCAGACAATGGACAATCAGTAACATCCAACTCTAATACTCTTAAGGTGTTTTATGTAAATGCTCGTAGCATACGCAATAAATTTTCAGATCTAGAGGAAATCGTGTTTACAGAACCATTATGATATAATCGGCATTACAGAATCTTGGTTAAATACGGAAGACAGAGACTTTTTAGCCGAATATACGCTTCCTGGTTATACAATGTTTGAGAAAAGTCGGATCAATAGAAATGGAGGAGGAGTTCTGTTTTTTTATAAAGGAAAGTCTTAATCCCGTCTTAATGTCAAAACCTCAAATTGCGAATATAGACATATCTTACGTACTATTAAATAATAAACGAGGAACTAAAATAACACTAGCTTTATTATACAGACCCCCAGCTCAATCAGTGCAAACTGACAGTGAAATTTATGAACAAATTGCAGAAATAACTAACATACAAGATACCGTAATTCTTGGCGATTTCAACTTACCCGTGACTAAATGGGGCGATATTCTTACTTCACACTCTGGACACAACCTCTATGCTAACTTGCAAGAGAGTTCACTTTTTCAATTTGTACAATCTCCGACCCGTGGTAATAATGTGCTTGACCTTGTACTCGCAACAAAAGAAGAATTAATAGAGAATTTGAATGTTGGTGATGAATTCAGTAACAGCGACCATCGTACGATAACTTTCACTTTAAAGTTTACTAGTAACAAATCAAATAGCAGCATTGAGAAAGTCCCTAATTTCAAGAAAGCAAATGTTCATAAAATTAAATCAAAGCTTAAAGAAACTGACTGGAGCTTTCTGACTAACAATAACGACATAAATACATCTTGGGAGTGTTTCACAACCACTTACCTTAAGGCAGTGCAAGACTGCATACCATCGAAAATACGGCGTCCAGACCATAATGATAAGTCCAAATGATGGAATAAAGATATTTCAGACTGTCTGCTTGCTAAAAAATTTGCTAATGATAGATTAAAATCCTCACAAAATGACGAAGAACGGGTGAAATTTGTAGAGCTACGACGCAAAGCCAAAAAGTTAATTAAGCAAAGTAAAAAGACCCTGGAGTTACATGTTGCGAATCAAAGTAAAACAAACCCGAAAGAATTCTATAGTTATATCAGAAAGAAAAAAGTAGTTACTTCAACTGTTGGACTGTTAGTTGATGAAAATGGAGAATACACCAAAGACGAAGTACAAATGAGTAATGCCCTCAATACCTTCTTTGCATCAGTTTTTACAACAGAAGACCTCAGTGATATCCCTACACCATCGCCGATTCAGATTGAAAATTCAGATGTTCTAAGCAATATCACCGTTACAGAGAGAGAAGTATTGAATTGTTTAGATAAACTCAAGGTAAATAAAACGCCTGGACCTGATACAATCTCGCCTAGAGTTCTAAAGGAAGCTAAGGATGAGCTCTCCAAACCACTGACATTGTTATTCAATGAATCCTTGCAGTCTGGGACTATGCCTGATCAGTGGAAGCTAGCCAACGTAACACCGATATTAAAAAAAGGCAGCAAATCCCTACCCAGTAACTATCGTCCAATTAGCTTAACCTCAATTGTATGTAAAATGCTAGAAACGGTCATAAGAGACAGACTCGTGAATCACTTAGAGGCATATAACTTGCTTAAAGATAGTCAACACAGCTTTCGTAAAAAATGTTCCTGTTTAACAAACCTCTTAGACTTCTTCCACGATATCCTCAACCTCTACGATGAGAGTAAAGCTGTAGATATTATATACCTTGATTTTCAAAAGGCCTTTGACAAAGTTCCCCACAAACGTTTACTGCTAAAACTAAAAGCGCATGGAATACAAGACGGTGTGTTGAAATGGATAGAAAATTGGCTCAGCGACAGTAAGCAAAGAGTAGTCATAAACGGTAAGGCATCTAAATGGACCAATGTAAGTAGCGGGGTACCCCAGGGATCGGTACTAGGACCAATTCTCTTTCTAATTTACATCAACGACATAGATGAGGGTCTCACCTGTACAATCTCAAAATTTGCTGACGATACAAAATTTGCAAATAGCGTACTCTCAAAAGAACAAGTTGACGATATGCAACACAATCTAGATAAATTGTCATGTTGGGCCCAAATTTGGCAAATGAGTTTCAATGCGGATAAATGTAAAGTACTACACATCGGATACCTAAATGAGAAAGCAAACTATTCGATGAATGGCACTCAGCTTAAGAATGTAAACAGAGAAACCGATCTGGGAGTAACAATATCGAGTAACCTAAAACCGAGTCAACAATGTTCAGAAGTTGTTAAGAAGGCAAACAATATAATTGGCTTTATAGGCAGGTCATTTGAGCATAAATCCAAAGAAGTTATCCTAACCCTTTACAATTCCTTAGTACAAAGGAGTACAAAGGAAATCAAGCAACAATAGATCTAGTGACCCTTCTAGGTTGCTTGTCCTCCAAAACACTGAGGATCAAGTGTCCAAACAGTGGTTTAGAGTGGGTAAGGGAACATTGGAAAGGGAATTACTGCCCTGGAACTAATGTCCATGGCAGGACACTTCTGGAATACTGCGTTCAATCCTGGTGCCCTTATTACCAAAAAGATATAAACAAGCTAGAACGAGTTCAACGTAGAGTTACCAAGATGATACCTAGCCTAAAGAACAAACCATACGAAGAGCGTCTTAGAGAATTAAATCTATTTCCTTTAACCCAGCGCAGATTAAGAGGTGACTTAATTCAAGTGTTCAAAATCATCAAAGGCATCGACAATATGAACTGTAGTAAGTACTTCACTATCGACCAATCTAATTACACGCGGGGAAACGGTTGCAAAATTATTGGTAAATCTTTTAACTCACACGAATCTAAGAATTTCTTCTTCAATCGAGTTGTCAACTTGTGGAATGGGCTTCCCCGAGACGTTATAGACTGCAGCACCGTTGATTCATTTAAACTCCGCCTAGACAAATATCTCGCATCAAACCCGCGACTGACTGCGTTTGTAAATGAATAACTTTATTTTATCCCCCCCCTCAGTTACTAACCCATCTGTCCCCTACTAACTTCCTAATCCTGCCACGGACATTAGTTCCAGGGCAGTAGTTCCCTTTCCAATGTTCCCTTACCCACTCTTAAACCACTGTTTGGACACTTGATCCTCAATGTTTTGGAGGACAAGCAGCCTAGAAGGGTCACTAGAACTGTTGTTGCTTGATTTCCTTTGTACTCCTTTGTACTTTGTACTTAACCTATTTTCTATACTATCGCTATACAGTATACCTTACGGACTTCTGGAAACTGTGCCAAATTTTCATTAGTGAAAATGGAAAGAAATTGACTATATAATGTAGGCCTACTGCACATTTCTAAATAATTTTCTGTCATTTCTCCTATCGAAATTTTAAGGGGACCAATTACATCTCTAACCTTGGATTTATATAGTTGGTAAAAAGCTTTAGGATTATTTTTTGAGTCATTGGCAACCTTGATTTCATAATTTCTGTTTTCTTTCCTAATATCCTTTTTTTACCTGTCTTGATAGATTCTGATAGTAAGCAAGTAGGTGAATTTCGCCTTTCTTAATTTTTCTATATAGCCTATTCCTCTCTTTTTTCCTAGAAGATCTAATAGTCTATTATTCATCCATTTGGGTTGGTTCTGTGTTGATCTAAATGTTCTTTTGGGGATATATTTATTTTGTGCATTAAATACTGACTTGATAAAGTTATCGTATGTATCTACCAAGTTTGACGTCTCTTCCTGACTTAAGCTGACAGGTACCTGAGAAGGGGTACACTCATTTGGACACCTGGATCGATTTAATTTTTTGACCATAGGGTCCGCTAATAGGGCTCTTCTTAACCCACCATAATTGGCTTTTCTGAAGTCGGGTATTAATGTTGTATTCTCTCTGGTATTACCTTTCCATTGTATATTATAATACACAGAACTGTGGTCGCTATTTCCTAGGTGGTCCCCTATCTCTACATTATTTATCATATGTTCATTGTTACTGAAAACTATATCGAGAATAGTATTACCTCTAGTCGGCGTATCTATGAATTGAAATATAAAACTATCTTGTACTACCTCAATAAACTCCTCAGAATCAGAGTCGCCTATTTGATGCTGCCAATCTATATTCGGAAAATGAAAGTCCCCCATAATGCACACATTGCTAAACCTTGATGCCATTTTAATTTCCTCCCATAATGACGTTCCGTCATTTCTACTCATATTTGGCGGTCTATACATAACTCCAATAACTATGGTCTCACTACCTTCGTTAACCTCTACCCAAACACTTTCATTATCATTATTTAGTCTAATAGCTGATTTAATACAGCTTTTTAATGTACTCCTGATAAACTCTGCTACCTCCTACTTGTTCGGTCATATTTAAACAAACTATATCCTGGTATATCAAATTCTGCTAAAAAATGCCTGGCTTCTGTATTAATCCACGTTTCAGTTAGCGCTATTAAGTATTATGTCTATATTTTCTTTGCTAACAAGTGCTCTAAGTTCGTTCATTTTGTTACATAAACTTCTACAATTTGTATAATATACCCTCAACCTATTACTTTTATTTGCAACTAATTTTCTATTGTTTTTAACTAACTTATTATTTCCTGTTGAACTACTAGACCTAGATGGAAATTCTACTATATCAGTATTCTCGTCATTACTATCAGTTACATGTGGCTGTGATTCTATTTGATTGTCACAGGAAGTACCATATGCTGCTCCATCTGGAGACAGTATTTTACTTACACACCCAGGGTTTTTTAACAAAACCCCGCAAAAATCTTGTCAAGTGAGCTGGCTAAGGTCGAAACTCCTAGTCGAGAGAGATGTACTCCGTCCTGGGCATACAGTTCATCCTTACCATAGAAGAGGGACCAGTTATCCAGGAATGGAATAGTATTTTCCTTGCAATACTTTTCCAGCCGGCTATTTACACCAATAGCCCTGGAGGACCATTCCTTTCTTAGCCCTCTTCTTGGCAGGATACTGTGTACCACAGGAACTCCACCCTTCTTTTTGATCCTCTCGAACATTTCCTGGTACTTGGTGAGCAACTCCTCAGTCCTACATTTCCATATGTCGTTGCTCCCTGCGTTGAGGAAGATGGTGGGGTCCTCCCCACTCACTTCCAGGACACCATCTAGCTTCTCTGTCACCCTTCCAACTCTGGCACCAGGCAGGCAGACAACTTTACTAACATGTGTGTTAGTAGCCCTGCCAAGGTATTTAACCATAGAATCACCGACAATTTTACCAGGCTTAGCTTTTTTCTGTTGTTGGCCTGTAGTAGTAGTAACAGCAGCAGCCTTCATTGGAGTTGCAGGTACTGCTTCAGTTGAAGGTAGGCCTACTCCTGGGGGGGGGGGGGGAGTAGCAGTCACAGCGTTACCTGAAGTAGCGGCTACAAGTGCTCCTTCAGACCCATCCTTATCCTGACCAGCCCCCCCTTCACATTCATCTTGCAAAGAAGCGAATGTGTCACTCACTCTCACTCCTACATTACTTTGCTTCTTGAGAGTGATTTTCCCACCCATCTTCCATGAATATAAAGGCTTGGAATCACAAATATTCCTGTTCCCCTTACTCGACTTGAAAAATTCCTCTGTACTGAGTCTCAAAGTTAAATTTTTATCTCTAAGCAAGTTCACTTCCCTCTGGCAGTTTACGTAAATTACATTATCCTCCCTTAGAGTACGAACCACCTCCCTTAGTTCAACCATCTCTTCCTTTACCTGGAGGATGAGTTGGTGAAGGTCAGGTGATAATTCGTTCTCCAAACCTGCCATGACAATTTTAACCCAAGGTTAGCTAGAAAGCAAAACTAAACACACAGTTTAACTATATAACAGTTGTTCACTACGCTAAAACACTAGGAACACTTGCCACCTCACTAATGGATAGCTAAGTCCAAACACTAGGGTCGGTCACTAAGGTCAGGAGCAGGTAAAGATCTCAACCGTTCACTAGTAACCCTGGGTGACAACTGAAGATGAAGGTAACACAAAACAAATTAACTTCAGTTAATCTTTATTAGGCATATTTATGACAATATAAGCTTTCCCTATGTTAGTACTTGTTCAGTATCAAACTCGATATTGAATCATATGCTGAATGAAAAAGTTATCCCCCCCTCGGGGATTGGGGCGTCTATTAATGGCCTATGCTGTAAATACACAGTAGGTACCGGTACATAGATTAAAAAAGTCATCAGTGGAATGTCACAAGGATATTAATATTTAGGAGAATCAAATTCGGGAAGAAACTTACCTTTACTGATGGATAAGAGGCTAGGGAGCTGTGCTCATAGGGTTGCCTCTTCTCGGGGATTCTTTAATGAAGTTGTCATAACTATTTTTTAAAGCATTGACACTAGTACTGGCTACTACATTTTCTGGGCAGGGTATTGTGATGGCGGTTGGGGTATCCCGGTATTGGTAGGTGAGGTCACTACTGGTCAGGTAATCCATTCAACCACCTGTGACCTGTCCATTTGTTGTGGAGATAGGCCTATCTCAAAAAATTATGAACCAATGTTCACAAAATGTTGTGGCCAGGTAGGATATTCACCACGGAAAAAGTTAGTGCTTATTGGCGGCAATAGGTAGAGTGCATACCTCTGTCAGCGTAGGGCCGTAGGCAGAGGTACACATTATCCCAAGTGCCCCTCTAATTATTGTATTATGTTCTGTTACATTTGGTACTCTGCCTTCTATCTACCAGCTTCTAGTTCATACATGAATTACTAAGTAGCGCTCTCTCTTCTGCAAGGAGGACAGTTTTAGCTTTCATGATATCCTTAATCCTAATGAATAAGCCTTCTAATGCATAATCACCCTGCACAACCCCTGCACATTATGCAGCCCAAGAGCGCGGCCCTCTGCGGGTCCCACAACGTAAACGTATTTGTAGTTAATTTTGATAATTTACGTTGTGGACTCTCCTAAGCATCTTGGTGTAGGCCTAGTTCGCAGATATAAATGAACTGCAGAAACTACAACTGGAAATTCGTTGGTATACAAAGTGTCATAGGGTTATTATTATCCTCTGTATATTTAGTATCTTCATATCAGTCATGGTAATTATATGTTTTCTATTGTAAGGGAGCCAAAAATGTAAAGAACTCCATTGAACAACTTATTTTAGGTATGATGATACGATATGGTGGTCCAGGTTGTTTAACCCCTCAGATCCAGTTGGGCTCTGAGGCACCCATAACAAACTAGGGCCCGGAACACGGATGGGCTCTTGAGCACTGTAAGCTTGAAAGCCTGTAAGCTTGTTTTGAAAGCCGTCCGTCCGACGCATATAAACACAGCCGGTTGGACCGACACCGCGCACCTCCGAACACAAGAAGGAGAGGCGTCGTTTGTTATTGTGTGGTCTGCTGAAGCCAAATTCAGTAGTGAAAAGTGTCATATGGCTAACATTGCCTTGAAACTCTCTCCACGGAAATCGTCATCACAACTGAACCAGTTGACTTCGAGAGCTCTACTCAACGCCATTCTACAGGTACGAAACACATCTACGCTTGGAGATGCGTGGGAATGCGGTAGCAGTTAAAATAACAAAGATACGGTAGCCTAGGCCTAGACGTTTTTCGGTCAAATCGCCCTGATTTCGGGGATATATAATATAATGCGTAACCGGTCTGTGAGGGTTAAGTTAATATATATTATGTCATGTAATCCAGCCCTGCAGCAAGATGAAGACTACCGATATGCGATTGGCAGCCTAGTCTAGGTAGAAGAATACAAATCAACGTCTTACAAATTTTGGCTAATAAGAGAAGACAATTAAATATTCAGTGCCATAAAAAATAGACTCAGACCGCAATAAGAATACATCAGGGAGTGCCGCTATGAAGGCAATTCTTTTGCCATCCAACTGAACTCTTCTAATAATATATAAATAGTAGCCTACCATATGATAAACCCATTGATTGAAAAAAATTGCTGGTAATGTTACTCTGAGTAGCTTCTATTAACCTATAATTTTTTGAAACTGTAAACTTTGACATATATAATATATAGTCGGCATATTTTTTTAGGACAATATGCATTTTAGATCACGTAGGGGATATAATTCTCTAAGTGTGTTCTATAGCTTTCTCCTATAGTATTTGTCACCGCAATATATGTCTTTACCGCTGCAAATTAAAATATTTTGCCATAGACTTTGTGGGTTAAATAAGAGTGGAAGGAAAAATGGCGGCCATCTTGGATCAGTGGAGAACTAATATTTTTCACTTATCCACCGTATTTTTAGCATTTAGTCATCTTTTATATCAATGCTAACCCAGCGAGGGTCTGGGGGCGGTAGCCCCCAGGTTAGGTTAGGTCAGTGGTCAGCAACCCTAGCTAGAAGAGCCATTTTTTAAAAGTTTCATAAAATGTTTGTACTGTCGGAGCCGCAATACAAAGAAATTGGTCTCATCAACCGAAATATACTGTACTTCAGAAATAAGAGAATGCTGTATACCCTACTTCTGAACTAAACAAATTATAGTGATATTGTTCAATATCCTGGTATTCACAAGCTTAGGAAATAAATATGTCACATTTCTAGAAATCATAATGATTGATAGCTATAGGCTACATCTTTTCGAAGGTGAATACACAAATCTAATGTTGCCTTGAATGTGTTATATGTTGTCTTCATTTTGAAGGAAGAATTATTATTTCTGAAGCTTCTGGAGCCACACTAGTGTCCTGAAAGAGCCGCATACGGCTCCTGAGCCGCAGGTTGCCGACCCCTGGGTTAGGTTAATGATGAAATATGATTTTCGGTGGGGCATGTTTGAATATTGCTATATAATGGGTAAAATGCATTTGCAGAAGGAAAAATACCTTAAAACACACTAATCAATGATGGAATTGATGAGAAAAAGATAATTATACAAAAACATATGCGTGACCTAAAATGCATATTGACCTTTTTTTATCATTAGAATGTTGACATTTTATGCCATCCGCCTACCATTTTCATGAAAAGCTCGCAAACATGAAGGACTATTTTGATATTTACCGATTCATAGATGCTTAAATTATAGGTTTGATTCCCGGAAGGAAGAAGGAAAACCTAATACAGTCGGTCCTCTGGTAACGTGGCTAATGTGTTCTGGTAACTTCCCGTGTTAGCAAAATCCGCGTTACCGAAGCCATATGTTTACATGTTAAACATACCTTGGTGTTCTGGGGTTTCCACAAAGTCCACTTTTTCTCCATAGAAGCCTATGTTATAATAATTAAATCAATTATAAAGGTTATTTGACATGTGCATTGAGTTGATTTGCCCATTGCAACAACTCTTACCTCTGAATAAATATTTCTTTTAGGCTAGGCTAGTTAAGGAGAGAGAATCACAGCAGTCCAGCCATTTTTCGATCGAAGCTCTGAAATCCCGCCATCATATTTCTCACCTCACACAATAACTACACATTTTAGAATGGTCTACTCTTCACTCAACGCACAGCAACGACATATCTACATCTGGTATGCATAACAACTTGGTTAGGCCATTTATTTGCAGAGATATGAGCATCGGTAAATGGCGAAAATCGGAACTTCGGAATTCCCGCATAACTCGCCATTTTATATTTCTCACCTCACACAATAACTACACGATGTAGGGTGTTCTAGTCTTCACCCAACGCACGGAAACGATCATATCTTCATCTGGTATGCATAAACACTTGGTTAGGCCATTTATTTGCAGAGATATGAGCATCGGTAAATGACGAAAGTCGGGAGTAAAGGTTCGGCGGCCGAGATAGCCTAGCCACGCATTGCACACAACAACAACACACACACACACACTCACTCGACATAGCCAAACAATAACATAAGTCTGTTTCGGTAATTATTCTCACCTCACACAATAACTACACAATGTGGAGTGTTTTAGTCTTCTCCCAATGCACAGCAACGATCATATCTACCTCAGGTGTGCATAAAAACTTGATCTATCTATCTATCTATTGCCTGACGCCGTGATCCCCGAAGGGGTGGCCACGAACGAACCGCCCCCATGCACCTCTGTCCCCAGTCAGTCGACGCCCCTCCCCCCAACCAGCACCGCCTTCGTTCATGTAGTTCCTCACTCCATCCTTCCACCTCATATTCGGTCTACCTCTCCCCCTCTGTCCCTCCACCTCGCTCTCGTACACCCTCTTAGTCATTCTCTCGCTTTCCATACGTTCCATATGGCCGAACCATCTCAAGTTGTTCCTTTTCACACTTTCCAGCACATCTACCTCCACACCACACCTCCTTCTTACTTCCTCATTAGTCTGTCTATCCCTCCATGTAACTCCGCACGCACTCCTTAAGTAATTCATTTCCACTGCTCTCACTCTTGGTCTGAGTCTCTCAACCAACGTCCATGCTTCGCTTCCGTAAGTCAGTGTCGGGATTACCACACTGTCATGCAAGGACTTCTTCACTTCCATACTGACCACCCTATTTCTTGTTACTGCTTTTAGCGTTCCTACAACCCTCTTCCCCTGTTGTACCCTCTCCCGCACCTCTTCATCCATAGTCCCATCTTTACTCAACACACTGCCCAGATACTTAAAAGAGTTGACGATCTCCATAGCCTGACCGTTCAGCTTCACCTCACACTCTGTGACTTCACCCCTTTCGAAGACCATAACCTTGCTCTTCCCCGTATTTACCTTCAAATTCCGTTTTTCGCACACTGTTCCAAACTCATTTACCAGACCCTGCAACTCCCATTCATTATCACTCATCAGAACTGTATCATCCGCAAACAGCAGTATAGGTAGCTTCCACTCAATTCCCTCCCTTTTCAGCGATACACCAACATCCACTGCTCTTGATAGTATTTCTTTCATAACTCCATCCATATATACAGTAAACACCCCTGTTTCAAACCAACATTCAGGTCAAAGAACTCGCTCTGCTCACTCTCCACACGTACTGCCGCCTTTGCACCCTCATACATGCTCTTCACTGCTTTCAGCAACTTGCCCTCTACTCCGTATATTCTAAGTACTTTCCACAAACCTACTCTATCCACTCTGTCATAGGCCTTCTCCAAGTCCATAAAGGCAACATACACCTTTTGTTTCTTCTCCAGATACTTCTCCACAACACAATTCAGGGTAAAAATCTGATCTACACATCCTCTTCCCTTCCTAAAACCTCCCTGCTCGTCGCCTATCCATTTCTCCGTTCTCACTCTCACTCTCTCAATCACTACCCTACTGTATACCTTCCCTACTACGCTTAGAAGACATATTCCTCGGTGGTTACCACACACTCCTCTTTCCCCTTTGCCCTTGATAAGGCTTGATAAGGCCATGTATTTGCAGAGATATGAGCATCGGTAAATGACGAAAGTCGGGAGTAAAGGTTTGGCGCCCGGCTAGACCCTGCGTCAGTGTAAGTGTTGACCGTGTTAGCCAAATTTTTGATATTTGGGGTATACCGCGTGCCACCAAATCCGCGTTTCCAAAATGTGCGTTACCGGAGGACCGACTGTATTTAGTAGTGGTGTAGGAATTGGTTTTTACACCATACCCGAAAGAGGAATTATGGAGCTCCGATCTTACTCTCAACCATCTGAACAATTTTACCAGCACACCTAAACTTCGTTAGATGCGAGATATAGCCTCCCGAAAATATCAAGCCCTGGTGGGGGCTCGAACTCTCGACCCTTGGGTTGTGAGGCAGACACTATACCAGTTAGACCAATAGAGATATCCCACTTGGCCTGGTCGGCTCAAGGTATTTCCGCATCCGAGGTCTGTTTAGACTAACCTATTTTCACTGACTTTACACTACTTCACCTTCCGGGAAGCGAAGGCTCCGAACAGAGAGGAACAAGCCTGAGCCGAAACGACCTGGAGTCCGTCAGAGAGACGAACAGGAATGGTGAGTCACCTTCACTGAGCGGTGCATACACGCACCGTGTGCTACACAGACACACTAACGGCCCAGTTGGCAACTCACTTGAGCGGCCGGCAACTCCACAACCCAACCCAAGCGAGTTCTCACTACACCCCCTGTACTCTCCTATCCCCTTCCTTGTCCGGTAGGAATAGACCCCAGTGGGCATGACCCCTGTAGGAATTGTTTTTTACACCATACCCAAAAGAGGATTTATGGAGCTCTGATCTTGCTCTCAACCATCTGAAAAATTTTACCAGCACACCTAAACTTCGTTAGATTTTTTTTTTTTTTTTTTTTTTTTTTTTCTATATTCCAACTTACTTCCTCTCGGGCATAGGCTGAGAGCCTTAACATTCACCGCTTTACAATGAACAGTGAAGCCCGTGAGGTCTTGTTCCAGTCTAGGGAGTGAGACATGTGAAGCACGTAGAGTACAACGAGCACCTGCCATCTTGCCTTCACATGAGGCACGGTGCTCACTCATGGCCCGAAACGACCCCATCTCTGAAGCCACCTCGTTCCCGTGCTTCACTGTCTCACCCCCTACACTCAGACTCTCACACTTACACACACACAACGCCACCTGTTGAGTAGATAACTTGAGCAGATGCGGGAATAGCCTCCCGAAAATATCAAGCCCTAGTGGGGGCTCGAACTCTCGACCCTTGGGTTGTGAGGCAGACACTATACCAGTTAGACCAATGGAGATATCCCACTTGGCCTGGTCGGCTCAAGGTATTTCCACATCCGAGGTCTGTTTAGGCTAACCTATTTTCACTGACTTTACAGTGGCCCCGGAATCATTGACGATATGCCTATTATATAGTAGCACTCTTTCAAGCCCTTGCGTCAGCTTGTTTGAAACAGCCGCCACAGGGAGATAAGAGGCCACATCGTAAGGGTATGCTAATTATCTTACGGAATCGTCCTTATGATTGGGTACTCACTACAAAAAAACTTCGTAAAAATTAAAATAAAATAAATTTTTAGAAATATTATAAACCAAGCTTCCCAACTTGTGAATGTTTTCTTGTGCGTAGTGTCTCCGTGAGACGCTGCTCCGTCAAACGTCATCCCGTCTTCAATGATATATCAAGATAACTTAAAACATCAACGAATGGGAAGGGAATGGAAGGGAGGGCCGGAATCGTCAATGGTTCCGGGGCCACTACTAAATATTAGGTTTTCCTTCTTCCCTCCGGGAATCAAACCTATAATTTATTAGTGGCCCCCGGATCCATCATTGACGATATGCCTGATATCGCAAGTCTGGAGGGGGACATTCGTGACAATATCAAACCACTAACTAATCAACAATAGGCTAATAAACAACATCCAAATACAGTCAGTCACCCCAATACACGTATCCTCAGTCCGCGTTTACCCTAATCCGCATCGAGGGGTCCAAAAGGTACTCAAAGTCCTAAAAAGCGAATTTACTCCACAATACCCGGATTGCAGTTTTTTTTTTTTTTTTTTTTTTTCTATGTGATTGAGGGAGGCAAAAGGCATAACTGCCTATAGCGAGTGCCTCCCCCATAGTTGAAAGAGTGACAGGGCCAAAATCAAGGGACGTTCGAGCCAAAATGCCTGGACACACGGAGTTTGAAGCAATTTAAGTCATAGGAAGAGGGAAAGACTGATTCTGGGAGAGAGTTCCAGAGCTCAGCTGTTGAGTAGAAGAAAGTTTGAGAGTAACGTTTCACTCTTGGGTTGGAGAGTTGCACAGAGTAGGGGTGGGATTGAGTTGCAAGACGGGTACCACGTGCCCTACGTAAAGGAGGTGGTATGCACTGGGATAGCTCTGAGGAACACTGATTATTATAGTAGCGATAGAATAGCGAGAGAGATGCAACATTGCGGCGGAGAGAGAGAGATTGCAGAGAGTTGGTGAGTGGACGGGAGTTAATGATACGAAAGGCCTTCCTTTCAACTTTGTCTAGGAGAGCGGTGTGAGAGGAACCTCCCCACACATGTGAACAATACTCAATACAAGGGCGCACTATGCCCCTGTACAGAGCAAGAAGCTGTGCAGGGGAAAAGAACCCCCTAAGGCGGTTGAGCACACCCAGCTTCTGGGAGGCTGCCTTAGCAAGACTGGTAATATGGTCCTTCCAAATGAGAGCAGAAGAAAAAGAGACACCAAGAATATTGAGAGAAGATGAAGGGTTGATTTTTGTATTGTTGAAGAATAAGGGATAGTCCGCTGGGAGATCCTGACGGGTAGATAGATGGAGGAATTGGGTTTTGGAAGCATTAAAGTTAACAAGGTTTTCTCTGCCCCAATTGGAAATAGTATTTAGATCAGAATTTAAGAGTTCTATGGCTTCATTACGTTTGTCGTTGAGGGATTGCTGGCTGGGGCGTTCTGAAAAACTAATGGAGTAGTGTAAGGTTGAGTCGTCTGCGTATGAATGGATGGGAATTAAGGTACAGTTAAGGAGATCATTTATAAAAATTAGAAAGAGAATAGGAGATAGGACAGAGCCCTGAGGAACACCGGAGTTTATAGGGTGAGGAAGTGAACAATGGCCGTCCACAACCGCGGCTATGGAACGGCCGGAAAGGAAATTAGAGACAAAGGCACAGATGGAGGGATAGAAACCGAAGGAGGGTAGTTTAGAAATTAAAGATTTATGCCAGACTCTATCGAAGGCTTTCGATATGTCTAGTGCAATAGAAAAGTCTCACCGAAGTCCCGGAAGGAGGATGACCAAGAGTTAGTAAGATATGAAAGAAGATCACCAGTAGAGCGACCCTTAACCTGATAAGCGCTAAATAGCAGTAGGAGCTAGGGTAGTTATTTGTGCATTTCTGCCAAAATATTCGATCTCACAGAATTTAAAAAAAAGTACCTCAATGTCTTGGAAATAAGCAGCCACATCCGCCAATATATATATATCCACCCTAAAAAAATGTGGGTGTGGAGTTACGGTGGCTGCAAGTTGAAAAAAATGGGCTGATAGGCACGACATCCCCGAGCGAGCGAGTGTGTGTGAGTGAGTCAGGCGGGAGGAGAGAGAGAGAGGGTGGAGGCAAGAACGTGCGATTGATGAGAAGCAACGCTCTATATCTCGCCTAAAAAGCACCTTTATGGTTTCACCTGTTCATATTCATGAGTAAGGCAGCCCATGTGAATAATATACACTGATAAATGAAGCGCAGAGAGGCATACGGACGAATAATAGGCGAAATAAGAGTGGTGTATTGAGAAAGGTGGGTGGCGCGGGAGAGAAAAGGGGTCAGATTACAGTAAGTAGATGAGATTAGCGTGGGTGTATGCACAAATTTAGACCTTATAGACACTTTGTGTTGTCGTTGCTATATTGTAAACAACGATAAGACTTCTTGGATGGCGTAGTATGTTAGAGTAACCCGATATCTCATTACACAATTTTTACGCACTATTTGCTTGCAACTCATGGATGAAAGGTTATTTATTTACTTGTAAATTTCTTTACTGTTTGTTCGTAATGATAGAATATGTTAGGTTATGTAAAAGTATTATACATACTAAATACTTCGATATACACAAGTGTATCGAGGGTATATATATATTTTTTTTTGTCAAGCATTCGTCTGCCCGAAAATACGTACGCACTAATCGCTGTCAGTATAGTGTGAACAGTCATGGTCTAGTGGTTAGAGTGATGGACTGAGTGAGATGTAGGCCTAGAGACGTAGGCCTAGAGACGTGGGTTCGAAACCAGAGAGGTTATGGGGATGTTTTTGGAGTGTTTATATCACTTGAAATTTTTTTTTTTTTACATACTTACGCCCTGCTATTCATAAAGTCGAAAACTTTGATGAATAGCAGAGCGTAAGTATGTTTTTTTGTGTTTATTTATTTGTTTTTTTGTTTGTTTTTTTGTTTGTTTTATTATTACAAAAGGTTGTTACAAAAGGTTAGTACATAAGTATAATATTACATAGGTATATATATAAATAAAACAAAATATTGCCTGGCTAATGAATTAAACTGAAATAATAAATGAAAATATTGCTTATATATACAGTATACTGTATACAATAATATACTGTGTATATATATATATATATATATATATATATATATATATATATATATATATATATATATATATATATATATATATATATATATATATATATATATATATACAGTATATACCAAAACATATGAACTTATCCTACAACTATAATTTGTACATGTTATGATAATATTATCACGTTGGTCAGGTACGGGCAAGTAGGTAGGCAGGCAGGTGTTTTGAGATCACGTTGGTCAGGTACGGGCAGGTCAGGTACGGGCAGGTAGGTAGTGAGGTAGGTAGTGAGGTAGGTGGGCGGGGCAGGAGTTTGGCTGAGATGGGGCGACACAGGTACCACTCCTAGTAGTACTTGAGTGAGTGGTAGTCCCTGAAGCACTCGCTCAAACACAACCCAACGTTGCATTCCTTGCACATTGATGTGACTCGGCTTCTTCTTTGTGGCTTTCTGGTGGAGTGGGCACAGACCTGGCACTGTACTTGCAGCCTCCGGGTGCCAGATAGCTCGGTGTGGATAGGGTAGTGTTTGTCATATCCATCAATGACTCTGTCTGGGAGGTTGACTGCACGGCGACCCCTGTGACCGGAGACTGGTTGGTGTTTTTGTAGGAGTTGGTAGGTGACGTTGTATATGAACTCCCTGAACTTGAGTTTTTTGTTCGGGGCCATGTCTTTTTTTACAAGCCACATGTTGTAAGCGTTGAGCATCGTGATGTCAACAAAGTGAAGGAAAAGCTTGTGATACCACTTCACTGTTTTTCGTAGGCACTCAACGCCTGCAAGCTGGCAATCAGACTTGTCCACAAGGCGCATGTACTTGGTGTAATCCACCACCATATCAGGTTTCTGGATAGACTTCTTGGTACGGTAGTGGAATTTACCAGAGTCCACTTGGGCACCTGTATGGACAGTCGAAAGCAGGTGAACTGGTCGCTTATCGAGCCACTTTACCGCCAGAACTTTCCCAGACTTCTCCAGCTGCTTGTAGTGCTCTTTCTTCTTTCTTCTTGGTCTGTCCAGTCTGCGGCGCCTTTGTTCCTCTGCCAAGTCGTCATCAGAAGCGGTGTCACTGTGGGAGGGGTTGTCCAGTTCTATGCGATTGCCTTGGAACTTAGGCATGAACTTCCTGTTAGTTCTGACAGTCCCACATGCCCCCGTTTTGTGGTCATGGAGGAACTGGCAGAGTGCAGGACTTGTATACCAATTGTCGGTGTACAACGTGTGCCCCTTGTTCAGGTAGGGCTCCAGCATCTTTTTCACAATGTGCCCTGACATGCCCAATGGGTCGTTGCCACCGACTTTTGGAATGTCTACATCAGTGCCGGTGTATACGATCATGTCGAGCACTATTCCACTTTCACAATCGCACAACACAAAGATCTTGATCCCGAACCTGTGTCTCTTCAAGGGGATGTACTGCTTGAACACCAGGCGTCCTTTGAAAAGCACGAGCGACTCATCAATCACCAGGTTGGCAAAGGGGTAGAAGAATTTCCTGTACCTTTGCAACAACATGGTCAACACATCCCGAACTTTCCATATTCTATCAGCTCGGTTTGGATTATTATTGTCTGCGAAGTGCAAAAATCGCAGAAGCAAGAAAAATCTATCACGAGCCATATATTTCCGGAAAATTGGGGTGTTGATGATTGGGTCGTGCTTCCAATAATGCTCCATTACATGCTTCCTGCAGAGAGGCATGATTAGCAACAACGCAAAGAACACAAGGAGCTCAGGGACAGTCGTATCAACCCATGCACGAATTCTTGCTCTAGGAGATATCATATCAATTCTTTCCCTCACCCAGGTAAAATAGCCATTGGTTTGGGAAACGAGATGAGATAATACCTCCTGGTCAAAAAATGCACAGAAGAAATCAGATTCCGTGGACTGGTCATTGCAGGGCCAGTCTGCTGTTGAACCAGCCAGATTGGCATTGAACTGGTGCAAATCTGGTTGGAAATGGGACCCTTCAGACCAGGCAAAATTATACGCCCGTGGGGGATCAGGATCAGCCCCTCCGTCAGCCACGTCGTCTGCGCCTTCGTCGTCAGACAGGTCTTGGTCATGGTCACGGTGCAGAAGTACATCGTCGTCTTCCGAATCCTCTGCACCTCCCTCATATTGGTCTTGATCCTCCTCAGACTCGCTCCCACTATCACCACCCCAGCCATAGTTCCTGGGATCGAAGGCTTCCCCTTCTGCAGCGTCGTCGTCAGAGGAGTCAGGAGGGAAGAGGAGGGCGTCAAACTTGGATGGCGTTAGACCGGCTGCCAAAACTCTACGAGGCCCTCCAACAGCAGCAGGGGCATGGGTGGGCGTGGGTAGTGGAGCAGGGGCGTGCGTGGGCGGTGGTGCAGGGGCGGCCGTGGTGGGCAGTGGTGCAGGGGCGGCCGTGGTGGGTAGTGAGACAGGGGCGGCCGTGGTGGGTGGTGGTGGTGGTGGCAACGCGGGGGTGGTAGAGGCGGGAGGTGTCACCTTACTCCTCTTGAACTGATAAGGGTGTCCTTTACCCTTACCCTTCTTGCCAACTACCCCCGATGCTCCTGCATCCCCAGGACGGCCACTTGTACTTCCTGTGGTGGTGGGCGCCGTGGGCGTCGTTGCCACAACAGTAGAGGCAGTAGTTGTTGTGGTAGCAGTTGTCAGAGCAAATGCTGAGGACAATGACCTCTTCGCACTCGTCGTGCTTGGTGCACGTGTCGTGCCTCTCCCACCACGTGTCGTGCCTCTCCCAGCACGTGTAGGTCTTCTTGGCTGCACTGGCTCATCATCCTCAGAAGTATATACGTAGGAGGGGTCCCTGGCACGTATTCGTGTCCTGCCACGAGCACTAACACCGCCAGCAACAGGGTTGGGCGAGTCAACAGGGAGCGAGTCAGGGGAGCGTGTAGGCTCCATGGTGACTGAGAGCGTACTGCGTGTGTAGACTGTGTGGGGTGCGTGCGGCGGGTGGTTGTGGGTGCCATCGAGAGGTACCATGTCGCACTAAACGTGGCGCAATTTGTGACTCCCCAGACAGCTTGGCGCCGTTTTGGTACGCCTTTAAAAATCCTGCTTCCGTGAGGCCTATCGCGTTCCCTATAGGAAGCCTTCCGTGAGGCCTATCGCGCTTGCCGGGTTAAGGAAGCCATACTGGCGATCTGAGAGCAGATTATGAGAAGAGAAATGCTTAAGAAATTTGGAAGCAAGAATAGTTTCAAAAACTTTAGAAAGACAAGAGATAAGAGCAATTGGACGATAGTTGGAGGGTTGAGAGCGGTCACCCTTCTTTGGGACAGGTTGAATGTGAGCAAACTTCCAGCATGAAGGGAAGACGTTAGAGGATAGACAGAGACGAAAGAGTTTGCCTAGGCAGGGAGTCAGCACGGAAGCACAGTTTTTGAGAACAACAGGAGGAACACCGTCCGGACCGTACGCCTTATTAGTGTTAAGCCCAGAGAGGGTAGAAAGTACATCTTTAGAAGAGATTAGGATATTAGGCATAAGTAAGAGAGAGGAGGGCGGAGAGGGAGGAATAGCACCGGAATCATCCAAGGTGGAGTTTCTAGCAAAAGTTTGAGCGAAGAGTTTAGCTTTGTCAGAGGAAGAAGTGATGGTTGTGCCATCAGAGTGGGAAAGGGGAGGGAAAGACGAGGAAGAGAAATTGTTGGAGAGGTTGAAGAGTGGTGTAAAAATGCTGTTTTTCGTATTCCCCGCCACCTCCCTCCCTACTCCGCGCCACCCTCCTCCGCCGCCAGACTAGGCCGCTCAGCTGTTGTTGTTGTTGTTGTTGTTATTGGCGCACTCTCGTATCTAGTAGTTCGTTCTCTTAGGTGATACAAGATATGACGAGAATGAAAGGTCATGTGATAACCCATTCCTTAGACTCAAATAAGTCTAGTCAGGAACAAAAATTATGTTTACTTTATGGATGCAATAGAGTTCACTATATATATTCATTAAGCTTAAGGATTAAGATTAAAAGAGAGAGTACAAATATTTTGTAATATAGTACCTGAGGCCATAGATATATAGGTCAACTTGTTATCAGCATTGACAACTGATTTATTTTGATTTTTGTATTATAGGCTATTTGTATAGTTTATGTGTTTCACTAACTGTTCTATCAAACGTAAAGGTGACAACACCGCAGGCTACCTTTAAGGAACGTCGCCTGTACAAAACTTTATTCTTTTCATTAAACTGATCTTTTTAGTAAGTGTACCCTTGGACCTCCATAATTTATTAGTGGTTTTTGATGTTCATGATGAATGTCCCCATCCAGTCTTGAGATATCAGGCGCATCGTCAATGATGAAGGGGCCACTAATAAATTATAGGTTTGAGTCCCGAAGGGAAGAAGGAAAACCTAATATTTAGTAGTGACCCCGGAATCATTGACGATTTTGGCCCTCTCTTCCATCCCCTTCCCATTCATCTGCTTATTTTGCGAGTCTTGATGTGTCAGATTAAGGGCGAGCTAGTGCTTCGATGAGTGAAGCGAAGCATACACAAACAGCAGACGTATGAGAAGTGCAATGCTAAGATCAAAGTTTAATTGTTTATTTCATTATTTTTTACTAGTTTTTTCTAGTAGTGGTACCCACATAAGGACGATTCCGCGAGTGTTTTTTTAAGAGCGTTTCGCTCACGATGTGTGGCAATTGTATTTTGTTCTCTTCCGGGCGGGAAGTTTGAAAGACAAGCTTGAGTTCAAAGATTGGCCATTAGCTACGTTAAGGCGCATCGTCAATGATTCCGGGGCCACTACTAAATATTAGGTTTTCCTTCTTCCCTTCGGGACTCAAACCTATATTCTTTTCCATGTGCGTTTATTTGAACTTATATGAACATTGAAGATCGATAATAGAAGTTGGGACAGCAATAGGGTGTTGGAAAATTTATATTTTTGGCGCCCAGTCGTATTCTGGGTAGGCCAACCGAGAGACAATCATCTTCCCCCCTGCAACATCTCGCAAGCAAGTAATATGAAGAAAGTTAATAAAAATAAATGAAACTGCCATCGTTCAAAGAACGAACTACTGGATACGAGAGTGCGCCTATAGCAACAACAACAACAGCT
Organism: Paralithodes platypus; assembly: GCA_032716605.1. Classification (NCBI taxonomy): domain Eukaryota; kingdom Metazoa; phylum Arthropoda; class Malacostraca; order Decapoda; family Lithodidae; genus Paralithodes; species Paralithodes platypus. The sequence continues at coordinate 11,393,663 of CM064514.1, read as the reverse complement.
GAGCGGCGCCGGCCTAGTCTTTGTTTATGTTTATTGCCGAAAATGTGAGTGTCTCAGGCGGGCTGCCGCCCATATGTATTTTTCTCCATAAGTTATGTTATTCCTATTACCCAAATTCACAATACGCGACGCGCTTTGCTGCCCATATAGACGCGTTTTGGGGGGACTGACTGTATAGCATTCTAATCGTTATTTTGTACATACAAAATATGTAAATTGAAAAAATGGAAAAGGAATGCAGGCAGCATACTTCGAAGAAGACCTGCATGTACATAACCTCGCAGGTACATGTAACAATTGATCCCAAATGTGTCCAACATTCTAAATCAGGAAACAACTTTGCTTATGAATAACAATTCTTATAAAATGATGATCCTAACTCATGACTCATAGAGTCCGTGAGTAATGGAAGGTACCTGCATAACACAACCTATTTGGTCATGTATATTCATACAGAAATATTTAAGACTGTATGCAACTTAGTAATCATTAAGAAAACTTTGTATATGAATATCCATTCATATACCAGTTATGCTAACTCGTGACTTCTGGTAAATCCTTGAGTACAGTCAAGTACATGCATATCACAAAATATTCGGCACGTATATCAATACAGGAATATTTAAGAATCCTGACTTCTCGCCAGAAATTGAGGATCTTATGATAAATGCAGATCATCTGAACTATATGTCTATGTATCCAAAAATACAATAAACGAAAAATCATCCCACTGAACTGTACATTCAGTCCTGAAAATTCTGTATATCACATTGCTCGTGCACTTACCACCTGTCTGGCGGGGTTGAGGGTCTTGGCTTTCCAGTAGCCTACTTACTCTTAAAATTAAACTGAATTCTAAAAGCACCATACCATCAGACCCGTTGTCACACTGTGACACCGGATTGACTCGGTTGATCGAGAGCAATAGATAAGTATTTACCGTGAGGGCGCCCGGTTGGCTAGACAGGGACACTCCCAGAAAATGCAAGAGATATTGCACCGGGCCCAAAGGACGGTGAGTATCTCCTTTTGAGCGCCGGAACCATGAAAGCCGTAAACGAGCCCACTGTGCTCGTTCTTGGCCCTGAATGTAGAAAACGGTGCAATTTGAAAGTACCTAGACTTCTTTAAGATTGAATCAGAAGTAGGATTAAGACTATATTTCTGAGAATTTAGTAAAGACAAGGCTTTGACAAGTAGGTAGACATGAGCTGACGGGGTGATGGGCGAAGTTTGAAACCTGCACTCCAGGAAACCCTTTTCCTCCGTCGGCGGTACGAAGAGCCCAGTTAAGTAAAAAAAATGGGACCCTGATTGCTGTCATGTGATACGGAAGTGTTACTACTGACAACTGTTTTATGATCAAAATAAGTAATCAAGATATTTGAGAATTAACGATACCAAAGCTTCAGTTTGATCAGTTTCCACTATCCAAGCAATCAAAGATTTCCAGCATGATTGATGCTGAAGTTCTAGTTGAAAGGGTCTTACCCAATACTGACTAATTACGAACTTGGTTCGTAACAATCCCGGCGACTAATGCCCGTCAAAGCCGGGAGCCCCATGACTCGGCCAACACCGGGATATAGCGACCCTCGGTGGGCTAACTCCGTGGAACTAGCACAAGCCAGGAAGTGTAGGAGACAGCTCCGTCCATTCCAACTTAACCCTCCTGGCCCGGGCTGTCTCTCCAAAAGACGGAGCTCGTATCCGGGCGATCTGGCCGAATATCAACAAAAGTAAACTAAGGCTAATCTCGCTTAATATATTACCTACATTAATAAAACGTATATAGAAATGGGCGCCTTACCTTGCCGCGTAGATTGGCATTGAGTAGAGCTCTCTAGCTCAACTGGTTCTGGAGTGATGGTGATGGAAGTGGAGGTAACTTTGCCGCGTATTTACCTCGGCGCGTCCGAACACTCAACCGCGGCCCCGGCTACGACGCCCAGTTGCACTCGTCGCTCCACCCGCAATTATGCCGGGAAGCGATTTGATAGTGTTTTATAGTTTATTATGTCATTTATTATAGTTATTATGTTATTTTCACTCAATAAAGTTATTTACATAAAGTTATTTGTGTCTCTGTCACTTATTACTTAGTTTTATTATTATTATTATGATTATAGTGTCACTTTCACTGGACTTTGATAATTGATAGTGTCATTTTCACTGCTATGTATTGTTAGGTAAGCTAATAACATTATACAGTATAGTGTCACTGTCACTTGTTCATATTGTTATGAAGGAACTTATTATTACTTGTGTGTCTCTTTCACTTATACATAGTTTTATTATTATTATACTGTCACTTTTACTTGTTCATATTGTTATTGAAGGCACTTATTATTACTTATATGTGTCCTTTTCACTTATACTTAGTTATATTATTATTATTATTAGCCTAATAGTTGAGTGTCACTTTCACTGGTGTCACTTCCACTTCAAAAGTTTGTTAGAGTGTGGAAGTCGTTGAAGCAGGTGCCAGCACACAGTCCAACTTGACACTCGAGGCATTCCCAAGTGGTTTTTGTGGCTTTGCGGGGTCTGCGAGTTGTGTGGCTGCACACATGGCACCTCTTCTGCACTCTTGACTTAGTATGAGGACCCTGGAAAGGAAGGGCGTTGAGCTGGTGCTTCCTGAAAAAGTCAGCACACCCCGTTCTGTCCAGCTGGCCTGGTCCTTGTAGTGGCCTCCCTGGTGTACCCGCATGTTTAGCCAGGAGCTCAAGTAGCACCTGCTTGTGGAACTTCCGCAGGGACTTGTACTTCTTGGCTCCTGGAGTCCTCAGACGGTAGATGTTGTAGGCATTGAGGACCGACATATCTACCGTATGCAGGATAAACTTCTTGTACCACCTGCAAGATGTTCGCAGGCAGTCGATGAAGCCCATCTGCATGTCGGACTTGTCGACGAGGCGCATATTGATGTTGTAGTCCAGGACAGCAGCTGGTGTCTGGATGGGGTTCTTGGTTCTTCGGTCCACCTTCCCTGTGGCGACTATCTCGGCCTTGTGGCATGTGCTAAGGAGGTTGACCTTGCGCTGGTCATGCCAGTGGATGGAGAGGATGGGGCCACTCTTCTTGTGGAAGATGTCCACCTTCTTCGTCTTGGTTGGGTAGCCTGGCATGCCCTTCCTCTTGGCCTTGACTGTGCTGACAGTTCCGGTCTTGCGGTCATGGAGGTACTTGGTCAGGAGAGGCGACGTGTAGTAATTATCTGTGTAGAGGATGTGGTTTTTATTGAAGTGCCTCTCCATCATCTTCTTCACTACAGCGCCACCAAAACCAATGAGGGGGTCAGTCACAATTTCTCCACCCTTGCCGCTGTAGACCACAAAGTCCAGCACATACCCCGTCAAACAGTTGCAGAGGACGAAGAGCTTGATGCCGAAGCGGTGTCTCTTGGGCGGGATATACTGTCGGAAGTGCAGCCTACCACGGAACAGGACCAGAGACTCGTCGAGGCACATCTTCTGGAAAGGAATCAGGTAGGTGGTGAACCGATGACGTATCATGTCATACAGCTTCCTGATCTTCCATAATGAGTCGGGAAGGTGGACTGTCATGTTGTTTGTCAGGTGGAGATAGGAGAGGATGTCGAAGTACCTGTCCCTGGACATGTACTTGCCAAATGCTGGAGTCGTTATGATGTCGCCAGTGATCCAGTAGTCTGCCAGAGCGTGCTTCCTGATATGTGTCATCAGCATTGTGAGTGCCAAGAACACCTATAGTTCTGCCACAGTGACAGCTCTCCATGCCACCATCTTGGCACTGGTCTTCCTGCCAAGAAAGTTGGCACAGATCTCATGATGGTTGTTGGTCTCCTCGACGAGGTATTCCATGACTTCATCGTCATAGAAGCCACAGAAAATTTAACTGGGGGTAGCATCTGTGCCACAGGGAAATGTTGGTGACACCCCGGACCCCATCTGTACCTCGTCAAAGGCAGGATAATCTGGCTCAAAATCAGCCCCATCTGTCCACACAAACAGGTTTGATGCTGATCCTCGTGCAGGTGCAGCAGGCACACGCCCTGGACGCCCTTGGCCATGCCCACGCCCACGCCCAGGGGCAGCGGCGTCGGCAGCCTGACCACGTCCACGACCTCTCCCTCTCACTCGTCTTGCCGGGACTTCTTCCTGTTCCTGTTCCTCTTCCTCTTCCTCCTCAGGCGACGTCAGGTCATCTGGGGCAATGTTGGGGTCGTCAGCATCCTCTTCAGGAGACAATTCTGGTTCCGAAGTGACCGGGCGTCGGCGGCGTGGGGCGCGGGAGGCTGCGGGAGCTTCAACACTGGGAGCCTCGGCTTCGGGAGTTGGGCTCCCGGTGAGCCGAGGGCTTCTCCGCAACAAATAATGCTCTGCGGTGTGTTGAGGGCTGTGGCACATCACCAATACCACTTGAAGAGGCCCTTTGGTCCTCCTGAAGGAGAGATGAAGCCGAGGGCTGTGGGTGACCCACGCGGCGTCCCGGGTCAAGGCGTCGTGACAATGGAATGTGGGTGGTTGCTAGTCCAGGGTCGGCGTCACTATCACTCTGTTCAGCTTCCCTAGCCTTTTCTGCGGCTGCCCTGCGTGCTTTTTTAGCTGCACTTTTCACCAGCGACTGTTTATAAAAATATTTGCCCACTTTCAAGGGCGTACGGGCAGGCAAAGGGGAAGGTCCGGGGGTAGGGCTATGGCTAGGCCTAGGCCTAGCCCTAGGCTGACCTACAAAAGATGGCGAGGGAGTAGGCCTAGGTTCTAGGACACTTGGAAGTTCAATAGCACCTTCCTGAAACACTTCCACATCAGGATCATCATTACTGTCTCCCCCCTCAAACAAATCCACATTATCGTCGTCTCCAAAGCCAACGAAATCGTCTTCTTCGCTTGCACTGATAAATGTTTCTTTGTCCACCAAGCTTTCGCCACTGCTCTCTTCAATATCAAAGAGTGCTCGCTGTATGGCGCTATCACTTAACAAACGCTTCACTTTCTGTTGTTGTGGTTTCTTCTCTGTTGCTACAGGCGTCGAAGTTGCTAGTGGGGTAGCAGTGGGGCGCGCGTGAGGTTGCACCGAATCGGACGCGTCGGAATCCATTTTTCCTGTATTACTCGGTATGGCGGCCACGTACGAACTGATAACGGTAGTAGTTGAGGCTTGGTGGCGCTGCAATCGCCCCTGCAAAACAAAATTTGGCTGCGCAAATTTTGAAGCACGCTTTCAAGCGCAAGCCTTTTAACAGGACACCCGGGCACCTGCCCTTCTTTCGTGGTGTCCTTCTGAAAGGACACCCGGGCTGGAAGGGTTAAGGCCAACGCCTGGAGATAGTGAAACTTGGCGGGCCAACACCGTGGAGTTGTACAAGATAGGAAATTGAGGAAACAGTGAATTCCCGGTTTTATATCATCAGAAATGCGTCGGGTCCCCCCCCCCCCACGGAGGACACCTCCAGCGGGTGCAGCATAGAGGGAACCTGACTAAATCCACTTGTGGATAGTGTGGCTCTACAATCCTTCGAAAAACAGTTTGCATGAGCCTCCATTCTACTAATGGTAACTGCTCAGACGTTGGTCACACCCGGCAGATAAGATGTTTGAAGATGAATGTTTACCTGGTCGGCTAACAAAATCTTTACCGACAACTCTAACAACATTCGAGACTTCGTTGACCCTTGTTTCTGAATGCAAGACGCAGCAGTCAGATTGTTCATTCGAAAAGCTATTGATTTCCTCGTCAAGGTGGAACCGTGAGCTTGAAGGAATATTAAGGGAACTAGTAACTCTATTGCATTGATGTGAAACTCCTTGGATTGGGACCAAAGACTCCAACCCTAGGTTTGACTAACCCCAAAAGACCTTGAAGCCTTGGTATCAACCCATACCGTATGCGGAGGAGAAATCCACGTCAAAATTGAATGCAATGTTTCTGGCTCTACCCAGACCGCTAGTAAGTCGTGGATTAATTTTCGGGATTTGCGGTAAAAAGCTTGTTTCCCTCCAAGATTTAACCTCTGGACTTTCAACCGGTCCAACTTTCCAGGAAGTTGAATCCAGTTGAGAAAACCGACAAGGGATTCCAACATCCTTCTCGTGGTAGTCAGGCTGTGGAGAGACAGAAACAATTCCCTTTGAAATCTGGTCCGATTGTTCATTCTGACCGAGTTTTAGGTGTTTTGTGTCCCAAACCAACCCTACCCACTGAAGTCGGGACAAGATTCGACCCTGCTAAAGTGATATTGAACCCCAGGGTTTCGATATGGGTTAGACGGGAAGGTATATGGTTGAGATAGATATTCTGGTAGAGTGTCTACTACGATACATGTCATAAAGTACCTTTGTTTACGGTAAAAGTAGGAAACCTCCGCTATTCCGTAGTCTTGTTTATCAGTAACCCCCGTAAAGCCCTTCAATCTAAAAGTCTCAGCCCCCTACAATTCGGTGCTTAAGCCCCATTAGCATGGACCTTTATAAAGGACTGTTGAGACCCCTGGTCGAAAAGCACCCGACAAACTTTGTTTCTGTCACTACCTTCCATGAGAATCTGGATGGTGGGCAATATAGTGGTGTCCTTTGTATTACCTAATGTCAAAGTTGTAGTACCCTCTGGTTTATCATCTTTGCCTTTGTCAACTGTTGGACAAAACTTATCAAATTGATGTCCTTTACAGTGACGACAGGGCCTTCAGTATGTGGCAGTACATTGCCCTTGTTTACCATGTTCTTTACTCAGACAACCTACACGTAACTTTAACCTTTTTGCTTGTGCGATTTTTAACTAATTTGTTTGGTATTTCACACAGAAACTCCATGTATGTTTGTTGTTATTACAAAGTTTACATAAAGTCTGTGCAGGTTTCTTGTGTGTTCCCTCTTTTTTCCCATTGGTCCCCACCATCATACTTACCTGTACAGTCCCCCTCATTTCGACATTCCCACCCCCTCCTGACACACTCAATCTTCCATTGTTCAACTGCATATTACTAATTTCTTTACTGAACAAGGTTTTAAACTCGTCCAGATCAAATGACCTTACCTTGTCTAGTATTGCCAAAGGAAGCTTCTGTCTTAATATAATAAGTATAATTTCTTGTGAGGTAAGTCCTAGTGTATCCAATGATCGAGTGTGGCATTCCATGTCCGCTCTAAATTTAGTTAACTCATCAACCCTGTGTTTTGGTTCTGTTAAATTTAACAAGGCGACGACATGAGCCACTTTAAGTTGTTCCCGATCCCCGTATCTTGACTGCAATAATTGTACTGCCTCATTATAGCCATCTCCTACTACTGCGAAACCCTCAATTTGATGTAAGGCCTCTCCTTCCATTTGCCCTTTCAGGTAATGGAATTTCCGGACATTATCCAAATTGGATTCATGTATGGTGGACCTAAACACATCCCAAAAGGCTAACCATTTTGTCAAATTACCCCCAAATGAAGTAGATTGAGCTTTGGGAGGTGCACAGTGTGTCGCAGCTCTGCACGACTGGCAGCGCCGTTTTTGCCTCCCCTCATAGACGTGATAGCGTGTTGCAATAAGTGCTTCGCTTTGAAGACTGTTTCGTCATACAAAGCACGGTTTTCACACTCTGCCACTATCTCTTCCTCCTCCATCATACTCGCTACTATCACCTCACTCAAAGTAACAATACGACCATGTGTAGCTTGAACATTATCTAGTCTAGCCTCCAAGTTCTCTAGGGCAGCAGTAGTGATAAATGTGTTTACATCAGCCATTAATCTATTCAAAACTCCCCAAAGTCCAGCTCTCTGATTTTTCGGAGCCTTACTTGTCACCTGTGATTTATCCATCTTTTTGTAAACCTATAGGCTATCTATGCTTGACAATACTCCAATGTTATATTGTTTATACAACAATTTATTAGCCCTGTTTAAGAGGTGCAGGCGATGGCAGACTTCATTAATTGTGGAGAAGAACAGTACAATAGAATTTCCGGCAATACCGGTACATCAAATGGCCACAGTATGAACAAAAGAAATGTTATGTCAGTCAGGTGTCATAGAAAATCTGAGAATGAAAGAAATATTACTGGGGGAAGGTGATGGATGGGATGCAGGATTTCGGCAGATGCAACGACACGACCCCGGCGTCCCTCTCTAACCAACTATTGGTTAGCTCTACTAGCTTATTGTAAAGCTGTTGGTTGGCGTCAAAGTCTAGATGGACGCCGTCTCGATCGAGATCGCGGACATTGAGGGTGACGGAGAGGAATCGGTGGCGCGTATCTGGTAAACAGCACCTCAAAATGCTGTTTACTGAATTCCTAATGGCCTGATATTCCTCAGGCAGGAATCCTCGGATTTTGGTCCTGTTTTCTATGGCCACGATCTTGCAGCAGCACCCCACCTCCCCTCCCCCCCCCCCCCCCCCCGGTCTCTGCCATCCAGTTCACGGGGCTCGCTACTGGGGCCTATGTCGTTGCCCCCTATAAATAGATAGGTGATACGGGGCTGGAATAGGACCAAACATCCCCACTCTGGTGAAGCTCTTAAATTGTCGATCCTGGCCCCAGGCACCCCAAAGAAGGAGAGCTAAAAAAAACGCTCCCCCTCCGACGCCCTGTACCCCACAGGCCCTCGCTCAGCCGCCCTGAGCCTCGATATGTAAGAGTGGCCGAATACGGCTATCTTGTCAGGTACCGGTGCCGGAGTCTCAGGACGAAATCCAAGCCCTACTCCTGGGCCCTTGTTCCTGCATCCCGGCTGTGTCCCCTTGCTCATTGCCTTTAAAAAAGCTCTAGTTAGAAGCTAAAATCCCGGATCTGGGCACCAATGTGATTGAATGTTCAGTGAAGTCAATATATATAATCCAAATCCAAATCAAATCAAATCCAAGTTAAATCTACTTCAAACTAAATTGAATTTAAATTGAATCCATATATTTGAATACTAATGATAGGGTTAATCAAATACCGGGATTCAACTTACCAACATCCACACAGAACAACGAGGTTGAAAATAGGCTGTTCAAGATGGTGGGTGGGGTAGTGAGTGGCACTATAGCACACTCAGAGGAAGTAAACCGAAATAATTATGTTAAATGATCATACGTATGAGAAAACAGTGCTTATCTGTCAGTCATGGTGTCGATGAGAGCGTTTATGATGATGATGTGTGAAGAATTATGGCCATTTTTATTTATAGGCACTATAGCACAATTAAAGGAAACACCGGAACGCCGTGGTGTTGCGAGCCATGACAAATATCGTACTGCATCTGAGTTGCTAATGCGATAATTCAATACATATGATAATAGTCATATATACTGCATAAGACCATATTAATGTTATATAATAGCATATTAGGTCTTTTATGATTCTAACTAACTTACAACTTACAATCTTACTATTAACGATCTTAATTACTATGCCTTAACCCTAGAAACGAGCGTTAACCAACTGCCCAACTAGATGCGTCATAGAGACGATTGTTAGCATATATTGCTTATCTATCGTATTACATGATACACATATTCCCCGGTGATTACTACACACTCCTCTCTCCCCTTTACCCATATACAGGGAGACTATTATGGCTGTCTTCCAGTCTTCAAGCACACTTCCCTTCTCCCATGCTAGTTTGCACATTTTCCAAACCCATTCAGTCATTATCTCACCACCATAACTTGTCATTAAATCTTCAAATTAACATTCACATTTGGCGAGGTATGTTTGTGCTATTCGAGGGTTCATATTGGCCCAGGATTTATTTATTAGTTAACATAAATGTTTGTGTTTCTCATGTCTGTAATTATATTTAGTTAATAAAGCATGAATGAAAGTAGCACTGGGCCAGCTGGATATCTTTCTGGCTGTACAGTCAAAATTAGTAGTTCGCTAAAAAGCATGATGATCATTTGTATAAGATCGAGTGGAACAAGCAATTGAAGCAGAAGACGACGACTTGCAACAAAATTGAGTAGTTTTTGAGCTATTAGGAACACATTATAGGTTTGATTCCCGGAGGGAAGTAATGAAAACCTAATATTTAGTAGGGCCCCGTAATCATTGACGATATTGGCTATTAACATAATAGTCTCCCTTCAACACCCTTGGCAGCAGTTTTGAATCTCCCGCGCGGAGGGGTCAGGGAGTACTCTCATAAGTGCACGCTTAATTCTCTTATGGAATCGTCCTTATGATTGGGTACCTGTTGTACCTGGGTACGTACCTGGGTACCTGGGTACCTGACAGAATCTCACTGACTCCCATATATTTTTTAATGATGTCAATATTTCCACTTCCCCTAGTATTGACATTCTCGGTGTAACATTAACTACTAACTTGAGCTGGACACATTATATTAGAAGCATTGCTAAGAATGCCTCTAAAAAACTGGGACTCCTGTACAGAGTTCGAGAATTCTTCACTGACGAGCAGTTGGCCGTAATATATAAAAGTCATGTGTGTTCTCAGATGGATTACTGTTCACCTCTGTGGGGTGGAAGTGGAGTGGTTGCATTGAGGCAGTTGGACAAAATTCAAAATAAAGCTATTAGATTAATCAATAACCCTGCAATCACACAGGACCTTCCTACATTATCCATACGAAGAAACGTTGCATCCCTTGCATTATTCTACAGATATTTTCACAGCAATTGTTCCGAGGAACTTGCTTCAATTGTGCCGCCTCTCCACATCTTTCCCCGTAGAACTAGGGCAGCTGAGAGCGCCCATGAATTTACACTTTCTCCTCCACAATGCAGAACTTCTGCTTATCAGAATTCATTTATCCCCAGAGCTACTACTCTTTGGAATTCACTTCCCTCGAATTGCTTTCCACAAACTTACAATCTACAAATGTTTAAATCCAGTTGTTACAAACATTTTATGAATGGAGGGATGCCTTTAGGCACATGGACCTTTTTGTTTTATCTGTGTTTTTCCTTCTTCCGTTCATTGTCTCTTAAAAAAAAAAAAAGTTTGAATTTCCCAGGTTCACGACAGCTGGTTCCTTTTTGTTTGTACGCATTACTTTATTTATCTTTGTGGATAAATATTACTGTGGTTGCACCAATTATATCTTAGTTTATTTTCCCTTATTATTTAATCACAGGGGACGATATAAAACCCTTAAATATATTTTATATTGTCACGACAGAAGGGAATCTCAGACACACTTCACACAGACTTGCTCCCGCTAAGAACAAACCACCAGTTGCTGCCACATAACACAGAACTTCCCTGATATTTGCCTACCGACACGTCCATCACCTAATCTACACTCTTTGCATCACAGCTAAGTTCCTTTAATACTAGAAGTACTTCATAGATATTACTGGGACTACCACAGATAGCCGACATATACATAATAACATGTAAGTCAATTGCCGACCCGGTAACATTTTTATAGCCTAGGCCAATTCATCTTTCCAGGTTTAGTTATTTAATTTATATCCGTTTCTCCTCTACCGCCTAGGAATAATAAACAGAATATAATTGGTACCGTGTGACCAGGATTCTGGGCCAGCTGTTATATATATTGATAATAATTGGGGGGGGGGGTATTAGGCCTGACTTGTCTGCCTTTGTGTAGAGCTGGGCGATTCAATGGACAAATGTTGAGGGGCGCACCGGGGGAAGCTGCAAGGGCATGGGGGGGCGTCGGCCAAGAGTTTGAGCCATCGTCCGGTGGTTACCCTGTGCCCTTGAGAAAGGTGGACCTCTTCGGCCATTCGTATGTCCGGGATTTTCCGCTGGACCGTCCAGTGCAGTGCCCTGCTTTTTTTTGTTAAGCAAATATATAGACCAGGGGCAAGGGTGGACACTGTCAGGCAGACCTCAGCCTGGGTTAGATGCGCCAGGGAGCCGAAAGGTATTAGATAGGCTACTGGACAGAGCGCATGCCTTCTTTGAGAAGGACAGGGCCGAGGAGGAGCAGTCGACGCAATAGGCTAGATCTCAAGACTACGACGACGGCTGCGGATGTTCCTCCTTCAGAGGAGTCTTGATCCTTCTTTCTCTTTCTTTTCATTTATTTTTAGGCATTAACTTTGTAATTTGTTAAAATTTAATATAGTAAAGTAAATATTGTAAAGTAGAGTAATATGATATATGTAAATTTCCTTTTTTTTTGTCATTTGTAAACTCACAGGGGGCACGCGATCTGCATGCTTCAATTTGCTTGGTTGCTGTCATCATCAATGTAAGTAGGTTAGCCTAGGCTTAGAATAGGTTAGCGTACAGTGACGATTAGTATTGTTGTTCCTTAAGCTTTAGTTACCGTAATTTGTTTAAGAACGGAGGAGAAAATAAAGTCATTGCGGAGGTTCAGGGCCGCCAAGAAGGGAGGGATTACTAAGCTTACCTCTAATCTGTCTGATTTTATTGAACATGCTGCTACACTGCATGATGTAAGGGGTGTGAAAATCACTGTAGAAAAGGCCCTAGCTGATATAGAGTCGTATAACGTAGAGTTGTATAGCTTATATTCAGATGATCAGTTAGAGGAGAAGATGGTGAAAGATATGCAGTACCGTATGTTAATCAAGTAAACAGTGCGTTAGCCGAGTTGGATAGTGCTCTCCAGACAACAACTACTGGTAGATATCGTGATAGCGCAGCAAGTAGGAAACAGAAGGGTATTAAGCTACCCTCCCTGAAGTTGCCAGTTTTTGACGGGGATCCAACGCAGCGGGTGGGTTTCAGGGAGCTCTTTGATTATAGTGTTCACTCCCAAACGGACTTAACTGACATTAAGAAATTTACGTATCTAATGGGACAACTTAGTGGTGAGGATCTACAAATTGTTGGTGGGTTTAGTTTGGTCGCTGCAAGTCATGAACCAGCGGTCAATATTCTAAAAAACAGTTATGGTCAAAAGGATTGCATCAAAGCAGCTCACATATAATAATGTGGAGATGAATAAACAACGATGATTCTTTATACTCTCTCCCCTGCTCCCTCTATGAAAATAATGTGTATATGAACTCCTCGTCCTGCATGGCCCTCTTGCGCACTGCGGTTCCCTTCATAGTGTGGAGCTTCAAGGTCCTTTTCCTGCACTGACCAGTCCCCAGCCCTGAATGGCACAGCCTACACCCTCTTCCCCCTGATATATGAGTCAGGGTCCCTGGGCTCCCCAGCAAGAGTTCGAGTACATCTCCTCCTCCACTCTTCCCCTATAGGTTAGGGTTGTCTATGGTGTTAGGCGGTCCCCCTGTAATAGGGATTGTCTCTGGTGATAGCTGTCCCCCTGGTATCTGAAAGGGGTGTGGTTCCCCTGTAATAGGGGTGTCTCTGGTGATAGCTGTCCCCTTGGTATCTAAAAGGGGTGTGGTCCCCTTGTAATAGGGGTGTCTCTGGTGATAGCTGTCCCCCTGGTTTCTGAAATGGGTGTGGTCCCCCTGTAATAGGGGTGTCTCTGGTGATAGCTGTCCCCCTGGTATCTAAAAGGTGTGTGTCCCCTTGTAATATGGGTGTCTCTGGTGATAGCTGTCCCCCTGGTTTCTGAAAGGGGTGTGGTCCCCCTGTAATAGGGGTGTCTCTGGTGATAGCTGTCCCCCTGGTATCTAAAAGGGGTGTGTCCCCCTGTAATAGGGGTGTCTCTGGTGATAGCTGTCCCCCTGGTATCTAAAATGGGTGTGTCCCCCTGTAATAGGGGTGTCTCTGGTGATAGATGTCCCCCTGGTATCTAAAAGGGGTGTGTCCCCCTGTAATAGGGGTGTCTCTGGTGATAGCTGTCCCCCTGGTATCTAAAAGGGGTGTGTCCCCCTGTAATAGGGGTGTCTCTGGTGATAGCTGTCCCCCTGGTATCTAAAAGGGGTGTGTCCCCCTGTAATAGGGGTGTCTCTGGTGATAGCTGTCCCCCTGGTATCTGAAAAGGGTGTGGTCCCCCTGTAATAGGGGTGTCTCTGGTACAAAGGAGTACAAAGGAAATCAAGCAACAACAGGTCTAGTGACCCTTCTAGGCTGCTTGTCCTCCAAAACACTGAGGATCAAGTGTCCAAACAGTGGTTTAGAGTGGGTAAGGGAACATTGGAAAGGGAACTACTGCCCTGGAACTAATGTCCGTGGCAGGACTAGGAAGTTAGTAGGGGACATATGGGTTAGTAACTGAGGGAAGGATAAAATAAAGTTATTCATTTACAAACGCAGTCAGTCGCAGGTTTGATGCGAGATATTTGTCTAGGCGGAGTTTAAATTAATCAACGGTGCTGCAGTCTATAACGTCTCGGGGAAGCCCATTCCACAAGTTGACAACTCGATTGAAGAAGAAATTCTTAGATTCGTGTGAGTTAAAAGATTTACCAATAATTTTGCAACCGTTTCCCCGCGTGTAATTAGATTGGTCGATAGTGAAATACTTACTACAGTTCATATTGTCGATGCCTTTGATGATTTTGAACACTTAAATTAAGTCACCTCTTAATCTGCACTGGGTTAAAGGAAATAGATTTAATTCTCTAAGACGCTCTTCGTATGGTTTGTTCTTTAAGCTAGGTATCATTTTGGTAACTCTACGTTGAACTCATTCTAGCTTGTTTATGTCTTTTTGGTAATAAGGGCACCAGCATTGAACGCAGTATTCCAGAAGAGGGCGGACCAAGGAATTGTAAAGGGTTAGGATAACGTCTTTGGATTTATGCTCAAATGACCTGCCTATAAAGCCAATTATTTTGTTTGCCTTCTTAACAACTTCTGAACATTGTTGACTCGGTTTTAGGTTACTCGATATTGTTACTCCCAGATCGGTTTCTCTGTTTACATGCTTAAGCTGAGTGCCATTCATCGAATAGTTTGCTTTCTCATTTAGGTATCCGATATGTAGTACTTTACATTTATCCGCATTGAAACTCATTTGCCAAATTTGGGCCCAATGTGACAATTTATCTAGATTGTGTTGCATATCGTCAACTTGATCTTTTGAGAGTATGCTATTTGCAATTTTTGTATCGTCAGCAAATTTTGAGATTGTACAGGCGAGACCCTCATCTATGTCGTTGATGTAAATTAGAAAGATAATTGGTCCTAGTACCGATCCCTGGGGTACCCCACTACTTACATTGGTCCATTTAGATGCCTTACCGTTTATGACTACTCTTTGCTTTCTGTCGCTGAGCCAATTTTCTATCCATTTCAACACACCATCTTGTATTCCATGCGCTTTTAGTTTTAGAAGTAAACGTTTGTGGGGAACTTTGTCAAAGGCCTTTTGAAAATCAAGGTATATAATATCTACAGCTTTACTCTCATCGTAGAGGTTGAGGATATCGTGGAAGAAGTCTAAGAGGTTTGTTAAACAGGAATTTTTTTTACGAAAGCCGTGTTGACTATCTTTAAGTATGTTATTTTCCTCTAAGTGATTTACGAGTCTGTCTCTTATGACCGTTTCTAGCATTTTACATACAACTGAGGTTAAGCTAATTGGACGATAGTTACTGGGTAGGGATTTGCTGCCTTTTTTGAAAATCAGTGTTACGTTGGCTATCTTCCACTGATCAGGCATAGTTCCAGACTGCAAGGATTTATTGAATAGTAATGTCAGTGGTTTGGAGAGCTCATCCTTAGCTTCCTTTAGAACTCTAGGCGAGATTGTATCAGGTCCAGGCATTTGATTTACCTTGAGTTTATCTAAACAATTCAATACTTCTCTCTCTGTAACCGTGATATTGCTTAGAACATCTGAATTATCAATCTGAATCGGCGATGGTGTAGGGATATCACTGAGGTCTTCTGTTGTAGAAACTGATGCAAACAAGGTATTGAGGGCATTACTCATTTGTACTTCGTCTTTGGTGTATTCTCCATTTTCATCGACTAACGGTCCAACAGTTGAAGTAACTACTTTTTTCTTTCTGATATAACTATAGAATTCTTTTGGGTTTGTTTTACTTTGATTCGCAATATGTAACTCTAGGGTCTTTTTACTTTGCTTAATTAACTTTTTGGCTTTGCGTCGTAGCTCTACAAAATTCACCCGTTCTTCGTCATTTTGTGAGGATTTTAATCTATCATTAGCAAATTTTTTAGCAAGCAGGCAGTTTGAAATATCTTTATTCCAGCATTTGGGCTTATTATTATGGCCTGGACGCCGTATTTTCGATGGTATGCAGTCTTGCACTGCTTTTAGGTAAGTGGTTTCGAATAACTTCCAAGATGTATTTATGTCGTTATTGTTAATTAAAAAGCTCCAGTCAGTTTCTTTAAACATAGCTCTAAGTTTATGAATGTTTGCTTTATTGAAATTAGGGACTTTTTCGATGCTACTATTTGGTTCGTTACTAGTAAAGTTTAAAGTGAAAGTTATCGTACGATGGTCGCTGTTACTGAATTCATCACCAACATTCAAATTCTCTATTAATTCTTCTTTTGTTGCAAGTACAATGTCAAGAACGTTATTACCACGGGTCGGTGTTCGAACAAATTGATAAAGCGAACTCTCTTGCAAGTTCGTATATAAGTCATGTCCGGAGTGTGAAGTAAGAGTATCGCCCCACTTGGTCACAGGTAAATTAAAGTCGCCAACAAATACGGTATCTTGTGAGTTACTTACATCTGCAATTTGTTCATAAATTTCTCGGTCAGTTTGCACTGATTGAGCTGGAGGTCTGTATATTAATGCAAGTATTATTTTTGTACCTTTATTATTCTTTATTAGCACAAAAGATGTGTCGACGTTCACAATTTGAGGTTTTGACAAGAGGGTCGGGTTAAGACTTTCTTTGATATAAAATAAAACGCCACCTCCATTTTTATTTATTCGGCTTTTCTCAAACATTACATAACCGGGAAGTGAATACTCTGCTAAAAAGTCTCTATCTACTGTATTGAGCCAAGATTCTGTTATACCAATCACATCATAATTTTCAGTAAACACTAGTTCCTCTAAATCTGAAAATTTATTGCGTATGCTACGAGCGTTTGCATAGAAAACCTTTAAAGTTGCGGTTTTAGAACTCGCAGAACGTTCTTTAATCAAATTTTTGGTTCTGGTCGGATCTACATTTACATTCATGGCTGTCATCGGTCCTCGGTCGTTATCCCTGGCGGTTTTGAATTTGGGTCGTGTTGGTGGAGCTTTATCCAAATTCGCGGTTCTTGACAGATTAGCATTTAATTCCTTCGCAGGTTGCCGCCCTCGCTGTCTTCGGTCCTCCTTCCTGGTTGTCCTGTGCTGAGTCGATTTCTTCTCCGAAAATCCTTAACCGCATCGTTGAGAAGACGCCCAAAACGTGCTGCTCCCACCTGGTTCAGATGAACTCCATCGTCCGAAAACAAATAGTCATCGTAGTAGAAATTGTCCCAGGTGTCGACGAATCCCACGTTTTCCTTCCTGCAGATGTTTGCTAGACAACGATTTATGCTGGTGGCTATGTTGTAAAATCGGCTCTCTACACCAAGCCGGGGGACGATTCCTGAGACGATGATCCTTGATGACTTCTCCTTAAACGACTTGATCAGCTGCTGGTACTTTGAAAGCAAATCTTCCGACCGGGTTCGCTGTACATCGTTGGATCCAACGTGGATGACATACATTGTATTAGTAGGGGCCAGCTTAGATACTTCATCAACTGCAGCAACTACGTCGTCCACACCACCACCAGGGATGCAAAAACGCTTCCTGGTCTTAGGTGCTCTTGCGCAAAACTCTGTGAGCTGACCACGTATCATCGAGTCTCCCACGAGCCGGACTTCTTCTATTTCCGCTTCGTCATCTGAGTCTGTGAGTATCTGGAAGCGGTTTTGACACTCGGTAATCGGTATGGGTTTCCTGGTCTTGGGGCAAACGTTGTGCCTCACGACACGGAAGTTGTCTTGAGGGGGAAGAGAGTCACTATTTGTTTCTTGAGTATCGGAACCATCAGCTGAAATGGCTACTGCAGGCGTTGAATTGTTGGCAGTTGACGTTGGGGCGTTGGTGGCTGCTGGAGTTGCGGTGACAATTGAAGTTTGTGGTACTCCAACGTTGAGTGTTACAAACTCTTGGAGTGATTTCAGCTTCATGGTGAGGACGTTGATCTTGTTGTAGGCTTCATCTAATTTCACTGTCAAATTCTCTGATTGCTGGCAGAGACGGCAGACTTGAAGATCGACAGTAGCAAACATGGACTCACCAAACCTACCGGCGCAGTTCGTACAAGTGCAAGGCATGGTAACAGTCAGTTTCTTCAGATCACTTCACTCACTTTAAAACACTTAACTCACTTTAAAACACTTCACTCACTTTAGAAACACTTCAATCACTTCAACCGAAAACAAATATGTTGAAATACACAACAATAGGTTATCAGGGGTGATAGCCTAACCGAAAACAAAAAATTTGAGATACGCAGAATTAGGCTTCCAGGGGCGATAGCCTACCCAAAAGTTTAAAAAAAATTAAAAATACGCACCAATAGGCTACCAGCGTTGAATAGCCTAACCGAAAATAATAAAATTGAAATACGCAGAATTAGGCTACCAGGTGTGATAACCTAACCTTAAACAAATATATATATATATATAACAGAATATGTAACTAAATATACAATTCACCAAATAGAGATTATATAAAAATAAAGTGTGACTGCACACAAGGGGTTAATATACTGTATCAACAGATGGCCCTGGTGTCACTGTAGCCTAGTAAAGCAGTAGCCTACTCTTTTTAGATAAAACAAAAAAAGTGTATCAGTCAAAGGTTACTACAAGATCGTGCAAGCAACAACTAAAATTACAGATATATATAGCTACAGTAGGATACTAAATACAATATCTACTAGAGTTAATAAGAACAACAGATTGGCTGGCTATAGGCTAGGCTAGGTTTGGATTAGGTTAAAAGCTTGGCAGGTTGGGTTATGCTAGGTTAGTTTGTACAAATACCACCCTTAGCTTAAAGTAAAATCACTCTGAGGAGAAAAAGTCAAGAATATATCTAGGGGAAAAAGATAAATGAATGCACTTAAATTTACTACAAAATTGGCTGGAATTTAATATGTATAATCCCCCCAAAAAAGTTTGTATACAAAATGGCGTCGGCGTTCGTTCCTGTAGGCAGGTTAGTTAGTACACAATATTGTTTATTAGCAAATTAATATGCAAAGCTTTACTTACATACAAGGCAGTTAAATTGATACTTACTACAGTAGGTAATGGGTAAAATTAGGGGCTACGATTTTATATCAAATAAGAAGAGAGCGTTTGTTTACAAACAAAATAAACAAAGAACAATAGATGGCGCTAGTGGCGCCCGGTCCGAGCAGGAGTCTTGTGATAAACACAAAGTTTATCAGTCAATACACAGCAAAATACCGTGCAGTGTTACTTACTAAGCTACAGGATGGTTAAACGTGCTCTTAACCACCTTTCATGCACAAGAATGAAGAGGATGAGTAGTTAATACTCAAATTATGATCGATATCGTGAGAGCGTTGACAGAGTGTCTGCAGCATATGGCGGTAGCGAGGTGATAGCTGTCCCCCTGGTATCTGAAAGGGGTGTGGTCCCCCTGTAATAGGGGTGTCTCTGGTGATAGCTATCCCCCTGGTATCTGAAAGGGGTGTGTCCCCCTGTAATAGGGGTGTCTCTGGTGATAGCTGTCCCCCTGGTATCTGAAAGGGGTGTGTCCCCCTGTAATAGGGGTGTCTGGTGATAGCTGTCCTCCTGGTATCTGAAAGGGATGTTTCCGGGTAGATGGGACTCGATAGCCTTGGCGGGCAACCTATCTAGGGGAACAAACCCTACACAAATTACCGATGGGCGACATGCTAATCGGTGCCACTTACAGGTGGCGATTTTTATAACAGATAACAGATAACAGATAACATAGCGAAACTGTGTAATCTCCCGCATCCTAGCCAGGAGGTCAGTGCTCTGAAAGATTTTTCCGCGTCATTTGAGTGTGCATTAGAGTCATTACGCTCTACGGATGGAACAGTAAGTGAAATGTGTGCAGTACTGTTGCATAATAATCTTCCTAGTGCACTCTCTGAGGTGATTAAGCGTGAATTAAAAGACAACTGGCTGGATGTGGATGAATATGTTCGTGTGTTTAAGACTGAAGTGTGCAATCTAGAAAGTAGACATAATCCACTAGAACAGTTTGGGGCGACCGCCACAGCAGCATATGCGGTGTATCAGAAACCTGATACCAAGCAGAAGTATGGATGTAAGTTGTGTTTAAAGACAGGACATTTTTGGGCAAAGTGTGCTAAATACAAGAACAGTCCCGCCAAAGCCAATAGAGCAAGGCAGTTGAAATTGTGCGTCGGGTGCCTGTCGTCAGAACATGGAAGCCAGGGGTGTACTAACCCTAAAATTAGGCCGTGCCGATTCTGCCAACAGAAACATTTTAATTATTTGTGTCCGACGCCACGCCTTGAACAAACTGGACAACCAGTGGCCTCTGAACCAACAGTGACCATGGCTGTGGCTTCGGGCCGTAATGCAGTGTTGTTACCTACCATTCAGATTCCCTTGACCGACAGAAACGGTCATACCAGTAAAGTAAGACCTTTGTTGGACCAATGTTCGCAACGTACCTTCATCTTGCGCTCTGCTTTATCGCAGCTTGATTACATTAGGGTCAGGAAGGAACAGCTAAGGCTCCAGGGATTTACTGGCTCACTTGGTAGTACTGAGTATGAAATAGTAGAGTTAACCTATCATCACAGAAGAAGGGTGCGTAAATTGAGGGCCGTTGTGGTGGAGGAGTTACCAATATACATACCAGGGAGAGGATTAGGGATGGAGGTAAATGCTATCAAGGCTCGGGGTTACAATTTAGATGATCCAGGTATCACTGATGGAGATATGATAGGGTTACTGATTGGGGCGGACTTTTATTACCACTTTGTACTTTCAGGTTATGTCAGGGAAGGAAGTATAGTTAGTAAAATGCCACAGGAACGAAAGGACCGGCGTCACAGGCCAGGATAGCTATAAGGATCACCACACCAACTTCGTTGTCTCCCTTTCACATAACTCCACATATGTATACGTCTCTCCAATCACAGCCTTCTAGTATACAACCCACATTACTTTATTCCTTAACATTTGTATGTACCAACTAAGTATGTATTTAATTAAGGTACCAACCATGCATGCAGACTATAATATTTTCATTGTGTAGGTACGACGGCGATCTGAAGACACCTCAGTAAACCTATTCCCCCTGTTCTGGAGTCCACCACGACTGTCCGGTAATACGAACCTCAGTCGTGTGACTCGCCTAGTCATTCTGGGCAATTATTTTTTTCAATATTCCCCAGGTCTCTCAACTTGAGATATTAATTGTTTCTTTGTTGTTAATCCGTCACTTAAGACACTCGACTCATATCGATTGTTATTAGTACTGGTGATTAATACTATGTTCATGTTTCACCTTTGTTGCCAGTAATTCACTGAGATTCTTAACCACATTTGTGTAGGATTTATCCTCAACCTATTATGTACCCTATCCCTTGTGTGTTACTATTACTATTGCTTCAGATGAGAAAACATCCCCGACTACGAATCTATATTCGAGAGTTGGAAATCGAAATGATTATGTTGAGACGATTCTATAACTCCTCAAGATAGAAGTTACCTGAATTAATATACCATCTACATGTCTATCTGATTACGTCAGCCCTGTACTTAGTTATATAACAATTATATGTTCCCAACCTTCCTAATGCAACCTCCATTTCACTAGACAAGATACCTAGGAGTAGTTCCGAGATTTAATTAGGCAATTACTCATTGATTTGGAAAGCCCCAGACCATCCCCAATTTCGTATGCGGGTCTGTGCTTAGGAAATTGTCGTGCCGGACAATATTGTCGTATTAATTTCGCGTGAGTTTGGCTTCGGGTCAAACTCGGTACAACCGCCTCAAAATTGTTACCCCATGAAAACCCGTTTTTCTATGTATGCCACCGATCCACAGAAAACTAACCTGACCCTGTGCTTGTACTAATCCATATCTGTTGATTTTTATAATTAATAATATCCAATTTGCATACGATCATCTCCAGAGAAGTGCAGGAAAACTACCTAGTCTCTCTCTCTCCATTATGAGATAGATCGATGTCACTCATGCATGTACCCATTCCTAAGTTAAAGAAAAAGTTTTATCCACAATACTCTGCTTAGTGACCGCATGCCCAGTGGTAACCTTTTGAGCCACCCTGTCCTTTTTCCTCTCCCCGTAGGCCTACCAACCCAACTTCACAAACCTTCCCCTCGCATGACGCCCATCAGGATGTCTTTATATTCCGTGCAGAGTCAGTTCCGACTCGAACCCCAGTATACAGAGAGTGCAAACCTATTCTGGTATCTCTTTCACGATCCTCTGACCTAAGTAAACCACACTCCCCACCTGAACCGTAGGGGTAGAATGCGCGAGGCTATGCCCCACTCCCACCCAGTTGAAAGAGGGTATAGGCCATAAAAATGTCACGTCCATCGACCCCAAGCTCAGCTGTTTCGTTTTAGTGCCTAGGATATTATATAAACCAGAAATTGCCCGATCGAGATGGATATGACACAGAGGCACTGCCCATGTCGAATCGTATTCCGTGCATTTCAACCAGGGTTCATTCCCTTTAGTTTAACGACAACTAATACCGTCATTTTATGCATGCATTTCGTTTTCGTAAGTTAAGTATTTCTTTTTCCTTCACCATTGTGTTCCTCCTTTTCCGTCTCTTTCCACACCTATTATACATCTAATCAGTCATCCCTTCTAGTCCACAGTCCACACTACTCTGTTTTCGTATCTCTGTTGTTTTATATAAAATTAACCCCTAACTGTCGGGGTGCAACATAAGTCGAGTATAATAAATCTGGACTATCTGGCGGCGCTCGACATAGGTCGTGTGGCAATTTCAGCACGTAATGTTGCTGAGAGAGAGAGACAAGTGGTGGCAGGAGAGTAGCGAGCGTATGACTGCTCCAGACCACCGCGGCGAACCTACTGACACGAATCCCACCTCCTCCCTCCCTCTCTCACTCGCTATATACGGAATTGTATGGGGAAAGTGCCGAATTACATGCTTTTTGCACTCGCGTTGCACGGTTGTTGCAAGAAAACTAGCCATCATAAAAGGATCGTTATGGTGTCATTGGAAAGCTCTGTTTATGCCCTTTCAGGGATAGATACTTGTTTTACGCTCTGGGTCTTATTTAGGCATGAAAATCATCACGTAAACAGCCCTATTTTGGCTAAAAACACCCCGCTGGGCGGTACATATAAATAAACCGCTAGCCCGCTAATCTAGTGTTAATGATGACAAATCTGAATACGATCCTCTCCAGAAAGCTCTAGGGAAGCCACCTAGTTTTTCTCTCCATTTCAGAAGATAAACGTATATTACCCCATGCTCCGGGATTTGTTCTAGCACCTAAGTAGTTATACAATTGAGCTTGAGTTATTCAACCAAGTTCTATACTTTTATATTAACGATGGCAAAATACCGTCCTTCATGCAAGTCAACTTTTCCTAAGTTAACTCTCATTGATCCACCAATACTTTGCGTAGTAACAAGCGTGCTCAGGTAACCTTTTATCCACCCTGTCGTTTCTTTCCATACCAACCCGAGCTTAATAACACCCTCTAAAAAGGACGCTACCAGGATGTTTAATTTGTGCCAAGCAAGTCATTTTCTCAAGCTTCCGTAAGCAGAGAGTACAAACCTATTTTGGTACCTCCTTTAACTATCCCCTAACCTAACTAACCACCCCTACAACCTGGGGCAGTGAATTAATGCGCGCGAGGCTAGCCCCTCGCCTTTCCTTCCCCTCGAAGAGGCCCAGCAT
This sequence comes from Paralithodes platypus, assembly GCA_032716605.1. NCBI lineage: Eukaryota > Metazoa > Arthropoda > Malacostraca > Decapoda > Lithodidae > Paralithodes > Paralithodes platypus. Next base: position 11,369,936 of record CM064514.1, on the reverse strand, counting down.
CTCCCCCTCGCGTAGGACTACCGACATCCTACAGGCCCACCAAATTCTTGCTAGAAACTCCGGATGTTTACAACCCATACCAACCTCCAGTTTCGATTCCAGCCTAAATCCTATTCCTATCCCGTTCCTATCTAACCCCCAAATCCCCCTTAACCCGTCTTAGACTCCTAATAGCATTTCAGCTAGCTCAGAGGAGGATTCTAGAGATAATATTAACGTAGGCTGCCTTACCGCTCGAGTCCAAAGGCGCTGGACAAACTATTTTTTTTTATTTCCCCAACATCCTCCTCTCGACTCCTATTAATAATTTGTCTTAGAGTAAATGCCAGAAAAAAGGTAAATCATATTGCGGCCTACATGCTAACTTTATAATAGACCTTTAATGCTACCCTCTTCAACCAAGGGATTAAATTAACTTGTATTCCCCTCCTACATCCAAAAGTTAGACAAAGGACTGCCTCCCCTCCATATATATAGTCCCGCGCCAAAAACAAGCCAGTTCCAGAGGTAGAAGTTCATGTAACGGAAGTGCCGTAGTCGTGGATATATTACCTCAACTCCACCCTCAGGATATACAGTGATTTACGGTGCACGCGATCCAAGTTAATCTGTGAGATGAGTAAACAAACCCTTCACGATTATATTCTTGCAACTGGGACTCCAAGGGCAAGATTATAACTATGGACAAACGATTTACGAAATTGTTGATTGTATCATGAGCTTATTGTAAGCCGGCTCTGCCCCTACCTTGGGTTCACGAACAATCATAACTCATAACCGGTCTAAGCTAGAAAGATCTGGTTATGTTAGAAGGAATTACGCGAGTTAGGAGAAAACTCTGGCGAAAAGAATTCCTAGGTTAACAACTGTCGGTTGACCAAAAAGGCGTAACGCCACCTGCAAGCCCCACCCTCCCATAAGGCCAGAATAGTACTACAAGTCGTTCTCCCGACTGTCTTACGTTAATTCGATCCCTTGTTCTTTGGCTCGCCAAGTGCAGTGTGATTCAAGGCTTTCAGAGGAGTACCAAAAAGGCTTGTCGTCACCGCCTAGACAAGTTAGCTCAGCTGTAAACAACTCTACACTCCCGGACACCTTGGATGGCCCCGGATCCGCTGTTAGCCCCCAACAGACCAGCTCAAGATAGCGAATCGTTGAAGTAAGGTGATCAGAAGTACAATTCCTGAATGTTGGAAGTGGGAAGCGAAGATCTCTCCAAATCCGCGAGCAGTGCTAAGAGACTGTTAAAAAGACCAATAACTTAACCGAGTGCTCCAACATCTATTGTTCGTGCGAATCCTATTACGTACTCTATACCCGAGTGTTTAACAGTTTAAATAAAGCTGTATTACAAACCATTCATCCACGATCATTTTTGTCCTCTGTTGATTTCCTTTATGTACTTTGCAATATATCCAATAGCCCAGTCTTGCAGAACTCACCTATACCAAGTTAAACCTGTATAAAATCAGGGCATAACATTGGCGGCTAGCGGTGGTTCTCGATTCGGATAGAAGATTTTATTGCATTGCATATTGTGAAACCAGAGAGGCAGGGTAACATCGCAAAAATGGCAGCTCGTTTTTACGCGCACATTCCTGTGTATGATGTAAACACGTATGATATCGCCACTTACTTAGACATAGTAAAGCCAGTGTTAGATTTGGCATATCAAAATGACCGCGAGAAAATCGCCGTTGCATTGTTGCACATTATGCAATTGGGAAAAGCCGTTTCCCAAATTGCTAAACAGGTAATGCCAAAGCTTACCTGGAACCAGTTTCGATCCCTCGCGATCCAGGTCTTAGAACCACTTTTGGGTTTCCTCGTCGACCAAAGAATAATAAAAGTCGACGAGATCAAGTATGAAGGGGATATCAATGTGACCCTTCTGCACCTCTACAGATACGTGAGGGCCACGCATAGCTCCCAAGACGATGAGCAACAAAATGAACTTTTATTCACCGCATTACTCAACATCCTCCCACCTCACATCTATGCTCATCTCGACCCTTACGGCACTTTCGAGGAACACATGCTCGCCATCAGGGAAAGTTGCCAACTCAACCAAGTAGTGTATGAAGGACACTCAGACGCCACCCTAGCCAAGGTATGTGAGCACGTCAGACCTCACACTGGCGCTACCAACCATTCGAGTCCGAGGACAGTTCCCCCACATCCATTCACGCCTTCACATTCCCCCGTAGTAAATGAAGCTCCTGTAAAACTCTCCCCCCCCAGCCATGTCTAAACACTCTGTGAGTCCCCTCCCCAATCCTAGGAAAGACAAAGTAAAGAAGAGACCCCTATCCACCTCTCCAGCCCCTATCCAGAAAAACAAAATTTCTCCCCTTTTGCGATGTTACCCTGCCTCTCTGGTTTCACAATCTGCAATGCAATAAAATCTTCTATCCGAATCGACAACCACCGCTAGCCGCCAATGTTATGCCCTGATTTTATACAGGTTTAACTTGGTATAGGTGAGTTCTGCAAGACTGGGCTATTGGATATATTGTAAAGTACATAAAGGAAATCAACAGAGGACAAAAATAATCGTGGATAAATGGTCATAAATAAGTCCCTCCATTCTCCTAAGAAATCAAAACCCGTGCACCCTTCCAAAATGACCCCCGAGGAAATTCCAACACCAGTGCACTCTTCCTTGCCTCTATCCCCTCTGACCGTCCCCAAGTTTTCCCCTGCCCAACCATCCATCAATGATAATCTGAAAGCAAAATTGTTACCCCATGAACCCCCTCCGTGTTCTATGCCTGCCATTAAATCACAGAACACAGAAATGGTCACACTAACTGTCACCAATGTCCTTCCAATGTCACCCCTGAAGAATGCCGGCCAGGAAATGAGACCCCCCTCCACCCTCTCGGATGCACCTGTGATCCAAGAGAAACCTTCACCCCCGTCAATCCCTCAACCACCTGTCGCACCCCTCATTTCCTCATTTTCATCATCTCTCGCTCTCTCCCCCCCAATTGACATATTACCCTCAATTCTTGCACTTCCCCAGCAATCCCCAACCTCAAGCCCCCCTCCTTCATTCTTCGACTCTCCCTCTTTCCCCCTCGATCAGTAAAACTTCCCCACTTATGTCAACTCCTCCATCACTGTTTCCTCCTTCACCCCCAACCCAAGAGGATCACCCCCTCCTGGAAAGTTCTTCACCACCTAAATACACTAAAGCAGGTGTCACACTATGCCGATTTAAGTGCCGACGCTCCACGACTTAAGGGTCGGGAGCAGGTCTTTGCCTACATCGACGCGCGACGTGGGTGGGCGCCTACTCAAGAGAGCCGTCGGGAGAGGTCGTCAGGGGTCTCAGGAAAAGTTTGACATGCACAACTTTCATGAGTTGAGTCGGCGGCTAGTAAATTGGCGGGACGGGGACGGTAGGCGGGTGGCGTCGGGCGGCATCCATTAGGCGTCAGACGGTACAAGGGTGTCGACCTGTCTGCGTCAGACGCCGCTTATAAGGTAGGTCGCCTTCAGGCAGCGACCCGGTAACGCCCAGGCGCCGTCATAGGGGGAGGGCATACCGTGAATCCGCGACCTGGCAACGTCGCACGGGACATCGTTGATAGATGGTTTTGAGGGTGTTTTTGTTTTAACCTTGATGGAGGTCTAGCGAGGAAACTAAAAAATAAAATAATATATAAATAAATAGACCCCAAAAATCACCACTGTCCCCTTAATCCGATCCCATCAACGAGTGACTATCTATAAAACCTTTCAATAGCAGTGGTGTCTGTTTTGCCATAGTTCTGCCCTACTTAGACGATTTTATGCAGTATAAGAGCGGTCTGTGAGAGTTAAGAGAGATAAATGAGAGGAATGGAGGTCTTGTAATTGCTACAGGCCCTTTGTAAGCATAATACAATAACCTAATAGTTGCCAGACTATAACGAGGAAGACGTCACCGGTACTGAAAGGGTTAACTATAGATGGCCTTGTTTTACCAATTACTAAAAAAAAATAACACTTAATTAGGGGAGATGGGCGCATTTGTTTGCTCATTTATGGGTCTTTTTATTATGTTTTTAGTTTCCTCCCTAGATCTCAAGCGTAACCCCCCCCCCCCCACACACAAACTTCGCCTCCGACGGACCAGTTTGCCTCGGTCGGGATCAAGTGTGACGGAGTAGGGGTCCAGTGTGACAGGGTGGCTTTCCATCGCTGCCGTAGTATCTATCGGCGCCGCCCTACCTCCTATAGTCCCCGCTCATCAGGAGCATTGTCGCTAACCAGTTTGCGTGCTACGGTGCATGACGCCGCCCCAGCGGCGTAATTTATCTTCCTTAGGTCTTGCATGGTTGCCTCTCGACCCCTTCCAGTTGCCGTTTGGCTGTATGCCCGTCCATACTGCCCGCCGTGGGCGTCCCGCCCCTCTATCACCCACGATACTCGGCAGTAGTCTCCCCCTTGTATCGCCACTCCTTAAGTCGTGGAGCGCCTGCACTTAAATCGGCATAGTGTGACACCTGCTTAACGTCCCCATTCAGGGACCACTACAACCCCCACCACCTGTCCCCCTCTCAAAACTGTCAACCTTATCTCCCCAGCTATCCTCTCCCCACTTATCCGACCTCGGTAAGCCCCTTCAAACAACCGCATCACCCAGGAAATATCTAGCTCCACTTACCTCCTATACCCCTCCCCCCTTGTCCCCCTCTCCAACATTACCCAAACCCCCCCAAAGTCCTCCTCCAATAGCACCCCCGCTCGTCCACCTACCTCCGCCCCGTAATCCAACACCGGTACCTCAATCTCCCCCCCTGTCTCCTGTATCAATCTTACCAAATCTGACACTCCTCCACAATCCTCTTCCTCAACAACCTCTACAAACCTCCACACCTCAACCCTCCAAGACCTCAGATCATCATAAACACTCCACCCCCAGTATTCCTCACCCTTCCAACAACCCCTCTCACGACCGCAAACCCCTACCGAATCCAACCCCTCACCAGCAGCAACCTCTTCCACTCATTCTCTTATCAATTCCCCCTACCCCAACCCTCCAAACCACCCTCTTTATCAAATTGTACAACCACTTCAACCTCCACCACGTCTGCCAACCCCAGCCGCACCACTAGTAACCACAAACCCCTACCAAATTCAACAACTTGCAAACGCCACCAAACCTCCCAAATCTGCCTACAAAGTGCTCCACCCCTGCTCTCTCAATACCCCACCTATCAACCTTCAACACCTCCATCCCTACCAAATCAACCACAAACCTCAGCCTCCATCCCTCCCCCCCAACTCATCTACAAACCACACTCTGTCTACACCAAGTCCCCAGACCCAAAACCAACATAACGCTCCGCCCGTCTCGCTCTCCCTACATGTCAACAAAATCCCAAGGTCAAAGTCCCCCCCACCAACACACCCCCTCCCAATAACCCAGACAGTCTCCAGACAGAAAGGGAAACCCTACCCTCACGACAGACCTAACGGTCCGCTCGTCAACCCCCACCAGGCTGTAAACGCGACACCCAGTTTAAAGCCTCCACCACCACCACCACCACTACCAACCTACCAAAAAATCAAAGGAAAATTCCAAGGTCAATGCGCCAGGCACCTATCTTTCCCCTCAAGGTTGCTGGTTGAGCATATCTAGAAGCTCCTAAAATATGTCTGTATACCTTAATTTCAATCGTCTATAATTATTTATATCTGTTTTTAGTAAATTCTATTTCTGATTTTTTTATGTTAAAATTCAATATTCTGCTTTATTATTTGTTATATGGATCCGCATTCATTACCTATATTAATTAATTTGCTTAATCCAACCTCAGCTTCTTCAATTGGTGTGTGCCACTAATATTCCGTCGTCTGCATACACTAGAGCTTTTATTTTCCAATATTTATATATATATCCTCCACCTTCCAGGGTATATTTAATTTCACATGTTACTAATTTGAAGAAAGTGGTCGATCCCGTGCATTCCTGCCTTATTCCACTTGTGACCCTTAATTATATTTCGTTTATTTCCTTGATTTATTATGTTTCTATCACCTGTGTATACATTACGAATTGTGTCTATTATAATGTTATGAACTTTATAATCCTTAAGTATTTTAATGTTGTTTTTATCTCTCTTTATAGTCAAAGGCTTTCATAAAATCAATTGAAAATAAGTGATTCCTTACATTCAAATGTTTTAGTATACCATATATTAAAATATATAGGTTGTTTTCAATTCTTCCTTTATATATTTCAAGCCACTTTGTGTTTTCCTTTACTTCAGCATTTACTCTGAAAATGTTCCTCTCTCTTTCGTTCTTATTGCATTGTCATGAACATTTAATAGGGACATCAGTTAAAGCTAGAAGTCTCAATTCATTGGTTTTATTTTTTTTCTCACTTTTGGTATCATTACTGTCTTTGACTTCTTCCATCCTTCAGGTACTTTTCCAGTTCTAACATATTGTTAAAACATTTCTTGTATTATTTCAAGGTATTTATTACTTTTTATCAAACCATAAAAAAAAAAAAAAAAAAAATCCCTTCCACCCTTGAGGTACGAGGTCGTACCTCATATGAAGGCGACGGAAGTAAAATGCCACAGGAACGAAAGGACCGGCGTCACAGGCCAGGATAGCTATAAGGATCACCACACCAACTTCGTTGTCTCCCTTTCACATAACTCAACATATGTATACGTCTCTCCAATCACAGCCTTCTAGTATACAACCCACATTACTTTATTGCTTAACATTTGTATGTACCAACTAAGTATGTATTTAATTAAGGTACCAACCATGCATGCAGACTATAATATTTTCATTGTGTAGGTACGACGGCGATCTGAAGACACCTCAGTACACCTATGCCCCTCCCCCTGTTCTGGAGTCCACCACGACTGTCCGGTAATACGAACCTCAGCCGTGTGACTCGCCTAGTCATTCTGGGCAATTATTTTTTTCAATACTCCCCAGGTCTCTCAACTTGAGATATTAATTGTTTCTTTGTTGTTAATCCGTCACTTAAGACACTCGACTCATATCGATTGTTATTAGTACTGGCGATTAATACTATGTTCATGTTTCACCTTTGTTGCCAGTAATTCACTGAGATTCTTAACCACATTTGTGTAGGATTTATCCTCAACCTATTATGTACCCTATCCCTTGTGTGTTACTATTACTATTGCTTCAGATGAGAAAACATCCCCGACTACGAATCTATATTCGAGAGTTGGAGATCGAAATGATTATTTTGAGACGATTCTATAACTCCTCAAGATAGAAGTTACCTGAATTAATATACCATCTACATGTCTATCTGATTACGTCAGCCCTGTACTTAGTTATATAACAATTATATGTTCCCAACCTTCCTAATGAAACCTTCATTTCACTAGACAAGGTACCTAGGAGTAGTTCCGAGATTTAATTAGGCAATTACAGTACTCATTGATTTGGAAAGCCCCTAGACCATCCCCAATTTCGTATGCGGGTCTGTGCTTAGGAAATTGTCGTGCCGGACAATATCGTCGTATTAATTTCGCGTGAGTTTGGCTACGGGTCAAACTCGGTACAACCGCCTCAAAATTGATACCCCATGAAAACCCGTTTTTCTATGTATGCCACCGATCCACAGAAAACTAACCTAACCCTGTGCTTGTACTAATCCATATCTGTTGATTTATATAATTAATAATATCCAATTTGCATACGATCATCTCCAGAGAAGTGCAGGAAAACTACCTAGTCTCTCTCTCTCCATTATGAGATAGATCGATGTCACTCATGCATGTACCCATTCCTAAGTTAAAGAAAAAGTTTTATCCACAATACTCTGCTTAGTGACCGCATGCCCAGTGGTAACCTTTTGAGCCACCCTGTCCTTTTTCCTCTCCCCGTAGGCCTACCAACCCAACTTCACAAACCTTCCCCTCGCATGACGCCCACCAGGATGTCTTTATATTCCGTGCAGAGTCAGTTCCGACTCGAACCCCAGTATACAGAGAGTGCAAACCTATTCTGGTATCTCTTTCACGATCCTCTGACCTAAGTAAACCACACTCCCCACCTGAACCGTAGGGGTAGAACGCGCGAGGCTATGCCCCCCTCCCACCCCCTTGAAGGAGGGTATAGGCCATACAAATGTCACGTACAGCGACCCCAAGCTCAGCTGTTTAGTTTTAGTGCCTAGGATATTATATAAACCAGAAATTGCCCGATCGATATGATCTAACACAGAGGCACTGCTCATGTCGAATCGTATTCCGTGCATTTCAACCAGGGTTCATTTGCTTTAGTTTAACGACAACTAATACCGTCATTCTATGCATGCATTTCGTTTTCGTAAGTTTAGTATTTCTTTTTCCTTCACCATTGTGTTCCTCCTTTTCCGTCTCTTTCCACGTCTATTATACATCTAATCAGTCATCCCTTCTAGTCCACAGTCCTCACTACTCTGTTTTCGTATCTCTGTTGTTTTATATAAGATTAATGATGACAAATCTGAATACGATCCTCTCCAGAGAGCTCTAGGGAAGCCACCTAGTTTCTCTCTCCATTTCAGAAGATAAACGTATATTACCCCATGCTCCGGGATTTGTTCTAGCACCTAAGTAGTTATACAATTGAACTTGAGTTATTCAACCAGGTTCTATACTTTTATATTAACGACGGCAAAATACCGTCCTTCATGCAAGTCAACTTTTCCTAAGTTAACTCTCATTGATCCACCAATACTTTGCGTAGTAACAAGCGTGCTCAGGTAACCTTTTATCCACCCTGTCGTTTCTTTCCATACCAACCCGATCTTAATAACACCCTCTAAAAAGGACGCCACCAGGATGTTTAATTTGTGCCGAGCAAGTCATTTTCTCAAGCTTCCATAAGCAGAGAGTACAAACCTATTTTGGTACCTCCTTTAACTATCCCCGAACCTAACTAACCACCCCTACAACATAGCAGTAAATTAATGCGCGCGAGGCTAACCCCCCCCTTTCCTTCCCCTCGAAGAGGCCCAGCATCTCCCCCTCCCGTAGGACTACCGACATCCTACAGGCCCGCCAAATTCTTGCTAGAAACTCCGGATGTTTACAAACCATACCAACCTCCAGTTTCGATTCCAGCCTAAATCCTATTCCTATCCCGTTCCTATCTAACCCCCAAGTCCCCCTTAACCCGTCTTAGACTCCTAATAGCATTTCAGCTAGCTCAGAGGAGGATTCTAGAGATAATATTAACGTAGGCTGCCTTACCGCTCGAGTCCAAAGGCGCTGGACGAAGTAGTTTTTTTATTTCCCCAACATCCTCCTCTCGACTCCTATTAATAATTTGTCTTAGAGTAAATGTCAGAAAAAAGGTAAATCATATTGCGGCCTACATGCTAACTTTATAATAGACCTTTAATGCTACCCTCTTCAACCAAGGGATTAAATTAACTTGTATTCCCCTCCGACATCCAAAAGTTAGACAAAGGAACCCCCTCTGCCCCCCCTCCATATATATAGTCCCGCGCCAAAAACAAGCCAGTTCCAGAGGTAGAAGTTCATGTAACGGAAGTGCCGTAGTCGTGGATATATTACCTCAACTCCACCCTCAGGATATACAGTGATTTACGGTGTACGCGATCCAAGTTAATCTGAGATGAGTAAACAAACCCTTCACGATTATATTCTTGCAACTGGGACTCCAAGGGCAAGATTATAACTATGGACAAACGATTTACGAAATTGTTGATTGTATCATGAGCTTATTGTAAGCCGGCTCTGCCCCTACCTTGGGTTCACGAACAATCATAACTCATAACCGGTCTAAGCTAGAAAGATCTGGTTATGTTAGAAGGAATTACGCGAGTTAGGAGAAAACTCTGGCGAAAAGAATTCCTAGGTTAACAACTGTCGGTTGACCAAAAAGGCGTAACGCCACCTGCAAGCCCCGACCCTCCCATAAGGCCAGAATAGTACTACAAGTCGTTTTCCCGACTGTCTTACGTTAATTCGATCCCTTGTTCTTTGGCTCGCCAAGTGCAGTGTGATTCAAGGCTTTCAGAGGAGTACCAAAAAGGCTTGTCGTCACCGGCTAGACAAGTTAGCCCAGCTGTAAACAACTCTACACTCCCAGACACCTTGGACGGCCCCGGATCCGCTGTTAGCCCCCAACACACCAGCTCAAGATAGCGAATCGTTGAAGTAAGGTGATCAGAAGTACAATTCCTGAACGTTGGAAGTGGGAAGCGAAGATCTCTCCAAATCCGCGAGCAGTGCTAAGAGACTGTTAAAAAGACCAATAACTTAACCGAGTGCTCCAACATCTATTGTTCGTGCGAATCCTATTACGTACTTTATACCCGAGTGTTTAACAGTTCTGCAGTGCTATGATTTTCAACGTTTTTTTTACCTAAATTGCAAGAAAAAAGCAAAAAACAATTTTTCAATAAAGCTGTATTACAAATCATTTATCCACGATTATTTTTGTCCTCTGTTGATTTCCTTTATGTACTTTGCAATATATCCAATAGCCCAGTCTTGCAGAACTCACTGCAGGGGACCGACCGGTTCATTACAAACTTCCAGGTCTTACTTTCAATTTAAATGAAATTTGGCACAGGTGTATATGACCATAAAACTAGATAAAAAAAAAAAAAAAAAAAAATTGTTTTTTGCTTTTTTCTTGCAATTTAGGTAAAAAAAACGTTGAAAATCATAGCACTGCAGAAAATGATAAACTCCTACAGAAATCCCCATAGCACATGTTTTATGTGATCAAACAACTCACAAAAGGTGTATCTGTAGTTTCTATGAAACGAATTGTTTATATATTTTGTGTATTTGTTCGATTTAGGTGATTACGGATTCACGCAAATATATTTATAGAAAATTACAACTTTGACGACATATTGTGAAAAAAATTAAATTACTAGAGTAAATTGGCTTCATAGGCCTTTTAGTGTTTTTAATTGCCTTTCCAATGGTATATACACCATTTCTATAGGTCCAATAATAACTGTAGAATAACATCCGATAGTGCGGCAATATAGGTTCTGAGAAAAACAGGTGAAAGTCTAAGGTAATTAGGTGAACATTTTTACTTTTGTTTTTAGATTTACAATATTTTACGCAGGAACATGGCAATGTAGAAGATAAAGCGTATGGGAGGTTGTAGAGTAGCTTACGCTCTTTCGATTTATATAGGTATGCTCCTCGTATGACCAGTAGTTACTGAGCATGTTAATTTCAAAGTTCGCTATACAACGTTTTTAGAATTACAGGAAAAGTTTGGAAAACATAAAAAAAAACTATTTCCAATGGGTTTTCACTAATAACATTTCACTGGCTTATGAAGGGATGTTGACTCTTGTTGAGTAAACACCTATTGGTATTTTCAGGATTTCGAGTTTTTTAAGCCTAAATTAACCGGTCGGTCCCCTTAAACCTGTATAAAATCAGGGCATAACAGTTATGTTACCCACAATTTATGGTTATGCACTGAGTGGCACTTATCAGTCAGATATAGAAGAGACCCATGTAGAGTTAGTCACTGTTCTTAAGTTAGCAGTAGACCCTTTAGTGGAGATACAGGAAGATATTGGCAGTAAATCTCCAGAATTAAAGGATCTGACAGCTCTATGGGACTTGGACCATATTGGTATAAGTCCTAATGAGACTGGTAAGGGTGGGGAGAGAGTCTTAAATAGATTTTCTGAAACGGACAGTATTTCGAAGCACAGGGACAGTATATAGTGGAACTGCCGTGGAGAGATAACATAGATAAATTACCTGATAACTTTAAGTTAGCCCTGGGCAGAATGAGAGGATTGCAGCGTAAATTTATGAAAGATCCCAACTACTGTCAACAGTATACAAAGGTTCTGCATGATCAGGTAGAAAGGGGGTTTATTGAAAGGGTAGAAAATAGGAATCAAGCTGGTCATCCCATTCACTACTTAGCTCACCATGGTATTACTGAAGATAGTGTTACTATGCCTGTACGGATAGTGTTTGACTGTTCGGCTAAGATGGACGAGAGGGCGTTCAGTCTGAATGACTGTTTCCATACAGGTCCATCGCTAGTGGCTGACCTCACCCAGGTACTTCTACGCTTTAGATGCCATCAATTTGCCTGGGTGAGTGATATTGAGAAAGCATTTCTCATGGTGGGATTGAGTGAGTAGGATAGGGACGCTAGTAGGTTTCTGTGGCCCGTTGATCCCTTGGATGTTGCAAGTCCTTACATTATCTACCGGTTCCGTGCAGTTCTGTTCGGGGCCACCTGTTCCCAGTTCCTCCTTAATGCTACCATTCAAAAACACCTGTCTATGATACAGGAGAACAGTGAGGTAGTTAATAAGCTAAAAAGGGGGTTGTATATTGATAACTTGCAGGGGACTGGTGATGATGTAAGTGATTTGCAACAACAATGTTGGGATGCCCGTAGAATATTTTCCAGGGCTAACCTGTCTTTACGTGAGTGGGTCACAAATAATGAGAGTTTGCGGGAATTGTTGCACCTGAAGGGTATAGCTTCTGCAAAACAAGACGGGGTTTAGGTACTTGGCGTTGCGTGGCTAACTGATGAGGATATGTTACAGGTTAATTGCCGTGGAAGTAGCCCTGCATTGGTTACAAAATGCGAGGCTCTAAGTCTAACCTCGCGGTTAGACTTAGACTTAGTGTGTTCGATCCTCTAGGAGTGTTGCTACCGGTAACCATCCCAGTGACTTAGTCACCAGAGGGATTTCATATGTGTCCTTAGTTGCTTCTTCGCTTTGGTGGGGAGGGCCCACATGGCTACCTCACCAAATGCTATGGCCTGATCATGGCCCAATAGGGGGCTCAATAGGAGGGGACACCACTGTGGGTTGTAACATGAGTCAAGAAGGAACCCTGTCATTGCCGGTACCGGTTGCCCCTACTGCCATATTGAATTGGGACCAGTATGGCTCATATATGAAGTCATGGCATGTAATGGCATGGGTCCTTAGGTTTATTAGGACTCTTAGAGAGAAGACACAAGGGAACTATCAGGCAAAACTGGCATACTTGACGGTGCCGGAATTAAGAGCAGCAGAGTCAGCCATGATTAAGGTAGCTCAGAGAAGCTTACTCTGAGGAACACCACTATTTGTCAAAAGGACAGAGCACACCAAGCAATATAGTGAAGCAGTTAGGCCTCTATATGGAGGGAGGCATGATACGCTGTAGAGGTAGGCTACACTTGTCAGCTTTACATGATAGCGCCAAGTACCTTATCCTTATCCCTAATAAATATCGTATAGCCACTCTCCTTAGTAATTACTGCCACAAAGTATGTAGCCATAGTGGGGTTAGTTATATTGTAAATTACATAAGGCAAAGATGGTGGATCCCCAAGATTAGACAGGTAGTAAAGAAAGCCTTAAGGGGATGTATCATCTGCAAGAGATTGCAAGGTACATCATACCGTGCTGTACAGTCCCCTCCATTGCCGGAGTTTAGGGTTCAGGAAGTGAATCCTTTCCCGGTAACGAGGGTTGACTACACAGGTGCCTTACCAGTAAAGAGAAGGAGGGTACTGTAAGTAAATTATATGTAGTCTTATTCACCTGTGCAGTTACTAGAGCGGTCCATGTAGAGACGGTGTCTAACCTCTCCTGCGAATAATTTTTGCATGCGTTCCGTAGGTTTAGTAGCAGGAGGGGTTACCCTGAGATTATGATGAGTGATAATGCCACCACATTTGTTAGCGGAGCCAGTACATTACGGGAGTTGATACATGATGCAAGGTTAAAAGGTACTCTAGCGGAATTCAAGTGCGAGTGACGGTTTATACCGGCCAGGGCGCCATGGTTCGGTGCCATATGGGAACGGGTCATTGGCATCCTAAAGGCTGGCTTGAAGAAGGTACTGGGTCGAGCATTGGTTACCTCAGAGGAACTGAATACGGTATTACTGGTGCTCGAGGCCACAGTCAATGATCGCCCGCTTGGCTACACGTACAGTGATCTTGAAGACCCTCTACCGATCACTCCTTCACATTGGTTCATGGGCGGCGGATCAGAAGCTTTCCAAGGCGAGAAGTCACGGATGAAGATCTCAAGGACACGACGTGGCGTAACAACGATTCCGTCAATCAACGCTTCCAATATGTAACAAAACTCTCACATGACCTGTGGAAAAGGTGGAGCACTGATTATTTAATATCACTCAGGGAGCAACATCGTCACTTAATGGTAAAAAGAGGGATAGCATCGCCGCAAGTTGGGGACGTCGTTCTAGTACATGATGACGGCCCCCGACTTTTTTGGCGTATAGGTCGGATAATGAAACTTCTTCGTGGTCCTGACCACGAATGTAGGGTAGTTCAGGTAAAAACAGGAGCTGGTTTGACCACCAGACCGGTGGTTAAGCTATACCCACTAGAGATAGAATTAGTGGTAGTGGATGGCGACAGCAAGGCGAACTCTGATAATATCCTTCCTTCTACTGGAGCGGACCGAGGTGATACCCCTCAGAGGCCATCACATTGGGCTGCTTTGGGTTCCTCCCAATTGTGGCGATCCATGATCGGGACGGGACAATTGTAAATACTTTGTATAGCTGGTGGCGGAGTATGTCGTGAATCCTGGTATAGATACCGTAGTTTGAATTTCCCGGGTTCACGACAGCTGGTTCCTTTTTGTTTGTACGCATTACTTTATTTATCTTTGTGGATAAATATTACTGTGGTTGCACCAATTATATCTTAGTTTATTTTCCCTTATTATTTAATCACGGGGGACGATATAAAACCCTTAAATATATTTTATATTGTCACGACAGAAGGGAATCTCAGACACACTTCACACGGACTTGTTCCCGCCAACTACAGACCGCCAGTTGCTGCCACATAACACTAGAACTTCCCTGATATTCACCTACCGACATGTCCATCATCTAATCTACACTCTTTACATCAAAGCGAAGTTCCATTAATACTAGAAGTACTTCATAGGTATTACTGGGACTACCACAGATAGCCTACATATACATTTTAACATGTCAGTCAATCGCCGACCCGGTAACATTTTTATAGCCTAGGCCAATTCATCTTTCCAGGTTTAGTTATTTAATTTATATCTGTTTCTCCTCTACCCCCTAGGAATAATAAACAGGATAGTACCCTACAGAAAACAAAATTGTAGAAAATAAAAAAGAAAATTTAACTTAATATCTGTTATATTATGGCTTTCTATGCGTGGATATCTTGTGCGCAGCGCCCCCTAGCGGCCATATTTCCTCCTTCACTGATATATCAAGACTCACTAGAAATCAACGAATGGAAAGGGGATGGATGGGAGGGCCATGCATCGTCAATGATTACGGGGCCCTACTAAATATTAGGTTTTCATTACTTCCCTCTGGGAATCAAACCTATAATTTAATAGTGGCCCCTTCATCATTGACGATATTGTCTGAGTACCAAGACTGGAGGGGGACATTCGTAACAATACCTCAACCTCAGGACAAAAATAAGCCGTATAAAAATGTTTAAGTTTTATTGTATACAAACAATAAATATAAAATATAAAATATAAAAGATTGCAAGCAGGGCGTGACTTCGAAGAAAGTCTGCTTGCCCATGACCAGACCTTTTACTTCAAGATCTATACATGATAAATGGGGAACATCCTTGTGCCCCTACTTAGAACTATAAACTCTTTGGAATATTGTTCTAATCTTAATAATATTTGTACAGTTTAAATATTGTTACGAATCTGGACCTCAGTTGTTTAGAGACGGTATACAAAAATAATTACATTGACAGTCTTTTGTATTTTTACATTTTATAGATTTTTTTAACATTAGTAAATATGACTTACTAACTAAAAAGCCTCGTGCTCTCCTATCATTCCTCAGAGGACTCACGGGACAAACAGTCTGCCAGGACATTATCAACACCACGGATGTGCCTAACATCGAGATGATATTCTTGCAACATCAAACTCTAGCGAGTAAGTCTCTGGTTCTTGTCCCTGAGCCTATTAAGAAACTGCAGAGGATGATGGTCAGAGTAGCTTCTGAGCACGGGCCCATATGGTGGCAAAGTGCTCAACATCATCCATGTAGACTAAACAATTGGGGACATCATGCACAACCCTGTCCATTAACCGCTGAAAGGTGGCGGGAGCATTCTTCAAGCCGTAAGGCATTACCTGGCACTGATACACTCCTCCACCCACCACAAAACTAGCGATTTTCTTGGCACGTTCAGGTAGTGGGACTTGCAAATAGCCTTTAACTAAGTCCACTTTTATGATGAACGTGGCTGCCCCAATCTTGTCTACCGAGTCATCAACTCTCGGTAAAGGGTAGGTATCTGTCTTGGAGAGTAAATTTACTTTGCAAGGTGGTCATTTTATAGGCTTGTTCTCTCCCACATCGATGTCATGCACCACCCAAGATGTCAAACCTGGTGCATCCCCGAACACGTGTGGATAAGCCCACAAGGTAGTAAACATCTCCTCAACCCTTTCCGGAGGTAAATGGGTCAATTTCTCCCGCAGGGCCAGGTACCCGTTCTCTGCCCATGTCCCAGCCGGCACAGCCTCACCTGGGAAAAACTCCCTCTCCTCCTCCTGCTCCTCCTTCATGCCTTCTACAACCAGGACAGGGCAACGAGACACGGCATCCTGGTCCCTGGGACCGGAGAATTGGGGAGAGTGCAGAGGGGGGTTGAGAGGCACTGCAGGAGCCTTGCCTGGCGTTCCCACAGTGCATGAACCGCTAGCCCCGGGACCCGGGTTATCCAACCACCATCCACCAGGCCCGGGCTCACCCTGCACCTCCGACTCCAACTCTCCAGTCAATAACCTAGGCAAGAAATTGACTGTACCTGACTCAACTTTCTCTACTGACCCATTCTGAGTGGATACAGTAGCACAAATTGCCTCAGACAACTCCTCGTTAACACCAGCAGGTGACTGATCGGCGTCCAGGCAACTCTCTCGGCTAGCCCCTTTAGGTGACGTCGCCTGTGTGCCCGCCGCACGACAGTACCTCTTCAACATGTTAATATGGCAGAGCTGATGGGTCTTATGTCTGTCTGGATTACTCTCCCCGACCTTAGAAAACAAGTGTGTTAATAAAGCATCACTCTGCGGCGCCTCACCAATCTCCCCCGGTGCCACGGTGGTAAGATTAGGTACCGGTATAGCCTCCAAGTCGGTCTGATTCGATGATACAGGATCAACCGGTCCTCCCGTAGGGACCCGATCGCTCCCTTCAGTATCACCTCTGGCACCGAGTGAAACGAGTGAGGAGCTTTCCGCTGAGCTTTCCTCCTCGTCCTGCACACCCTCGGCACCCGGCAGATCAGTCGAATCTATGGGTGATGCAGATTCATTACAGTACATCCCCTCGATCAGATCTATCTCCTCCCCTAACAATTCCTCCGGCTGTGCAACCTGGGCCATAGATCTCATGCCCTCACACACCGGAAACAAATCGGGAGGCAGCTTCTTAGCCTCCTGGTTCCTCTCCTCCAGCTGTACCTGCTCCGACACCACTACCGGAGGTGGAAAGACTCTACTCCCTGCCATATCTGCTCCAAGCAGAAAATCAATCCCCTCCACAGGTAATGTGTCCACGACCGCTACTTTCGCCGTCGCCGTGACTACAGGACACCTAAGATGAACAGGAATGAGGCTATAATGGGCCTCAGTGTTTACACCTCGACATAACACAAACTCGTCAGATTTTATAGGCTTCCCCGTCAAGTTCAAACACATGGACTGCTTAGCTCCCGAATCCCTAAGAACCTTGACTGGAAACATCTTCCCACACAGCTCTACTTCACCCTCATGAACGAAAGCCTGGCACCAAGCGAGCGAGGCTTCTGGACCTGCATTGCTACCTAGTTGAGACACTTTGTCGGGGGCAGGCTGTGCCACGGCCGTTGGCACCCCATGCTTCACCCTTCGGTCTGCCTCCAACCTCGGTAACAAAGATTCATCCCCTCCTCCCTGGATACCAACCACTAACGACACAGGCTTAGCAACCGCTGCAGAAGACTTTGCCTGGGGACAGTTTGGTTTGATATGTCCGGTCTGTTTACACCCATAACACCTAACAACACTGGAATCAGGTCGGGCTGAATTTGGTGATTTTGGTCTGTCTCCACTGTTATTATTACGTGTGGAACCAGGGCCACTATTACTGTACCCTCCGCTTCCACCTGCTTGGTATTTCTCGTCACGTGCAGTCGTGGGGGGGGGGGCATCTCTGGCACGATCAGTAAAACCCTTGGTTGCGAACACTCGATCGTCAGCCCACACGGCAGCATCAGACAGCTTGCCGGGGCGCTTCTCACGGATCTTTTGGCATATCTCTCTGTTGACATTGTTGGTAAAGTGTTCTAGCAGGAAAAGATCAATTGCCTTATTTAAATTAGTTACATTTTCACTCAAAAGCCAACGAGACAAACAATCACGGAGGTACTTAGCAAACTCAACATGGGTATGATTAGGCTTCTTCCTTGCTTTACGAAATTTAAGGCGATAGGCTTCTGGTCTGAGTTCATAAGCCTTAAGGATAGCCTGCTTTAAATTATCATACTCTGCTAAGTCCTCCACTGACATCCTATCATATGCCTCAAGCGCCTTTCCCTTAAGAACATTTGCCACCAATGCCGCCCAGCGTTCCCGTGGCCACTCGAACTCCCGTGCTTTCTTTTCAAATCGCTGGAACCATTCAGTGACTTTTTCCTCATTAAAAGTGGGAACGAGCTTCAGGCTATGAGACAACTTTAACTCGCTAGATTCCTCCCTGTGTACCGTGCCCACTTGTCCCATTGTGTACCTACCCCCGTCTACCTCAACTTTGTTTCTTTGTAACTCTATTGTCATTCTCTGAGTTTCTAACCTCTCCTGCATCTCTCTCTCTTTCTCTTCTCTTTTCTCCTGCCTTTCTCTCTCTTTCTCTTCTCTTTTCTCCTGCATTTCTCTCTCTTTCTCTTCTCTTTTCTCTCTCTTTCTCTTCTCTTTTCTCCTGCATTTCCATTTTCCTCAACTCTAATTGTATTACAGCGTCACTCGATAGCCCTACCGGGGCAAAAGTAGGGGGTGGTGTAGGAACATAAAGCTTCGTAGCTTAAAATCCCTATCCAGATGGGCTGGGGGAGGGGTACAAAAGGGGTCATCTAACTGGTGAAGAGCTATTTTTGGGGCCGCCAGGAAAGCGATCAAGGCTGGAGACACCCCTTCTGCCTTATTAACCGGTAATGAGAACCAAGCATGTAACTCGTGAGGGACCTGATGTGAGGTTTTAGATGTAATAGTGGAGGCAAATACTTGTGCCTCTGCTTCCCAGTCTACCCATGGACCCACACCTACCTGCATTATCTGCAAGACTGGTGTATGTGACTGATCAAGGACCGGAACTGTAACCAGTTCCGGCGTGAGTGCATTCAAAGCTTTTATGTCATTAACGCCATCTGCTTTGGACCAGTCTGCAAAGAGTCGTGCAGATGAGGCCGGCGGTACTGCCGGGGCAGCTGAGAAGACAAAGAATTCAGCATTATATGTATTGGGTATGGCCTTAATAGAGACGTCTAGAAAATCTCCGTACCTCATCCTTAGCTCTGAGTTTCCTATTCTTGTTAATTTCAATAGTCCACTCACCTGGAACCGGTAGCTCACCCGAAATAGTAGGCTGTGCTAGGAATTATTTCAATGGATGTACCTGAGTCCAGGAACAATCCGGTCCGTAGAGGAGAGGGGTAGTCATGGTAGCCGGCACAGTAGTGCCTGCCGCCGTGGACGTTGGTGGGGGTAAAACCAAGGTAGGTAATGAGGACTTAGGAGTAGGAAAACCTGAAGGCTCTAATGGTCTAATCGTGGAGCTACTCGGGGGAGCTACCGGTCGACTATATGAAGGATCAATAGAGGGAGAAACCTGATATTGTTGCATAACCCTATGAATAATGCTACTTATTTCCTCTGTGGTTACACACTTACTATGGGAACCCCTAGAAGATTGTGAACTAGCCTCTGATTCTTCACACATTGAAACTTGAGCAGAGGGAACATTAACTTCCTCCGGCTCTTCATTAACCTCAAACTCTAGCATTTCAGTAATGTCCTGTTGATCATCCGGTGTTTGTTCCACCGGCGGCCAAACCAAATCAGGGACAGATGATGGTAACACTTCACTATGAATACTTTCCCTATCTGTTCCTTGTCTCACTCTCCAGCACCCATGTTCATTCGCCGCGGGTGGCTGAGAGTCCTGAATAACCTGAGAGCTGTCAAAAGACTGAGAACTTGAAGGGAAACCTCTGTACTGGTCAGCTAACACTCTACTCGGTCCAGCCTTAGGGGCCTTGCGTGGTACCTGAGTCAATTTTGGAATTGAAAAAACAAAGTTCTGTGGTACACTTAAAGATTGTTCATGGTGAGGACTAGACTCAATGATCTCCACCCCCCTCTCAGAGTCGCCGGATTGGACAGTTGGCGTACTGGGGGTAGGGGTCAAGGGAGGTGGCCTTACGGTGACTGTCCGGCTAGTCCTGTGCCCTGCATTGGCCGGTGTCACCTTGTCCTCCTTCCGGCGTTTGGTCGACCTGGCCGATTCCGCCGATAAGTGCCTAGACTGCTTCCTGGGGGATCTCGACTGTGATCTTGACCGTTGCCGGGGGGAAGGCGACCGCCTCCGTTTTGGTCGGTCGGGGGAGGGGTAGCCTCAGTGATGTCACTTTCATCACTACTTGAGCTACTCACTACCGCTTTGGAGAGGGATTTCTTAACTTTGGGTATAGTAGATTTGCAGGAGGCTGACTTGACCAAAGGTGACTTTATAACTAGACTTTCCCACAAGATATCATCATCGCAGTGAAGTGCCTTATGGGCAATACCTTTTGCATAGGAGTTGAAAATGATCTTTATCTCATTCAATGCCGCTAGGCACGATAAGTCTTTCTTAGTGATGAGGGCCTCCTGTAACTCAGAACAGACCGAACACCGTTTAGACACCCACAAGCCGCGAGAACGATAGAGACATTTAACGCATTTGATGCAAAGTTTGTGAGCAAATACAGGCAATAATGAGCAAGTAGGGGTAGCGCATAGCTCAAAGCGAGGCATGATGGAAGAAAAAAAGCCCCCCCCCTCCCCCCCGGAATCAGCCACCCACCTGCCGCCGGGCGTGTTGCAACTGCAGCCCTGGGTCAATCTGGAAAATCCAATTTCCAGGAATCAATGCTCATAAGGATACCCTGCGAGATGATAAGACATCCTACCTCAATCCGCCGGAAAATTAGCTATAGCCACGGCTACTCTAACCTTCCGCCGGACTCGACCATGGAAAACACTGGGGTTTCTCCATTTTAAGCTGGACTGCTTACCTGTGACCAAATGTCACTGGCCCCAGTGACCTTAAGTGTACCCTCCAGACCCGGTTGGGCTCAGAAACCCATAAAAAACACACCCCGCGCTACCCGGTAGGGCTCTGAGGCTCCGGCAGCTTGAAAGCCTGTAAGCTTGGTGTGCGAGGCGTCCGTCCGACGCATGTAAACAACAGCCGGCTGGACCGACGCCGCGCGTCTCCGACCACAAGAAGGAGTGCGTCGCTTGTTCGTGTGTGCCTGTATGTTATTCTTAAGTAGCAAAAAGTAGTGTAAACTGGCTGTTTTTGCCACAAATTTATCTCCAATGAAATCGTCATCACAACTGAACCAGTTGACTTAGAGAGCTCTACTTAATGCCATTCTACAGGTACGAAACACATCTATGCTTGGGGATGCGCGGGAATGCGGAAGCCGTCAAAATAACAAAGATACGGTAGCCTAGGCGTAGACGTTTTTCGGCCCAAACCCCCGGGTTTTTGGAATATATATGGAATACATAGCCGGGGCTGGAGGGTGAAGTGCATCATTATCCGTGACTAATTGAGAACAGAAAGATAAGTAACGTGCTTTCATGACATATCATAACACTTGCACACTAGACTGGCCCGCCGGGCGAAGGAAGTCTTGTCGTATGACAACTCGGTCAGGGCAAGTCTCCTCAGTGGGCCGAGGTTGCTCCCGTAGGAATTAGCATAATCTGCCGGAAGGGTTGTGGCTCAGCGCACCACGCCGGGACATTTGTTTGTTCCCTAACTCGTCAACTATACGAGAAAAGAGGGGCTCGGCACCGCTGGAGAAAAAAATCCGCTGGAGAAAACAACCAAAAATTTTAACGGGGGGAACTTATGTGAAAAAATTCCCCCTACCAAAACCCCATATATATTATATAAGGGACGTCTCCCAATGGCCCACAAAAATATTTATATGCAAAGCACACATGTAGCACAAAAAAGGGGCAGACATAGGCATAATTACAAATACAGCACATAGAATGTAACATCCTAAATTACCTAAAGCCTAAATTGGAGACTCCTAGCGAGGCTGGCCACGAGGCCCGAGGAACAACACAGGATGAACTGACGCTCCGACGAACCAGCAGCAGCAACAAGCAGATAGGGGGGCCCGAGAGAGGGGCCCAAAAGCAAATACGGACTCCAGAAGGCTCCGCACCACGTGCAGCCACCCTTGAACTAGAGCATTTGCTAATAATAAACAAAATTTATATGCAACTGCCTCAAAGTGACGGCCTGAAGCACAATCATGCGGAAAGGTAGCCTCCTAGCTATAATATCAAAAAGCTAAAGGCGTAAGGATTTGAGTATAGAACAAAGGAAAAAAAATAAGGAATTACAAGAAAAGGCTGATGAAAATACTGGAAAGTTGGGTGAGGAGGATAAGAGAAATTTTTACTGGAGAGTGAGGGACGGAAAAGTGAGGAAGTGGTTTATAAGAGTAGAAGGGAGGGGGAGATCAGGGAGGGAAGAGAATGTGATGGGAGTTGTGACGGAGGAGGAGAGCGGGGTGGAGGTGTCACAGGGAGAGACGGGACACAAAGAGGCAGACCCAGTAGTGCTAGCGGGGGAGTAGGGTACGGACTGGAGGAGCGGGATGGTGTAATTGCTGAAGGAATGGTAGATGGATTAAGGATTATGTTTAGTAATGTGGATGTGTTTACCCAGGACAAGAAAAGAGAACTTATATGTAGGTTGCAGGATGAAGAGGAAAAACCTGATGTCATAGCCCTACAGGAAGTAAGACCAAAAAATGCTAGAATTGAAAGGGAACTGGTGGAATATAGTTTGGAGGGTTTTGAGTTATATGAGAGAAATGCTATTAGAGCAGAGGTCGGAAGAGGACTGTTTATTTATGTAAGAAAAGAGCTCAAGGTTAATGAGGTGGATATGAGACAGCAGTATTGTGAGTATTTGTGTATTGAAGTAAAATGTGCAAGAGGATCAATTCTAATTGCCTCTATATAATAGCAAATAATGCCCAAATAATAGCAGGGGAGAGGATGATAACCTACTGAAAGCAATGGAAGAGATAGATAATAGAGAGAACAAATATAAAATTTTGATTGGAGATTTCAATTTGCCAGGGATCAACTGGGCAAATTGTACTACTCCAGTGGGACAGGGTAGCCTGGAAAATAAGTTTATAGAGAAAGTGAGAGATTGTTTTTTAACGCAACATATTGTAGAGATGACAAGGTATAGAGATGGGACGCAGGGGAGTGTACTTGATTTGATTTTTAGCAATGAAGAGGATATAGTGGAACATGTTAATGTGGATAGCCCTATAGGTCGTAGTGACCATGCCTGTATAAGCTTTAGTTGTAACATTAAATCAGAGAGGGATAATAGAAGCAATAGAAAAATATACATGTATGATAGAGCAGATTATGAGCTGCTGAGACGGTGTTTGGACATTGACTGGGGGGAATACTTGAACGGTGAAGACGCTGAAGGAATGTGGAGGAAAATTAGAGTCAAACTGGAGAATGCTGTATCCAAAAGTGTACCAGTAAGGGAATATAAGGATAAAACAAAATTGAGGAAAAGAACTAACCCAGAATTGCCAATGAAAAGAAAGCTTTGGATATTGATTAGAAGAAAGAAACGATTGTGGGAAAGATTAAAATTGTTAAAAAAGAACAGGGGGTCTAGTATAGAAGCTAAAGAAGTGGATCTGGAACGTAGACAAATAAACAATAAACTAAGGTGGGAAACAAGGAGGGGGAGAGAGAGATAGCTAGAAATATGAAGGATAATCCAAAAATATTCTTGAAGTACATTCAGGAAAAGTTAACAAGAAGAGTAGGGATCCCAGAACTGGTAGGGGGGTTGAATGGTGGGAGTAGAGCAGAGACTGATAAGGAGAAAGCAGAGGTGCTGGGGAAATACTTTGGGGGGGTACTAACAGTGGAGTCGGAGGATGCAGTGCCTACTATGCCCATCAAACAGGCACCGGCACTAGAACTAATAGAGTTTTCCCATGCTAGAATAAGAAGGGCTATAGAAAAAATGAACAGAAGTAAGTCACCGGGACCGGATGGGATACACCCAAGAATCATAAAGGAAGGAGGGGATATGTTAGTAGAGCCATTGAACATTTTATTTGAGGTATCGTTTAATACAGGACAAATC
Source organism: Paralithodes platypus (assembly GCA_032716605.1). NCBI lineage: Eukaryota > Metazoa > Arthropoda > Malacostraca > Decapoda > Lithodidae > Paralithodes > Paralithodes platypus. Next base: position 11,345,454 of record CM064514.1, on the reverse strand, counting down.
CCGATGGACTGGAGAGAGGCGAACATAACAGCTATATTTAAGAAGGGAAAGAGAAATCTATCTATCTATCTATTGCCTGACGCCGTGATCCCCGAAGGGGTGGCCACGAACGAACCGCCCCCATGCACCTCTGTCCCCAGTCAGTCGACGCCCCTCCCCCCAACCAGCACCACCTTCGTTCATGTACTTCCTCACTCCATCCTTCCACCTCATATTCGGTCTACCTCTCCCCCTCTGTCCCTCCACCTCGCTCTCATACACCCTCTTAGTCATTCTCTCGCTTTCCATACGTTCCATATGGCCGAACCATCTCAAGTTGTTCCTTTTCACACTTTCCAGCACATCTACCTCCACACCACACCTCCTTCTTACTTCCTCATTAGTCTGTCTATCCCTCCATGTAACTCCGCACGCACTCCTTAAGTAATTCATTTCCACTGCTCTCACTCTTGGTCTGAGTCTCTCAACCAACGTCCATGCTTCGCTTCCGTAAGTCAGTGTCGGGATTACCACACTGTCATGCAAGGACTTCTTCACTTCCATACTGACCACCCTATTTCTTGTTACTGCTTTTAGCGTTCCTACAACCCTCTTCCCCTGTTGTACCCTCTCCCGCACCTCTTCATCCATAGTTCCATCTTTACTCAACACACTGCCCAGATACTTAAAAGAGTTGACGATCTCCATAGCCTGACCGTTCAGCTTCACCTCACACTCTGTGACTTCACCCCTTTCGAAGACCATAACCTTGCTCTTCCCCGTATTTACCTTCAAATTCCGTTTTTCGCACACTGTTCCAAACTCATTTACCAGACCCTGCAACTCCCATTCATTATCACTCATCAGAACTGTATCATCCGCAAACAGCAGTATAGGTAGCTTCCACTCAATTCCCTCCCTTTTCAGCGATACACCAACATCCACTGCTCTTGATAGTATTTCTTTCATAACTCCATCCATATATACAGTAAACAAAGAGAAATGACCCAGGGAATTATAGACCAGTCAGTTTGACAAGTGTTGTGTGTAAACTAATGGAAACGGTAATTAGAGAAGGAATAATGGATCATATGAAGTCAAACCAACTTTTCAGTGGGAGACAGTTCGGATTCTTGCCGGGGAGGTCGACGGTACTACAGCTAATTAAGGTGGTAGATGATTGGATGCAAATTCTAGAAGATGGTGATGTAATAGACGTGGTATATTGCAATTTTATGAAGGCCTTCGATAAGGTCCCACATAAAAGGTTAATAGAGAAAGTTAGAAGCTATAATATAGGGGAGAAATGTGTGAAATGGATAGAAGCCTTCCTGAAAGATCGGAGACAGAGGGTACTGGTGAATGGAATAGGCTCGGGGTGGAGGGAAATTACAAGTGGGGTACCTCAGGGATCTGTGTTGGTACCACTGCTGTTCGTTATATTTATCAACGACTTACCTGAAGTTATAACTAATGGAAGTGAGGTATACCTGTATGCGGATGACACTAAGCTGTATAGAAGAGTGAGGAGTAAGGAAGATATGGGTTTGCTTCAAGGAGATGTGGAGGGCATGAAGGGATGGTCTGAGCATTGGTTAATGTCTTTTCATCCAAAAAAATGCAAGTACATGCGGATTGGGACCAGCAAGATAGACAAGGTAGGATACAGTATGTATGAAGCGATGGAGGAAGTGATTGCAGAAAAGGATATAGGAGTAGTGATAGACAATAAGTTAAATTTCTCAGAACATTTAGCGGAAAAGATAAACAAAGCCAATAGAATTGTAGGGCTGATAAGGAGGACATTTGTGTCACTTGACGAAGAAATCTTCAGGAATCTCTATACAGCGCTGGTTAGGCCGCACCTGGAATATGCGATCCAGGTGTGGGCTCCATATATGGTAAAGGATATAGAAGCAGTGGAGAAAGTGCAGAGGAGAGCTAGCAAGCTGGTACCAACGTTGAAGAATGCGGGCTATGAGCAGAGGTTGAGGACACTGGTCCGACACTGGCATATAGGAGAAAGAGAGGGGATATGATAGAGACTTTTAAGATAGTGTCAGGAAAGTACGATGAGGATGTGTGTGAAGGTATCTTCTTGATGCGGGAGGGAACAAGAACGAGAGGACACTCTAAGAAAATTTACAAAGAAAAAAATAGGCTTGAGAAGGCAAAGAACTCATTTTGTGATAGAGTGGTAAATGAGTGGAACACTGCCCCAGTATGTAGTCGATTCCGAATCAATAAGGGAGTTTGAAAGTAATCTTGATAAAGCATGGGGAAGACAAGATTTGAAGTTTGATTATAAAACAAAAATACAGAATAGTAAAAAGTTGCGTCTGCTGCCGCCGCCGCCAACACTGTGAACGACCGCAGCAGTGCAAGTACTTGTATTGAGCTGGATACACAGGCCTAGTTTGCCTTTTTCCAGAGGATCTACTGTAAGAAACTGTAAGAAACTGTAAGAAACTGTAAGTAACACACAACATTATAATAACACATGTGGCGCGCGGATCTTGAGAGACGAAGGCGCCTTGTTACAAAGACAAAACAGTACCCTAATTTACACCCTACTGGGGTCGTGCCAAAGGGGCAGCCCGTACTAGCTAATTTAAACTCTGTTCAATACAACGCAGATGTATACAAATGAGTAAGGACTCACTAGAAGCGCAGGAATGACGAATGAAGCTGGAGCACTAGGACCACCCGCCCTCCTTACACGAGCGCGGAAGGGAGAAGGAGGAAATATGGCCGCTAGGGGGCCTGCGCCGGGGCGCTGCGCACAAGATATCCATGCATGGAAAGCCATAATATAACAGATATTAAGTTAAATTTTCTTTTTTATTTTCTACAAATTTTTTTCTTCTGTAGGGAAGGACGATTCCATAAGAGAATTAAGCGTGCACTTATGACCCTGACCCTTCCGCGCGGTAGATTCAAAACTGCTGCCGCAGGTGTTGAAGGGAGACTATTATGTTAATAGGCACTATCGTCAATGATGAAGGGGCCACTACTAAATATGGACAGTTTTGAGGCCAGATTATCGACCAATCATTAATTCTTTGATCATTGATTCTACAAATTATCAACAAGGTTTACGGTGACCTATAGATACTTCACAAATCCACTGAGTTTCAATCTATATCACCATAATGTTGACCTGTTCTAGTAGTTATTGTGTCACAATGTAAAAGGAAATTTCCCTCTCTCAAGATTCCACACATACTATCATGATTATCTTGATTGTTCTAAGCCAATATATTCAAATTTCTATCACCAGGATCTTAACATGTTCTAGTAATTACTGTTTCACAGTGTACAAATAATCGTCCTGGTTATTGTTGGACCATTTTGTACTATAACAATGTTTTAAAATCTTTATGACCAGGATATTGATGTTGGTCTGTTTCAGGGTTCGGAGTGGTCGTTGTCAGAGGCATAGATCCATAATGGAGGGAGTTTTATCCACGCCGGTTTCACCTTTGCAGTCAACTAAGGTTAGAGATATTTATCTAATGATTGTGAATGAATGTATGGATTTTACTATTATATACACTGTTAAAATTTTCCGTAAAGTTATTGGTAAAATCATCATCATCATCATCATCATCATCATCATCATCATCATCATCATCATCATCATCATCAAATCTGACGCCCCGCTTCCATAGGAAGCACCCCAAAAGGGATGGCCATGGCAGAAACTGCCTCCAGGCTCCCGACTGACCCACTCCACATTGCCATTTCCACTAAGTGGATTATGACTATGAACACTGAAGGAGCAGACCCAGAGCAGTCCCTCACCCGGATGGCAGTTCCACCACTGTTTTGCTATTTTATTTACCCCAGTGGGGCCCTGGCTGGAAGCATACCAAGCACAGGAATTTTCTGAAGATAGGAACCAGTGGTCCACTGCTCCAGAGGCTGATTGCACCACCAAAGTGGCGGGCGGTGGGGTCGCCGCATCCCTACGCGGTTATTGGTAAAAGGCCATACATTCTAAAATTTGTCAGCATTATTCAATATTATGGCTTGCTACCGATATATTACCTTTATATTACAATACTGGAACCTAAGCTATCTGGCAATATTGACGGCCTGTTTAGCTTCTGACCGTTGAGGCTACAGTACAATGTTGACAATAATGGTACCTGTTCTCTGACCATAATTATGCCTGAATATAATGTAGGTAGATAATCAGAATTGTGGAGTGGGTTAAAACATGAACGCTTATCCTGTCTGTCCGCGGTTCGCTCCTGGGTGAGGTTTTATATACTGTATATATATATATTTAGTAGTGGTTCTCTCCATCAATGACGTGAGAGCCTTATACTGTATATATAAGGGCTCCCCGGGTCCCTAGGAGGGCGCCCGGAGAATGCTTAGTGCAACCCGAATACAAAAATAGAACATCCTAGGGGGATACCGCTTACTTAGTTCCTAGGGAACGTCATCAATTAGGATATCAACTAGAAAATAAAAAATGAAAAGAAAATGTTGAGTATTAAGAATTCAAAGCACTCACCATTGTACTGGCTTCCCCTGCGCATGCCCACCATCTCGTGAGGCCTCCTTCTTCGGGTTACACTCGTGTCGAGAGGACGTGTCAGTCTTAGCTCCCTTGTGTCTTTCCATCTGGTGTTGTCTGCTACTACTTCAGTGAGTTGATGTCATTTATGTAACATAGGAGGCACCTAGATATGTTTTTTCTGTGTAATGAACAACTTCCAGGTAGCTCGCGTCGGCCCGAGTACAACCGTCTGACTATAAGGATATCCGCCATGTTTTCTTTTCTTTCTCTATATTTTCTCTGTAGGCCTATAGTTATTTATTAGGCTTTTCTAACTGTTATTCTTTAGCCTGCCTGTAATATTCCTGTGACTAGGCTAGTTAGTCCTTTTGCCTGACTCTTCCCTCGTACTTTCACGTGGGTAGTGCCATTTTGACTATCCTTTTTAATATCCCCTTTTTTCATTGCATTCAGGGGTTCTGTATTTATTCTAATGTCCTCAGAATTCCATCTTAACGTCCGGGGGCGTTTTCCCATTTTTGCACACTATGTTGATATCTTGCCAGTTGTTTACTGTTCTAGTCAAATTCTGTGATACCTTCAGTATTTTACTGAATTATTGATTAACTTATTCATATTAATTAGACTATCGTTCATAGCCTAATTTTTGCTCGCCGCCATTTCTGTGTGACGCCACCTTGGGCGCTTGGGGGGTCGCGTGGTCAAGATGGCCGCTGTTGCTGTGCTCCCTCCTGAGTTATTCCATTGAAATTCTTGATTTTGTCGAAATTTTGGGGGGGGGGGGGGGGAGGGTGTACTTTTCGAATTATAGCTCATAACTTATAAGCTTAGGTTCGTTATTTCTTTTGTTTTTTTGAAAGTTAGGTTTATAATTTTTGTTATATTTCGCATAACTTCAGTGATATTTTAGACAACCTAGTTAGTTTTAGTATATCATTGTCTTTCTCTACCCTTTCTGTGTCTTTAGTTATATTAACCCATAACTGTCGGGGCGCAACATAAGTCGAGTATAATAAATCTGGACTATCTGGCGGCGCTCGACATAGGTCGTGTGGCAATTTCAGCACGTAATGTTGCTGAGAGAGAGAGACAAGTGGTGGCAGGAGAGTAGCGAGCGTTGCTCCAGACCACCGCGGCGAACCTACTGACACGAATCCCACCTCCTCCCTCCCTCTCTCACTCGCTATATACGGAATTGTATGGGGAAAGTGCCGAATTACATGCTTTTTGCACTCGCGTTGCGCGGTTGTTGCAAGAAAACTAGCCATCATAAAAGGATCGTTATGGTGTCATTGGAAAGCTCTGTTTATGCCCTTTCAGGGATAGATACTTGTTTTACGCTCTGGGTCTTATTTAGGCATGAAAATGATCACGTAAACAGCCCTATTTTGGCTAAAATCACCCCGCTGGTGGCTACATATTATATACCGCCTAGGCCGCTCGTAAGGTGTTAAAGACCCTGTTCGCTTATTATTTTATCTTTACACTGTTTTTCTTGACTATTATCCATTATGCCATTATTATGCCATGATATTGTTGTGATATGCGAATCCTAGATTTCCTCGGGAGACCGGTCGACACCGGGTTGATATTGTAATAGATAGGAGTCGTTGACTCCGGGTCCTCCTTGCGAGGCTAGTCGACATCAGGTTGACAGGCAGAGTTTATGCCGGACTAGGGGGAGTTAGCAGCCTCTCGGGGCTTGGGCATAACTCCGGTGTTTTTGTTTTGTGAGAGATCACCTTTAGTCTCGGACTATTTGATCTCCGGGCAGAACCCTTGGGTCTCCCCGCTCCTTTCTCTCTTTCTATCCTAGTCTTGTGACTATCCCTCTTCTCTTCCGGATGAACCTGCTACAGGTCACTCACAGATTTCGTCCGGAACTCCGGGTGCTATCAGGTGCACCAGGTGCACCACCACAGTTCCTTCACATTTACCAATTCTTTCACCCAACCCGATCTTATAAATTCAAAAATAAACACTGCAATTTCTCTGAACCAGGACCTTTCTAGAATTAATGAATGGGGACAAAATAATCTAGTTTCCTTTAATGCACAGAAAACCAAGTACATTCAATTTTCTAACCCACAGAATCTCACTGACTCCCATATATTTTTTAATGATGTAAATATGCCCACTTCCCCTAGTATTGACATTCTCGGTGTAACATTAACTACTAACTTGAGCTGGACACATTATGTTAGAAGCATTGCTAAGAATGCCTCTAAAAAACTGGGACTCCTGTACAGAGTTCGAGAATTCTTCACTGGCGAGCGATTGGCCGTAATATATAAAAGTCACGTGCGTTCTCAGATGGATTACTGTTCACCTCTGTGGAGTGGAAGTGGAGTGGTTGCATTGAGGCAGTTGGACAAAATTCAAAATAAAGCTATTAGATTAATCAATAACCCTGCAATCACACAGGACCTTCCTACATTATCCATACGAAGAAACGTTGCATCCCTTGCATTATTCTACAGATATTTTCACAGCAATTGTTCCGAGGAACTTGCTTCAATTGTGCCGCCTCTCCACATCTTTCCCTGTAGAACTAGGGCAGCTGAGAGCATCCATGAATTTACACTTTCTCCTCCACAATGCAGAACTTCTGCTTATCAAAATTCATTTATCCCTAGAACTACTACTCTTTGGAATTCACTTCCCTTGAGTTGCTTTCCACAAACTTACAATCTACAAAAGTTTAAATCCAGTTGTTACAAACATTTTATGAATGGAGGATGCCTTTAGGCACATGGACCTTTTTGTTTTATCTGTGTTTTTCCTTCCGTTCATTGTCTCTTAAAAAAAAAAAAAAAAAAAAAACATGAACATCCCCCTATAGTAATTACCGGCTAGCCGAATTTTTACTGTTTTTTAACTTCAGGTACTTGAGTAAGTACACTTAACGTTACCTATTAGACTCAGCACAGCTCCGAGTAGAGATTATTAACTCATCTTTTAGCTCTGCGGAGATCCCTTGCTTTATCTTTTCCTCTCCGGGTAGTCAGTCGGATTATATTAATTTTCTATAATAACGTAACAGCTGTCATGGCTTTCTCATAATTTGAGATGCTTCTTTTTCCCTTTCTGGTTGTTCAATGGCAACCACAATCTATCAGTCATTAAATCGGAAAAATCCGGGTGGAGTTTCCGGGTAGAGAACCACGGTGATATACTAGGTATTAACTCCGGGTTGTTAATCGCGTTGCCAGTACGAGCATTAATTAGGTTTGTGCACTTTATCATTTAGACGGCTTCCTTGTTACTAAGTAGCATTGATTCTTGGAAATGTCTTTCCAGAGTGGGTTGGAAGGATTGATCGTGTCCGCATTAGCACCGTCCTGCTCGCACGGGTGCAACCCTGGGAAGAAGCCAGAGCCTGGAACCTTGCTCGCTCCCGCTCCGTACCCCTGCTTCATCCTGCCCGCTGGGGTAAGTCCGACTATTTTTGTCACTCTGGGATAGCTCAGCTACAACCGAATAAGTGTTTAGTTCATGAACTTTGGCCGTCTTCGGCGGGTAAGTACCATACCGAGTTACTGATGCTGGTCAGTCCATCCTCAAGTCCTTGGACTTTCTTTCGGTTGGAAAGCATTTTTAGTACTATGCAAATTTCAAAATTTAATTTTAATCAAGTTACTCTACTATGAACAAGCTTGTTGTGTATTCATGAGACAGACTTTTATTGTCCAGATTCTAAGGCCTTCCAAACTTCATATGCCCTAGTTGCACATTTGCAAAGTTTGTTGTGTATTTTTAAGGGCGAACTTTTAAGTTCCGGGTTCTAAAGACTTATTACACACCACAGGTTGGAACGGTGCCCTGGTCTCTACACCTCTCCCCCTGTGATCTCCAGTGGAGCTGGAGGACGACTTTTGGTGTGTGGGGTTCCAAACTCCGGGCCCGTCTTCATCCAGGATGGCACGATTGGTACCACAGGAATCGACGCCTCCGCCCGGGGACATACAGTGGTGCTCCTCGCGAAACTGTCAGAAATTTTGACTTATAGGACATAACCGGTGGTTGTACCATGTGTACTGTGTAGACAGAACTAGTGCAGCCTGGAACCCCAAATATTTGTGAACACTGCGTGTATTACATAAGGAAGTTTCACTCCCCGGATCAGTGTGTGGATTCTGTTATGGCCAAGCAATTGTTACTGACAGCTTGAGAGGCTGTCCGAGGTTATATTTCAAAAGTTCTTAAGAAGGTCCCCTCTCTTTCAGACCCAGATTATGTCAAATTCTTGAATATAACAATTAACCCTTCACAGAGATCTAGTAGGTGTACTACCCCGTGTACTACCCCTCCCAGTCTAGAAAGTCTTCTACCAAAAAACATAAAACCTCCTCTAGTCCTAAACCTAAATTGAAGAAACAACTTCACCTTGATGTCTCTCCCAAGTCGCACATCAGCACTGCTGACATTGCCACCTTATCTCCCAGTCCTCAGGCGGAGTCGGTTTTCATATCTCCCCCTGACACCGAGAGAGCCTCCCAAGCTGTCACTTGACCAGATTCATTCCTCCCTTCCTGGCTTTACGATTCATCCCCTTGTCAAACAGAGTGACCCAAAGAGCCCGGACATCATTACAGTTTATGTTGACGTGCACCATTCCGGTTCGTCCCCTAGAAAATCAGTACTTCCGGTGATTCCTCTACACTCTACAGGATAAAGAGGTTCCTATGGTGTCGGCACATGAACCTAATTTAATTGACTCTGATTTACCTGTGTACATTGACAGTGTGTTGGTGGGAGAACAAAGTGGTTCGGGAGAAATAAACATTTTTGATTCAGTAAGGGTTGAGTCTAACCCGAACGAACCATGTGAGGAGGGAAAAGCGGGGCTAGCTAGTAATGCGTTCTATGATTATAAAGACTCTTGGTTTCAAGAGAAGCAAGTTGATGAGCGTCCCCCTTCCCCTTCACAATGTTCCAATGAGTTGGACTCTAATATGTCTAAGGTATCTAAGGAATATATAGATGCGGTTGTCAAGGAATCACTACAGGAGTTCATAGGTACTTTTGGCAAACTTCAATAACATGCCATCCCCTGCTCTTTCTACTCCACTTATCCCTACTGTACCCCTAGAGGTTCACCCTGTTCAACCTAGGCCACACTCACCTACCTTGCTCATACCGTCCACTAATTCTGAAATGACGGGGCTGGAAAATGTCATGCCAAAACAGACCACAAGCCTTTTCCCATCAACCGAAAGACCAACATCAAGCCATAGAATTGCGACCATAAGAGACCAGAAGAGGGACCGGAAGCAGTCTCCCATGAAAAGCAGTAACCACCTCCAGTCACCCGTATCACAGCCTCACAGAAAACGCACGGCTTCAGATACGCTTATGATACTTATGCCTAGACATCCGCCAGAGTTTGTTGGCAATTACCCTCAGGCGCCAGGTGAACAATGGCCGTCTCTACCTGGGCCAGACTTGAAATACGAGGAGGCCGATTTTATGCAAATGCAACATCGACCCCCTCAGTTTCCCTCCAATTTGTCTGCCAGTTACACTCGTCACTATCACCGCTAGACAAGACAAACACTACAATCCAGCTAGACAAGAGGATAACCAGACAACTGCATACAGTGGTCCCTCTCATTTGGCGATTTCATTAGTCTAGCCAAACCAGCGCCAAAAGTGAATTTCGCCAAATTCGAATAGTACTTTAAATGGAAAAATTATCCATTAGTCTTTGACGATGCCTGAGTTCACCCTTTTGACCTCCATTTTCGTACTTTAACTGCTTAAAAACAAAGACATTATACATGAAACATTAACAGGAATAAAAAAGACAATAGATAATAGATAACATATTTTATTTACCTTGCATTATTTAGAGTTAGGCCTCGTGAGACGAGTGAGTATGGTGGTTGTGTAGGCGCACTAATTCTTGGCACCCACACCCGTGTCATCCATCTCCAACTCTCCCCCTTCTGCTACCACTCTTGTTGCTTCTGCATCAATCTTCTCGAAGTCACTGAAGAACCCTGTGAAGTCTGCCTCTTCTCCAGCAATCTCTGGAGTCGGCACCACACGGGACTCGGGAACTGTAGCTGCCTCAGTAACCAAGGGGGGCACAGCAACTGCTGGTGCCTCAGTTGCCTCAGTAACCAAGGGGGGCACAGCAACTGCCGGTGCCTCAGGAACTATGGGAGGGACAGGTACTGTAACATCTGGGGCCACAGGTATCTCCTCTAGGACTTCAAGGGCATCATCGTCAACCACAATGTCTGCAATAACCTGTCGTAATTCCTGCTCTTCTGTCTTGGCCCTCTCGCGTAAAACCTGGGTGATCTTGACCTGCCGTGTTTGACCCACTTTCTCCTGGTACAGATCACAAAAAATTGTGGTAAATTTATCAAGGTGTTGGAGTGCCGTTTCATATTTGTCAATCTCCCCAAATGTGTTGCTCACAGTCTCCTTGATCACTTCACAGTCTCCCAGGAGGCGAGATAATTGGGCGGTAGTAAGTTCACTGGGCTTTTATGCTGGCATTTCCTCTTCCACTTCATCCGCCTCCATCATCTCCTCCAGACTCTTCTCCTCCAGCACAGGCTTGATCATAGCTCTGACACTGTCAACCTCCACACTGGACATCCCCGGCATTTGTTGAATGGCTTCTGTGGTGGCTTGTAACAGGTCTTCTTGTCTCTGCCTTTCTTTTTCGTGCAGCTTGAAGTGAGGAAGTAGTGGATCCTAGGCGTGCTTGATCGTCTTCGTGGTTATTTCATGCCATGCACGGCAAACTAAATCCACGGCTTGCTTGATTTGGAAGCCTTTCCAAAACTGCTTGATCGACACGATGGTGGAGGGAGGCAGTGAAAGTGAAAGTCCCGCGCGAGAGGTGAAGGGTGTAGGAGGGGGAGGGTGTGGGCTGGGGGGGGTTCGTCATCTGCTTTCTCTTCTTCACCATCACTAACTTCTTCATTGATGTCACAAAGCTCATCTTGGGAGTCTGTTTGATTTCGAAGCCGCTCATGCAAATATCGATACAATATGAGTTTAACATTGGCTATTAACTCCTGGTCTAGCGGTTGAATCTTAGAGGTGGTATTGGGGGAGAGAAATACAACCTCTACACTAGGATGCCGGCCCACCAAAAACTTGGCATGCCCTGGGGCATTATCCATGAATAATATTACTTTGAAGGGTATGCCTTTTGATTCACAAAAAGCCTTGGCATCGGGAACAAAACGATTATCGAACCATGTCACAGAAAGTGCAGTGGTCATGTATTCTTTCTTGTTACTGTACCAGTAGCAATTGGAGAGGTTCTGCATGTCACAATTCCTGAATGAGTGGGGGCTTTGCGAACTTGTAAATCATAAGGGGTTTCATTTTGCAATCTCCGGAAGCATTGCATGTAAACAAAACACTGAATCTGACCTTAGCAAGCTTCACTCCTGGTGTCTGTTTGAGTTCTTTGGGCACATAGGTGGACTTAGGTGTGCGACGCCAATAAACACCTGTTTCGTCGCAATTAAACACCTGTTCTGGACTGTAATTTCCCTGCACAATTAGTTCCTTTGCAATCGGCACATACTCCTTGGCGGCCTTTACATTGGCGCCAGTTCACCCTGATAACTCGCATGTTTGACTGAACACCTCTTCTTGAATTTTTGAAGCCAACCTTTGGATGCAGTGAAAGAGGGAGGGTTGGCAATGTTTTTCTTCTTACATATCCACCCGTAATAATCCTGGGCTCTCTCTCTGATCTGCACCCCATCCACACTTACTGTATCCTTTAACCTCCGACTTAACCACTTCAACAAGTAATGCTCAGTTATCACAAGGAGATGATTAATTTGCGACACTTCGCGGACAGCACGCTGGGCCCCACCACCACCCGTACCAAAGTATTTTTTTGCACACTCAAGATTCTTTTTCACCTCTTTCTTGTTCTTCTTGATATTCCTCACAGTCGATTCTGGCACCCCTAGTGCCCACACAATGTCACAATTTCTAGCACCTTCATCGATCATGTCCAATATCTTCTGTTTGTCAACGACAGTGTAGGCTTTGTGCTGTTTACCTTTCCTCCACTGTCGTGCTCCCCTTTTTTGCCCTTGTCATTGTCGTCACCTGGCTTCCTCGAACCACCACCACCACCGGTACTTGTAGATGCCATAGTCTTAGCGAAAAATGCCAAAGGTACTGTCACTTGGAGCAAAAAACAATGCAGTAGTCAAGATGGCTGCGGGGAAGATAACCAACACCAACATGGACGCTTGCGGGCGGTGCATTCTGAGCCGACGTCATTCTCGCCAAAAGTGAAATTGAAGCGCCAAATACGAATTTGAAGCGCCAAATACGAATTCTGGTACCATATCCAACCTATCGCCAATACTGTGTTTCTCCAAGCTGAAACTCGCCATGCGCTAGGGACCACTGTACTGTAGATATATATATATATAATATATATATAATATATATATATATATATATATATATATATATATATATATATATATATATATATATATATATATATATACAGTATATATATATATATATATATACAGTATAGAATAATATATATATATACAGTACTGTATATATATATATATATATATATATATATATGTATGTAATAAAACTCGCTAGGAAAATTGAAACAATGGAACACCAAGCTTTCGTCTATTCTCTCAAGACATCTTCAGGGTAATATGCATAAGTGTGTTGATTTTCGGTGTGAGCATCATGGGTTCGAATCCCCGGACTGCACATGTGTTTGTTAATTTCATTAATCGAGTTTAGGAGTAAAGTTGGTTGGTGGAGAGAACATAATAATTAATTCTGGTTCAGGAGTAGTTTATAGAGAGGCCTTCCCTAGGGTTAAGCGCCCCATTAATTAGTCTTTCCATTCACCTATTCATAGCCTCCGATAGTGCAGTTGGAATGAATGTACACTCACGCGTACTAAAAGTTGCTCAGGGGTGGGTCCTTTCTTCCCCTACTCCACCCTGGGCAGGTGGATGGGGGGAGGCGGGTCAAGTCTACCCCCACCTTCCACACCCAAATTATCCCCAACTCCCACACCTTCCTTCTCTAGCTACCTGTTAGTGATTAGCGACGATTGTTCTCATTTATTGCAAATTATTGTCAAACCATCATTGCACATAGGCCTACTTACAATGGCCGACATTTAACATTTATTAGGAATTTAAAAATATAATATATATACTGTATAATTGTATTCTCAAAATTAATTTCTATACACAACGTGGGTTACACGAATCTTGGCTGTAGTGGTTCTCTCTCTCTCTCTCTCTTTCATTGCACTACTTTCTACCACCAAGACTAATGTAATTTTAATATAATAATCTATCTATCTATCTATCTATTGCCTGACGCCGTGATCCCCGAAGGGGTGGCCACGAACGAACCGCCCCCATGCACCTCTGTCCCCAGTCAGTCGACGCCCCTCCCCCCAACCAGCACCGCCTTCGTTCATGTACTTCCTCACTCCATCCTTCCACCTCTCATTCGGTCTACCTCTCCCTCTCTGTCCCTCCACCTTGCTCTCGTACACCCTCTTAGTCATTCTCTCGCTTTTCATACGTTCCATATGGCCGAACCATCTCAAGTTGTTCCTTTTCACACTTTCCAGCACATCTACCTCCACACCACACCTCCTTCCTACTTCCTCATTAGTCTGTCTATCCCTCCATGTAACTCCGCACGCACTTCTTAAGTAATTAATTTCCACTGCTCTCACTCTTGGTCTGAGTCTCTCAACCAACGTCCATGCTTCGCTTCCGTAAGTCAGTGTCGGGATTAACACACTGTCATGCAAGGACTTCTTCACTTCCATACTGACCACCCTATTTCTTGTTACTGCTTTCAGCATTCCTAAAACCCTCTTCCCCTGTTGTACCCTCTCCTGCACTTCTTCATCCATAGTCCCATCTTTACTCAACATACTGCCCAGATACTTAAAAGAGTTGACGATCTCCATAGCCTGACCGTTCAGCTTCACCTCACACTCTGTGACTTCACCCCTTTCGAAGACCATAACCTTGCTCTTCCCCGCATTTACCTTCAAATTCCGTTTTTCGCACACTGTTCCAAACTCATTTACCAGACCCTGCAACTCCCAGTCATTATCACTCATCAGAACTGTATCATCCGCAAACAGCAGTATAGGTAGCTTCCACTCAATTCCCTCCCTTTTCAGCAATACACCAACATCCACTGCTCTTGATAGTATTTCTTTCATGACTCCATCCATATATACAGTAAACAACCACGGGGACATCACACACCCCTGTTTCAAACCAACATTCAGGTCAAAGAAATCGCTCTGCTCACTCTCCACACATACTGCCACCTTTGCACCCTCATACTTGCTCTTCACTGCTTTCAGCAACTTGCCATCTACTCCGTATATTCTAAGTACTTTCCACAAACGTTCTCTATCCACTCTGTCATAGGCCTTCTCCAAGTCCATAAAGGCAACATACACTTTTGTTTCTTCTCCAGATATTTCTCCACAACACAATTTAGGGTAAAAATCTGACCTACACATCCTCTTCCCTTCGTAAAACCTCCCTGCTTGTCGCCTATCCATTTCTCTGTTTTCACTCTCACTCTCTCAATCACTACCCTACTGTATACCATCCCTATTACGCTTAGAAGACATATTCCTCGGTGGTTACTACACACTCCTCTTTCCCCTTTGCCCTTATATAGGGGGACTATTATGCCAGTCTTCCAGTCATCGGGTGCACTCCCCTTCTCCCATGCTAGTTTGCACATTTTCCATACCCATTCGATCACTATCTCACCACCATACCTCAACATTTCCCCACACACTCCATCTGTTCCTGGTGCTTTCCCCAACTTCACTCTTTTCATGGCTTCCCACACTTCTGACCTCCTGATCCCATCTCCTCCTCCACTACTTCTCTTCTTCTCCCTCCCATACCATATCCAGCTATGTTTGCTGGCTCTTCATTCCTTACATTTAGCAACTCATTGAAGTACTCCCTCCATCTTTCGACTCTCTCTTGCTTCTCGGCTAGCATTCTCCCATTCTTATCTTTGACATCCTTACTGTTTCCCTTGCTACCTTCCCTAACTTTCTTGACTTCTTTCCAGAACAGTTTCTTACTCTCCCTCCATTTTACACTCAGATTCCTTCCAAATTCCTCTGTAATTAAATCCAATCTCATACAGTATTCAGGATATTATGTTCACCATTATTGCAATACACATCAACGTGCCCTCTACGATTACTCCTAGGTTCTCAAATTACTTACACAGTCAGCCTTTTATATATATATATATATATATATATATATATATATAATATATATATATATATATATATATATATATATATATATATATATATATATATATAATATATATATATATATATTATATATATATATATATATATATATATATATATATATATATTATATATATATATATATATCTTGAAAGGAAAGGACTAAAGGCAAAGTTTAGCTGGAATAGTTTTGCGACTGTTATTGATTGTTTCGTCTATCATTTCAAACAGTTTCTCCCATTTATTAAATATCATACATACTATAAACGGTCTGCATGTCATTTTATGTGGCCAATACACTTTCTTTTTCAATCAATTAAATGTACTGTAGAATTCTATACAATACTATCAAAGTCGGTGTTAACGTTTAGTAAGGGTTGAGTATATAGCCCTTGAGTAGCGGGGCTCGCCTTCTCACTTCCCCCTTCTCTGTCTTTATCTGTGATCCCAGCCTCTTGCCTCTACAAACCCCCAAATAATGAATAGGATTAATACAGTTTTACCATCAACTCTCCTCTATGTGTATCGAATGCAGGCAACATTCATCACACACACTAATGAAGGGAAATATACCACATTCAGACTCGTTAAATCTTGGTTGTAGAAAGTGTGTGCTATGAGAGAGAGTTACAAGGAATAGTTAGTTTCTCAAAGACCTTGCGGTCCATTACAGGGAAATATTCAAAGTGAAAGGAGAGAAATTTTTCAGTGCACTACACTCCTTATAGAGTGTGCAAAATACTATCTACTGTCTTCTTGAACTGCTCAACTGAGGAAATGTTTACAACTTCTGAGGAAAGTTTATTCCAGGTAGAACAGATCATAAATGGGAAAGTTTCCACAAATACTAGTGCTGAACCCTTTCAATTCTAACTGCCAGCCATGGTTGCATATTGTATTCATATTTAGGCTAAACATATTGCTATGATACACTTTATGACACCCATTACATATTTTAAAAACTTGATTGAACTGACCTCGTAGTCTGCGTGTTGAGAGAGAGAGAGAGAGAGAGTTTTACTATATAATTTGATCACACATATTTGTGATTTAACCTCCATATACAGTATATATACAGGGTCTCCCAGGAGGAAAGGGCATAACTTTGGGGAATGATAGAACAAGGTATTCTAAGCATAAAATGTTCTATAACAAAAAGTCCAAATCTCAACCGTTATAAAGATATTGAAGGTTTAATTTAGTGTCCTCCCCCGCATCACTGTAATGGACTCACCCATGTCAAATAGTTTCCAACTGGTCCAAAGTGAGCTAATATGTCTATAATAATTTTGCAACTTACAGAATTATAGTATCTTTATAATAACATGGTAAAATAACTGCAGAAAGATGGAGGTGTGGTAGGCACTAAGATAACTAGGCCAGCCTTATGGGGAAATACTGAAGAAAATACTATTTTCAACATGCAATATCTCGATACCAGTCGAGATTTGGAATATTTCTTATAGAACATTTTAGGCTTAGAATACCTTGTTCTATTATTTCCCAAAGTTATGCCCTTTCCTCCTGGGACACCCTGTATGGTGCGATGCATAAGGTGTTGATTTTCGGTGTGAGCGTCCTGGGTTCGAATCCACGGACTGCCACATGTGTTTGTAAATTTCATTAATCGATTTTAGGAGTATAGTTGGTTGTTGGAAGGAACATAATAATTGATATTGGTTCAGGAGTAATTTATCGAGAGGACTTCCCTAGTGGTTAAGGCCCCATTAACTGCTCTTTCCATTCAAATATACATAGCCTACGTGAGTTGCAGTTGGGATGTGTGTACATGCTTAGATTGATATGCAGGATTCGAAGTTGCATAATAAATCGTAGGCAGTGTCCACCATCCTTTAACTGTCTTCGTGGTGCGATGCATAAGGTGTTGATTTTCGGTGTGAGCGTCCTGGGTTCGAATCCACGGACTGCCACATGTGTTTGTAAATTTCATTAATCGATTTTAGGAGTATAGTTGGTTGCTGGAAGGAACATAATAATTGATATTGGTTCAGGAGTAATTTATCGAGAGGACTTCCTTAGTGGTTAAGGCCCCATTAACTGCTCTTTCCATTCACATATACATAGCCTACGTGAGTTGCAGTTGGGATGTGTGTACATGCTTAGATTGATATGCAGGATTCGAAGTTGCATAATAAATCGTAGGCAGTGTCCACCATCCTTTAACTGTCTTCGTGGTGCGATGCATAAGGTGTTGATTTTCGGTGTGAGCGTCCTGGGTTCGAATCCACGGACTGCCACATGTGTTTGTAAATTTCATTAATCGATTTTAGGAGTATAGTTGGTTGTTGGAAGGAACATAATAATTGATATTGGTTCAGGAGTAATTTATCGAGAGGACTTCCCTAGTGGTTAAGGCCCCATTAACTGCTCTTTCCATTCACATATACATAGCCTACGTGAGTTGCAGTTGGGATGTGTGTACATGCTTAGATTGATATGCAGGATTCGAAGTTGCATAATAAATCGTAGGCAGTGTCCACCATCCTTTAACTGTCTTCGTGGTGCGATGCATAAGGTGTTGATTTTCGGTGTGAGCGTCCTGGGTTCGAATCCACGGACTGCCACATGTGTTTGTAAATTTCATTAATCGATTTTAGGAGTATAGTTGGTTGTTGGAAGGCACATAATTGGGAGGTTTGACGTACCTCCCAACCTACCAAATAGGAAAACCTACTATTTGGTAGTAGTCTGGGAATATCCAACGTCAAGGCTATTAACCTAATTGCAATGACGACTTGTCTATTTTGACTGCTATGTCGTCATTCCAACCGCGGTTAAAAAGAAAACGTCTAGAGTCTACTCCTTATCTTGCTCTAGGAGACGTTGTACATTAACCAAAACTACCACCGAAGGTGAAAAAAGCATAGAAGAGAAGAAAAAGGGGTTTACCTTAGTTACAGCTTAAGGCCCATCCCGTGTTCCGTCATGTGCAGATCCCTGTCGAACGTGCGCATGAGCGACCCTCTCTTGTCATCACATCTCACGTCAGCAGAAGAACGCGGATGGGCAGGGGTCCGGCGTGAGGGAGGGTATTATGTACGTTGGATTTTCCAAGACTACTACCAAATAGTAGGTTTTCCTATTTGGTAGGTTGGGAGGTACGTCAAACCTCCCAATTTGTTAGTAGTCTTGGCAAATCCAACGTCAAGGCTGCATAACAAATAGGAGGAGGACATCCAAGCCCAACCTACCAAAAAAACCAATGCATAAAACAAAATTATGAATGACAATGACACAATGTAAACAAGAGAGTTTAATAAAAGAGTGAAAAACTGAGGAGTAGCTAAAAAGAACAGTTTTAACACATGCGCGTCATTCATAGTAATGCAAAAACATAGACTTGTCTGAAACCAAAAAGGTACTGTACCCAAA
Organism: Paralithodes platypus; assembly: GCA_032716605.1. NCBI lineage: Eukaryota > Metazoa > Arthropoda > Malacostraca > Decapoda > Lithodidae > Paralithodes > Paralithodes platypus. The sequence continues at coordinate 11,326,240 of CM064514.1, read as the reverse complement.
ATCCCTTTTCTTCAAAAACCAACAAAAACACTGAACACAAGAACAAAACACAATTTTCAATGTGGCAAAAACACTTATGTACTTGAACAATACATAATCCCAAACTTGCAATCCAGTGTTGCAAACCCGTACACCCCCCCCCCCCCCCCTTTGTCAAATAAAACAAAGGAAAAGAACGAGGTACAAGGGGGGAAGACCAGGGATCTTCGCCAGAGCACCAGGAAACACGACCCCCGAGAGCAATCACGGCCGGAGGGGGTCGAACACTGGACACGGAGAGGTAGGAGGAGATGAAGGAATTGATAGAAGACCACAAAACCGCTGAGGCGATGGCAGGTAAGGATCGACGTGGCAGGAACCGGAAGGAGGCAGCAAAGGATCTGACATCGTGCGCAGAACCCCTACAAACAGGGTGACGGGCACGAACGGTCCGACAAACGTGGCGGCCCATCTGCACCTGCGAGAGCCTCCCACCTGTCCGAGGAGACACCCACACAGCAGTACCCGAAGGCGGCACCACAGACGCAACAGAGGAGTGCAAGGCTGACACCGGGCACAACACATGGCGAGGATGCCCATGCCATAAAGCCTGGACGGCGAAAGGCTGGAAAACGGGGGCCTCCCTCCCATGCGTGGTAACAAAAGGAGGGGAGGAGGCGAACGAGACGCCATGCAAGGACGGGGAGAATCGCACGCAGTCCCGGGGCCGTGACAATGCCGCTAGTGCAGACACCCGATCCCCAGTGGCCAGAGCGACAAGGAAGAGTGGACGCCCGAGCAACGGAACCGGCGTAGCGGCCCTTGTATACGTGGGTGAAGCCAGAAGGACCAGAGCCCGCCCCAGATCCCACTGCGGAGGGACCTGGCGCGGAGGCGGTCGATCCCGGAAGGCAGCCGTCAGGAAGGAATCCAGCTCCTGTGGCGGAACGACCAGCCCAGCGACGGACCCAAAGACCCCCCGGACGGCAGACAAGTGGGTACGTATAGCGTCGACTTGAAAGTGACGTGTACGGAAGAGGTGAAACAAGGAGCGTAGGACGAGGGAAGGAGAGCCAACTGGCAGGCGAGTGGCCTGTAGCCACCTAGTAAAAGACCTCCAGCGGGACCCGTAAGTCCCCCAAGGAGAAGACGGCCAGGAACGCTGCAGGAAGTCAGTCAGGGCCCGGCCGGGGACCGGGAGCCACCGTGCCTCATGAACAAGCACGATGCGAAGGCCAACAAGGTCCGCAGGTCCCCAACCTAGCCCAAGTGGAAGCCGGAGACAGGTAGAGGGACAGGACTCGGGCACCACCGCGGCAACCGGGCGTACCAAGCCCGTGCCGGCCACAGAGGCGCGAGGAGCCAGACACAGCCGTGGTACAGCCGCAGCCTCGCGAGGACTGGGCACATCAACAGCGCGTCTGGTGGCGGAAAGACGTATATCGACCGCCACCTGTACCAGGCTACCATGAAAGCGTCCGGACCCCCCCCGGAGCGCGAGGCCGGAGGGAGAGGTCCAGAGGCAACTGGCGCGGCACCCCCGATGCGAACAAGGCGACCTCCGGAACACCTCAGGAAGCCGCGAGGTCGGCGAACACAGTCCGTTTCATCGCCCATTCTACAAGAACGCCCTGCCCTCTCGACAGGGCGGCCGCCCACAGGGTGGCAGGCCCGGGCAGGGAGGAGGCATGCAAGGAGAAGGGGTGTCGATCCGCGAGGAAGAACAACTCCACCGAGACCCCCAATAGAGTCAACGACCTGGAGGACCCCCGCATTAGGAAACAGTGGACAGCTTGTCTGAGTGTCCAACCCGAAGGCCACCGACTTACCCCGAAGGGCCAGCGCGTGGTCCCGCAGGAAGAACAAAGGAACCAACAGTCCGAGGGCATAGACGGGTAAGTGGAGGGAGACCCACCTATCTGCCGGGAAGTGGACGTCCCAGGTTCGATCAGGAACCTCACCCAACCTCGCTCGACGTATCTGTGGCTACCCAGACCGTCGGCGGGGGGGCGGTCCAGGGCACAGCCGCAGAGAGCGAGCCCCGAGCAACCCAGCGACCGAAGCGTCGGTGAACGGTACGCTGGAGCGGCAGGAGCCGATCCATAGGGGCAACGGAAACACCGCGGTGCCCATGAGGAGGATGCGGCGTAGTCAGAGGCTCCCTAAGGGAAGGGGCAGAGCGGCCCAATGCAGCGAACCCACGAACGAGTCCCAGAGCCACCCCGGGAGGGAGACCGAGTGCAACACGGCGAAGACGCTGCCGACTGGGAGGCTCTTCGGCAGTACTTCTTTGATTTCCCATGGAATGATTTCTGCTTCCATGGCCGAGGACCCTCGGAGAGTGCTGAACGCATTACCGAGGTAATCCTATCAGGCATGGAAGCATACATTCCATTCTCTTTCTCTCAGACTAATGCTAAAAAATCTTGGTTTACTCACGCCTGTTCTACTGCTGTCCGCAATAAGGAGGAAGCATTCAAACGGTACCGACGCCTTAAAACTCAAGACTCTCATTCTTCATATGTTTCTGCCCGGAATCAAGCCAAATCTGTTCTTCGACTTGCCAACGCTCTTTCATCAATAATAATACTGAACTATCCAACTCTAGCTCTTCCCAAGCTTTCTGGCATCTAGCCAAAAACCTCTCCAACAATTTCTCTTCCTCGTCTTTCCCTCCCCTTTCCCACTCTGATGGCACAACCATCACTTCTTCCTCTGACAAAGCTAAACTCTTCGCTCAAACTTTTGCTAGAAACTCCACCTTGGATGATTCCGGTGCTATTCCTCCCTCTCCGCCCTCCTCTCTCTTACTTATGCCTAATATCCTAATCTCTTCTAAAGATGTACTTTCTACCCTCTCTGGGCTTAACACTAATAAGGCGTACGGTCCGGACGGTGTCCTCCTGTTGTTCTCAAAAACTGTGCTTCCGTGCTGACTCCCTGCCTAGGCAAACTCTTTCGTCTCTGTCTATCCTCTAACGTCTTCCCTTCATGCTGGAAGTTTGCTCACATTCAACCTGTCCCAAAGAAGGGTGACCGCTCTCAACCCTCCAACTATCGTCCAATTGCTCTTATCTCTTGTCTTTCTAAAGTTTTTGAAACTATTCTTGCTTCCAAATTTCTTAAGCATTTCTCTTCTCATAATCTGCTCTCAGATCGCCAGTATGGCTTCCTTAAGGGTCGCTCTACTGGTGATCTTCTTTCATATCTTACTAACTCTTGGTCATCCTCCTTTCGGGACTTCGGTGAGACTTTTTCTATTGCACTAGACATATCGAAAGCCTTCGATAGAGTCTGGCATAAATCTTTAATTTCTAAACTACCCTCCTTCGGTTTCTATCCCTCCATCTGTGCCTTTGTCTCTAATTTCCTTTCCGGCCGTTCCATAGCTGCGGTTGTGGACGGCCATTGTTCACTTCCTCCCTATAAACTCCGGTGTTCCTCAGGGCTCTGTCCTATCTCCTATTCTCTTTCTAATTTTATAAATGATCTCCTTAACTGTACCTTAATTCCCATCCATTCATACGCAGACGACTCAACCTTACACTACTCCATTAGTTTTTCAGAACGCCCCAGCCAGCAATCCCTCAACGACAAACGTAATGAAGCCATAGAACTCTTAAATTCTGATCTAAATACTATTTCCAATTGGGGCAGAGAAAACCTTGTTAACTTTAATGCTTCCAAAACCCAATTTCTCCATCTATCTACCCGTCAGGATCTCCCAGCGGACTATCCCTTATTCTTCAACAATACAAAAATCAACCCTTCATCTTCTCTCAATATTCTTGGTGTCTCTTTTCTTCTGCTCTCATTTGGAAGGACCATATTACCAGTGTTGCTAAGGCAGCCTCCCAGAAGCTGGGTGTGCTCAACCGCCTTAGGGGGTTCTTTTCCCCTGCACAGCTTCTTGCTCTGTACAGGGGCATAGTGCGCCCTTGTATTGAGTATTGTTCACATGTGTGGGGAGGTTCCTCTCACACCGCTCTCCTAGACAAAGTTGAAAGGAAGGCCTTTCGTATCATTAACTCCCGTCCACTCACCAACTCTCTGCAATCTCTCTCTCTCCGCCGCAATGTTGCATCTCTCTCGCTATTCTATCGCTACTATAATAATCAGTGTTCCTCAGAGCTATCCCAGTGCATACCACCTCCTTTACGTAGGGCACGTGGTACCCGTCTTGCAACTCAATCTCTGTGCAACTCTCCAACCCAAGAGTGAAACGTTACTCTCAAACTTTCTTCTACTCAACATCTGAACTCTGGAACTCTCCCAGAATCAGTCTTTCCCTCTTCCTATGACTTAAATTGCTTCAAACTCCGTGTGTCCAGGCATTTTGGCTCGAACGTCCCTTGATTTTGGCCCTGTCCCTCTTTCAACTATTGGGGAGGCACTCGCTATAGGCAGTTATGCCTTTTGCCTCCCTCAATCACATAGAAAAAAAAAAAAAAAAAAAAAAAAAAAACGAAGGTGCACCGCGGCCGGCAGACCCCGGGTCACCGTAGCGCCGGACAAAACCCATGCGAGACCGACCCATGGCACGACACGCGACGGGGTCAAGCGTGACTTGGGAACATCGAAGGGGAACCCTAACCGTGCGATGTTGCGAACGACTGTGAGGGCGTCGCCAATGCACAGTCCTAGGGCTTCGGAAACTACCAACCAATCGGCCAAGGAAAACAGGATCTGGAGCCCGCTCCTGAGGAGAGGACCCAGAGCCTGCCCCACCAGTGCAGAGAAGATCTGTGGCGCGATGTGGAGACCGAAGGGAAGGCCGTCGAACAGGAACACACGATCGGAAGTCCGAACGGCCAAGAATCGCTGGAAGCGAGGATGGAGAGGAACGAGCCAAGACGCATCCTGGAGGGCCAGCGACACTACCCACGACAGAGGGCGCAGGGCCAGGCGTACCAGGGGTACCGGCAGCATCCGAAACCGTGTGTGCACGATGTGCCCGTTGAGGGCCGACAGATCCACCACCGGTCGCATCGCGTCGTAGTTCGTCTACGGTACCAGAAAAACACGGGAGAGGAAAACCGGGCGACCGGCGGTCAACTCCCTCGACGCTACCCAGCTCGGGCATGGAAGTGAACACGTGGGCCACCCCTGAAGAGATGGGCCGGCGTCGGTGACAAGAGCGGAGTGGGGGTCTGGACGTCCACCTCCAGGTGAGACCCCTCCGCGCAACCCGCCGCCCCCAACGTCCCTCGCGGCCACCGAGGGGCGCAAGGGCGAAAACAACCCGAGGGAGCACCCGAGAGGAGGGGAGCGACCCGGTCGGCCAGGCGAGAAGGAGAACAAGGAGGCCGACCCAGAGAACCTACACATTGTGTTGACGTGGAGGTACCCCCGGTACGGGCCGTGCGGGCATGAGCGCCACGTTGACCTCCTCTACCCCCACCCCAACCTCGTCGAAAAGGGCGGGCCACCCCAACCCCAGGCCATCGCGGGGCTGCCGGAAGTGGAAGGCCGGCCAGCCCCGACACGGCGGGGATGAAAGGGGCAAGAACAGAAGTGTGAGGCGGAACCGACGCACTGGCCTGCAACGTCCCAGTCCTGCGCCCGTGCAAGGCGGCAGCACTTGCAGCAGCACCCCGAAGAGGACCGGCAGAAGGACGGGACTGAGAAGACCCCGCGCGCGATACAGCGCGTCGGTGCGTGTCTTAAGCAGGGTCCGCAATGACACAGCGCGTCGTCGCGTGTCGGAAGCAGAGGCCGCCGACAGAGAAGCGTAGCATTCCCAAGCATCCTGCTTAAAAAACCCCGACGTATATAGCGCAGAGTACAACAAACCCTGACGAATATCCAAGGGGGCCGGCCGGCAGAACGAGGACCGTACCGTCGGGCGTTGCCGAGTTGCCGCGCACAAAACCGCCTTCAGCTCGGGAACCAAAGACACCGCGAGCCGAAGGTGGATCCGCTGAACGTGGTCCAAACCCTCGCGAAGATCGCCTGGCGCAGACGCCTCGAAAAGCCGCAGGTGGTGAACAGACGTCTGGAGTGAACCTAAAGACAAGACAATAAGTCCGTCACCCTCTGTCGCAAGGGAAAAACCTTGGCGACAGAGGGCTGATCCGGGTGAGAGAAGAACGGGGTAGCAATAGAATAAAGTTCAAGAACGGGCGCGCTTATCCAGGACCAGAACGCGCCGTCCAACCCGCCGACAGACACTAGAGGAGGCAAAATCAGTGATGACTCCGGGGGAGGGACTGAAGGAGAGCCGTCGACGGATCGGTGTGTGAAGTCGAAGGCCTCAGCAAACCAGGCCTCCAATGCGAGAGGGTGACCGAGCATGATGGCTAAGCCAGGCGTACCGGCGTCGCACAAACCTGTCCCATAGGAGGACAGACCCGTCAACACAGCCAGGGACTGAACAGCCGGAAGGATGTCAGGGCGGCTGAAGTCTGACCAGAGCGTAGGCCTGCAGAAGGGAGGGGGACTGTAGCAGGGGTAGGTAGGGTGAGGCGCTGAGGGTGAGTCACCGCCAAGAAGCGCGAGAAGAGGGAGTCTTGCATCGACTCCAAGCGCCCATCGATGCGTGACACAACCCAGCCCTGCATAGCCGACAATCGATCCGAGAGAGGCGACCCCCCCCCAAGATTGGCCGGCCCGCAGGGGCGAGCGTGAGCGGGAGCGAGACCCACGACACGAACCAGCTGCGTCGCGGTCCAAGGAAGGTGAGCGACGACGGTTGTGTCGCCGTTGAGGGACTCGTCCCCGATCACGAACGGCCGAGGGGGAAACAGCACCATCCCCCTCTTCCAGCGACACGTCAGCTCCTGAGAAAGGGGACCCCGAAACCTCGCGAAAGCCCACCGAGGCAAGAGGAGGGGTACCCCCCTGGCGAGACGGTAAGTGAAGGTCAGGAAGAGAAGAATGAGGAGGAGCAGGACGACGGGAGTGGGAAGGCTGGCCGGGTGAAAGGAGGCCAGAAGGAGCCGCGGGGGGAAACAGAGCAAGGATCCCCGGGGCTGAGATAACAGGGCGGCCCGACACCGAGGCGGAGGAGGGAGGGACCTCCACCGTGGGACGAGACCATGAAGGAAGAATAGGCACTGAAGCAGGTGAAGTAGGAGAAGCAACGACATCCAGGCGGACCCTCCTGGACAGTGTAGGAGGAGGGAGCAGAGGGCCAGCTACAGCATGAACAACCGCGCGCGGAGAGGACAACGTAAGAGGAAGTCGTCTGGGCTGGGGAAGCGGGCGGAAGGGAGTAGAGCCCCTATCCGTAGAGGCCAGGGGAGGGCGCACAGGGGCAGAGCCGCTAACCCCGGCCTCAGGGCGAGAACCATGACGAGGGCGATGGGCGTCGGCAAGGCGATCAGGAGGACGACGAGGGGCAGTAGAGGACGGACGACGAGGCGAGCTAGAGCGTGGACGGAGCTGGGGAACCCCCCGACGATGGGACGACCGGCTGCGGGACCCAGGGGAGAGGGCCCGAGCAGGGAGAGGGCCAGGTGAACGGCCTTCAGTCGGGTCAGGGATACCCAGGGCGACGCGGATCCGGTCGGCAACAAAGGCCGGGGAACGGTGGCCCACAGTCCTAATGTGGCGGGAGACCATCGTCCACACCGACGGAAGGGAAGCGGAGGCCACAGCCGCCGCCGAGGAACCAGGGCCATGGTGCAGCACATCCACCAGGGCCAGACACGTGCCACACAGAGCAGGGAGGTAGGCTGTAGAGGACACACAGAGCGAGTGGCGCACACAGGACTTGTGGCTCTCCAAGCACGGGGAGCGACAACCAAGGCGAAAGCAAGGCAGCCTACCTGCACTAGAAGAACACACACCATAATCAGCACGTCGAAGGAGTAAGTGGAGAGAATGTCCAAGAAGAACCAGGGAAGGAGCATGGGGAAACAGGAACACACATGCAAACAGGTATCCGGACTCACCCTAAACTGGGAGCACAGAGGTAGGTGAGGAGGGCGGCCGAGGCGGAAGAGCACTAGCAGAACCTGCAAAGATGGAGAAAGTGTTAACCACCACTCAACATCTTACATGCAGGGCCTATAACACCAGTAAAGTGCATACACCAATATAGTATCAGGCAACAAGATGACATAAAAAAAAGTCAATAGTGAAAGCCAACTATTACCGCAAATTTGCGGGCCAATGGAGTCATAACCGTACCGACACCACCCTCCCGCAATTTTGCGGGACCCCCCACCGATCTCCGCAAATTTGCGGAGAGCCGAAACGTCCCAGAAGACCGAATCGAGCTCCCGCAAATTTGCGGGACCGGCCGAGATGGTCCGGCACCGAAAAAAGCGAGAGGAGCGTCTAGGGAATACCAAAAAGAGGCCACAAAATATGCGTCATCTCCTTATGAACTCCAAGCAATGATGGCCATCAAGCTGAGCAGTGTCTTCCTTGAATTTATCCTGACTCAACCAGTAAAGGGAGAGGCAAGGAAGACACACCAGGGGAGAGGAGGCACATCCCCCAGGAACCACCCAACCCACAGAGATAGAGCAAAGCCCATGAGAAGTGGCAGGGAGGGTGGTTTCGCACAAACAGGGGCCCCCGTGGGGTACCCCTGGATTGGGCAAAAGACTATGAAAGGATGGAGGTGAAACAGGAAGAGAAAACAAAAACCAGTAAATGAAACTGGTGAGAAAAAGGGTGGCCTAGCCGTGAGCAGAGAATGTGTCAGGGGCGAAAAACCCTGTGGTGTGAAGGAGGGGCCCCCGTGGGGTACCCCTGGAGTATCACGAACCACCTGTCGCCCAGGCCCTTGAGACACAGTGAAGGACTCGAAAGGGGGGACTCGGGAATAACGCTAATAATGCGACCGACACAAACTTTACAAACAGCACCGCCACCAACGAAATCTCAGATTGTTTACCAACGGTACACCTAGGCTATGAAAAAATGAAAACTCATAGGGGCATAGCAATTGCTGAATGAGAAAACGAGCTAGGCTAAATTAAGCTAAAAGCTAAACTATGCCCAGACTAACAGGAAAAAAGAATATGAAAAGAGAAAGAATGAAAAACATATACGAGGAACGCCAGGCGCCCCCGTACCTTCGGTAGGCTATTTCCACACGCGTCTCCATTATACACACTTAGGAGCCCATTTACGTGTGCCCTAGATCACGTAACATCTGTCTAACAAAAAAGAAGGCTAGATAAGCCGAAACGAACCTAAACAGGGTGAATTAAAGGAGCACAACAAAAGCGACTTCATTCAATGGAGCGCGTGAAAAAATGATGACAAGAGAGGGTCGCTCATGCGCACGTTCGACAGGGATCTGCACATGACGGAACACGGGATGGGCCTTAAGCGGTAACTAAGGTAAACCCCTTTTTCTTCTCTTCTATGCTTTTTTCACCTTCGGTGGTAGTTTTGGTTAATGTACAACGTCTCCTAGAGCAAGATAAGGAGTAGACTCTAGACGTTTTCTTTTTAACCGCGGTTGGAATGACGACATAGCAGTCAAAATAGACAAGTCGTCATTGCAATTAGGTTAATAGCCTTGACGTTGGATTTGCCAAGACTACTAACAAATAATTGATATTGGTTCAGGAGTAATTTATCGAGAGGACTTCCCTAGTGGTTAAGGCCCCATTAACTGCTCTTTCCATTCACATATACATAGCCTACGTGAGTTGCAGTTGGGATGTGTGTACATGCTTAGATTGATATGCAGGATTCGAAGTTGCATAATAAATCGTAGGCAGTGTCCACCATCCTTTAACTGTCTTTGTGGTGCGATGCATAAGGTGTTGATTTTCGGTGTGAGCGTCCTGGGTTCGAATCCACGGACTGCCACATGTGTTTGTAAATTTCATTAATCGATTTTAGGAGTATAGTTGGTTGTTGGAAGGAACATAATAATATATATATATATACATATAGGCAAGACTCACAGCAAGGGAATTATCTACCTGAATTCTGTCCCCTGAAGATGTAATACATAAAAGCGCTTGGGACTTCATGTTTACAGTATTTACGTTCTTTCCCTGTGGATATTCAGCATCATATAAGTTAACGTGTTGCTGTGACAGTCTTGTGTATATACAGAGCTGGGCACTTTAGCCAACACTTCCGCAAATAGCCAATTCTGCCATGGCGGAAGTGTCATTTTGTTGGCGGATTAGCGTTGGCGCCAAAATGGCTGCCTATTTGCGGGTTTGAAGCTCTGGAAAGTACCTCCATGTTGCAAACCTCGAGTCCGCAAAATTAAAATTCCAGCCGCCAGCCAGCCCTGGGCCGCTCCCAGCTCCCGCCAAAATAAAGTCACGTGACCAAGCCAACTACCTGTGTTCTGGAATCTAGGCCTATACATTGGCTCTTCACGTTTGTTCACTTACTTAGTAGCAAGCGTCGAGCTAACACCTACAACACACAGCAGTCCAAGAGTTCCAACCTGCTAGCACTTCAACTTTGTTTATATTTTCGGCCTATTGACGTGAACATGGAGTCTACCATCATGCCTACCGCAGCTGCCAACAGCATGGGGAGCAGTTCACCACCATCATCCGACAGTGATGCTGCAGAGCATGCAGAAATCGAGGACCTAAGCCACCCCTGGCCCCACCTAGAAACCTTCTATGGGCCTGTAATTACCAAGAAGATGTCTCTGGAGAAGGGCAGAATAATCTACCCTTGCCTAAACTGCAAGGCTAAATTGGCTTTTAATACGTACAGCGTGTACACCCTTAACCCGGGAACTGCGGGGAGACTCTTAAGAGTTCCCCTGGCGGACTGCGGGAAGACTCTTAAAAGTAAGGGGAAAAACAAATCCATTTAAACCCCCCCCCCCCAATTTTTTTTTTTTTTGCCCCTGGGCCATGCCAAATATCACTCCTCCACCTCCCCTCCTTCCCCACTTTCCTCCCCTCCTTCAGTTATCACCTATTTTCCCTGTTATTCCCATATTCTGTGGTTTATTTTCGTGCTAACATTAGCGAGTTGGTAGCAGGGCGTTGTCATCACTGTTACCAAGCGTGGGAAAGAGCGAGAGAGAGACTATTGAGGAACAGTGTCTCTCCAGACAAGGGGAGGGGTGGAAGGCAGGGAGGTTGCCTCAGCCATACATTATGTAACTCCCGGCCTGTATCGCCTATTTTGACCATCCAAACACTGTTTCCACTTGTTTTATTGTTTTAACAGGTTAATACCTTTATAATCAACCTATAATAGGCGCATATGGATAAGTATTAATGCTATTTATGGTAAAATAACGATGTTAGTGATGGGAACAGCTCAAATACGTCAGCACAGGAGTGTGGTGCCTCATACCCCCCATGCGCACTTTTTAGGTTAAGAGTCATTACCAGCACGTGAGTAAAGTCGAAGTGGTTAATTTTACCTAGCATAACTTTATAATCTAGCCTAATTTAAGATTAGGCCTATAAAGTTAGGCTATCGTTAATTTGATTGATAGCCTGTTAATGTTTTAACCGAAACTAATGTTATTAGGCTACCCTAATCCCATCAATATGCCTCAAAGCATGTAGGCCTAGGCTAAGTCTAACCTCTATATAGGCTAGGCTATATAGCCTAGGCCTAGGTCTATAATCACTAATCCCATCAAAATGCCTCAAAGCATGTAGGCTAAATATTGCATGTTCTAACTTCTATATATAGCCTAGGCCTATAGGCTAATTACTAATATAAGTAATTTTATTAGGCTAGGCCTAGGCAGCTAGGCTACCCTAATCCCATCAAAATGCCTCAAAGCATGTAGGCTAAATAATATTGCATGTTCTAACTTCTATATATATAGGCTAGCCTAGGCCTAGGTCTAGGCTATAATCAGTCAATCACTAATTCCATCAAAATGCCTCAAAGCATGTAGGCTAAATATTGCATGTTCTAACTTCTATATATATATACAGGGTGATTCAGTAACCCTTTTCATAAATTTAATGGCAAATTCGGGAGACAAAAATAAGACTAATTTACTCTATGACCCTTAGGGTGAGTCTTTGATATGATGGAGATATTACACCTTTAAAGTTATCGATAGATAGAAGAAAACAAAAATCTAAGGAGTGAGAATGAAAATGTCGTTGCTAACTGGCAGGGTAGCGTAACCAAAACTTGGTATCAAAATGGCTGCATACGGTAGCTGGATGCAGTTCGTTTCGCAATTTACAAAGGTACATTACTACGGTATTTATTATTATTATCATTATTATTAATAATCATTGTATTAGTAGTAGTAGTAGCAAGCGGAGAAGCAGGCGGCGGAGGATAAGTAAGAGGAAGAGGAGGAGGAGTAAGTGGTGGAAGAGGGGTAAGTGGAGGAGGAGGGATCTTCCTGCCGACTTTGAGCTTTGATACTCCGCTCGTCTTAATGAATCTTGAATCAATCTGTACATGTATCTAAAGATTGTTTCTTTGCTTACACGTGGTATGTAAATGGTTGCATATGGTAGCAGTTGTCTCTGTTATGCCCTGTTTTTCTACAGGTTTAACTTGGGTAATGTGAGTTCTAAATGACTGGGTATATAAGGCTGCATGCACAATACAAGGTATGAGGAATAGAGAACACAAAATAAACACACAGTAACACGACACAAGTTCAAGTTTATTGAAGTAAGTAAATAAAGAGCATGGAAAGATAGTAATTCTCGTACAAAACAAATAATAGAAGGGAACTGCTAGCATTAGCGGATCTGGATCGAGCCTAGTCTCCCACTTCCAACGTTCAGGTATACTCTTCTGATCACGGGTTTAATTAGCAAGTTTTATTTTACTGGAAGACCTCAATATATTCATGTAATTCAATTTCACTGATTTGATCTCTTACTGGCTGGTCGCGTGCCCAAGTAGCAGCTCACAGTTAGGATTAGACACGCGTATATTGTAGAACACGGAAATCTCTAGTAACCTCATGGGGGTACTGATCTAAGGTTTATATTCTTATGGCAGAAATACGTAGAACACAAATCAGTGGGCGAACGTTAGATATCACTAGGGTTTTAATATCTGAATAAGGTAATTACGAGAGTCAATGTCGCCTGTTAATTAATGAACACTGATACGCTTAGTACATCCCAAATGGAATGGTTAAATATGAGTTACACTGGGCAAGGTTATAGCCACTTCATAGAAAGTTAATAAGTGAGTGTCAAGCTGGTACTATAACACTTAGTACTAGTAACATGAATCTTGAATAGTATTTGTAGGTCTGGTCCTGGTTATCTTGCTTCCGGTGATGTTGGGGGCTAACGACTGGTTCCTCGGCCGTCCAGGTGGTCCAAAATGTAGGAAGTTCTCAAGTCGGATCTCTTGACGATCGGTGCTGGCTACACACTTATATACCCACGAATTTGTGTGAAGGTTATAAGGTGCACGTTAGGACTTGTACATGGACAGCTCTTCTATTTAACTTCTGCCATGGAGTCTGCCGGCTCGGGAATCTCTCAACTCAGGAACAACACAAGGGCAGAGCTAGAGGTTAACTTCAGGGTAGTGACCACTGGTTGGTGTCTAACTTTCAACTGATTTGACTGGGGGCGGGAGCTAGGTTTATAGGCTCGGTTCTGGACCCTGTAGACAATAGGGATCTCGAGTCTTATGGACTTATTTGAGCTCTCAATAGATATGGGGACTGGGTAAGATGGTGATTACTGTTGTGGCACATGGCTATAGGAAGCCTTAATTTGTGATATAACTGAGCCTTAGTAAAAGGTACTATTTTGGCTATACTGGAAGTATTTATGGAAGGGAGACTGGATCTACTTTGCGGGGAGGACTGGGACAGCTGTGATAGGGGCGTCTCTCTTATATTGCTCAGTCTTTGTTCTATTGCATAGCTGAGGTGCTAATTTGACTATCCGAGTATGCAAAACAGGTGGATGGGTTATTGTGGGTATAGAGAAGTGAGTAAGGGGGTTAGACATGCATGGTTAGTTCATTGATAGGAAGAATTCCTAGGCTACCTGGCAATGACCCGGGAGTCAAAACAGGGGTCAGGTATACCTCCGCAGGGGTGGGGGTCTCCCTCCTCGGGTGGGTAAAAAGGGGTAGCCGGGCGCTCTCCCTCTGGGATGGTCGTCCGGCGGCTGTGGCTAGGGGCTTGCCATATCACCAGTGTTTGTAATAACCCTCTGTTTATGAGACAGATGTGGGTGTTCTTAATATCAAAACCGAAGGTGCCTTGGCTAGCTGGGTGTACTCGGTTGGCTGTTAATTGCATGGCTTGCTGGATGTGGTGGAGACTGGTTGTTAACTCTGCCACATTTATCTGGAAGTATGGCAATAGAAATTAGTTACTGGCGAGGCGGCGAGCCTCGCACCGACGACCATGGGGTGCAGGGTTGTGAATGGGTTGTAAGAGAATAGATGGCATGCAAGGGGTTAGTAAAGTTCTAATGTTGTTCTGGCCTACTAAGTGAAGGTAGGCTGGATAGGAGTATATATATAAAAGGTTGGAGAGCGTTAGCAACGGAAAATTCAAGGATCTTCAAGAGGTATGAGAGAGAGGCTAGGTCGGACAAGAGTCGAGAAGCGCGGGTGTCTTAATGAGAGGGGGGGAAGCTCAGGGGCTACAGGGAAATTTGCCCCTAAGGTCCCTGGGCGTGGAGGTGGCATTAGGCTACAATTGATATTGGAGTTTGAAAAGACAGTGAAAGTACGTTAGTCAAATGCTACCGGGGGATGCAAATACGGGGTGGTATATGAGTCGGGAAAAGATAGAATCATGTGGACTGTGGGGCGGTGGGGGAGAAGGAGGTTAACTGTAGGTGTGTGCGTGACTTGTGGATAAAGTAAGGAAAAACATGGTGTATTATTTCTCGTACATACGAGGGGTTATGGACCTATTATTTGACACGCTTTTTGTGTACGTCTAGGTGTCCCTGGGAACTGCGTTTTCTATGAAATATAGACCCAAGGAAAGCGGCAGCTCGTAGGGGTACTGCGTTATTGTTTCGAGGTACTATGATAGATACTGGTAACAAAGGTTATCTATACAATCTCTGGTTGGGGTAAGGATTACGTTACAGCATGGTGGCTAACATCTGTAGTCATGGCTGTCTAAGTCTTATGAGGGCAATGGTTCTATATCCTGGTGTACCCGTGGGTATCTTTAATTTCTTATGAGTTTGGACATGTGGTTTCTTTATAACATCTACTTCTCGGATGTAAGAACATACATAGATATAATTATGGCTGTCTGATGTGTTGGCATTGGCTCAACGTAGGGACAGGGCATGGGTGTTTTTAATATGAATGTATATTCTTGTTCATCATCGTGTAGGTAGAATCGGGCGGGTAAGGGGTGTAGGACACGAAGTAATATGGCGTAGTGTGGACTGTGGATACGAAGGAGGTAAGTGGAAGACGTATGACAATTATGGAAAAGTAAATGGAAAACGGTGAACACAATGGCGGATAAAGATACTTAACCTAAGGATTGAATACATAGATTTTATGGGCGATGAGTCTTCAGAAACTTAGTCTGGCAAGACAAGATATGTTAGGGAATGTTAACATCAATACTTAAACTAAGGATTAAATACATAGATTTTATGGGGGGATGCGTCTTCAGAAACTTAGTCTGGCAAGACAAGATATGTTAGGCTAAGGATTAAATACATAGATTTTATGGGCGATGGGTCTTCAGAAACTTAGTCTGGCAAGACAAGATATGTTAGGGTATGTTAATATGAATATCTTAAACCTAGGGACAGCATGGGTGTATTAACTTCTAAGGTATATAACATCTACTTCTCGGATGTAAGAACATACATAGATATAATTATGGCTGTCTGATGTGTTGGCATTGGCTCAACGTAGGGACAGGGCATGGGTGTTTTTAATATGAATGTATATTCCTGATCATCATCTTTGTAGTTAGGAGTGTAGGACACAAGGGGGTAGTGTACGTGAGGTGTGGAAAATGGTCAGTTTAGAAGGGGTATGTAGGTGCGGCCTGGAGCTGCTTAGCCCTGCGGGCTTGGGCCTGTCTGAATTGGCTGGCTCGGTCCGCTGGTCCTTTCGTTCTGTGGACCTTTCTTTCGGGTGTTTCTGTGTGGTGTTCGCTCGTGGCTTCTGTGGTGGGCTTCTTGTTCTGGGGCATTTTACTTCCCTCTCCTTCATTATAGGCTCGTCCTCGAGCCTCAAGGGTGAAGTAAAAAGAAGCATAGTCATGGTGGGTCATTTTAAGGGTATTTAGAAGGTTCCACCAAGCAAGAGAGCGACGGTCAGGTTTCTTTTGCAGGTCAGTGTATACCTGTAAGAATGTGTCCTCTGTGTTGTGGCGGGCGGCTGCCCGGGCTTGATGTGGGCGTGGTACACGGGCCAAGTGTCCAGTGGGGGTTTTTACTTTAACCTTCCGTATGAATGGTTTGTAGCTTTCCCCCGTGGGGGTCGGAGTGAGGTGTGTTGGATTGACTGGAGGTCTGTTTAGTGTGGTGAATGGGTTACTAACCGAAGGGTGATTCACGCGTGACAACAGGGCTGGGGATGAAGGGGGAATGTGAGTCTGGGTTTTGTTTGGTTTTCTTGGGCGGTGTTGTAGGTTGGGAAAATATAGTGAGGCAATGCGCAAGATCGGTTTAGGTAAGGTGGGTGAAGGAGGTGTGTGGGAAGGAGGGGGTGTGTGTGTTGTGTGGCTTGGGTCCTGAGTGTCAGAACGGGGTGTTATTTTTGTATCGCTGTCTTTAAATCTGATGGGTCTGTTGATTATTCTACCTCTGGCGGTCCTGGTGGGAAGGTAGATGTTTGTCGTGGGACTTGAGTCGCTCGACGATGTTTTATATTGAGGGGAAGAACGTTTTACAGGTAAAGGACATGTGGGGGTTCTCTCAGGGGTGACTTTGTGGGGGGGGGATTCCTTAGGGGTTGGTTGGTTGGGGGTTCGGTGAGATGAGGAGGTTGGTCGATGTGTGGGTGGGGTGGTGGGGATCGTGGAGGGGAAAGGGGCGGATGCGGGGGGGGCTAGACGGGTGGGTAAGGAGTGTAGATTTAAGTTGGAGGGTTGTGGGTAGGGACGTGTGGGGTGTGTCGTTTGATGAGGTTGGTGATTTGCTGGTGGTGGCAGTGGGCGGTTTTATGGGTGTTTGGTGGAGGTTGAGAGGGGATGAGGTTGAAGAGGAAGGCATGTGTTTTGTTGCGGGGGTGGGGGTGGTTACTTCTGGGCTATCGTTAGAGGGTTTATGGTGTTTAAGGGTGATTATTCGTCTTCTTTCCCTTTGTGGAGGAGAAGTCGACGAAGAAGAAGAGGAGGAGGTTAGTGGTCTGGCACCCCTACGGAATTTGGTTAGCAGGGTGTGTTTCCTGGAGGTTTTAAACAGTTTGTGTCGTGGGCGTAGGTTGTAGCGTGAGGTTACTGAGGTAGATTGTGTGGTGTGTTTGGGTGTGTACTTGGTTTTGGGTGGGGTGTGTGGTTTTCTTAGTGTGGTGCTTGGGGAAGGTATGTCAGGGCTAGACGGCAGAGTCTCTGTTGTGGTCGGGGTTGTGGGGGGAGGCTTTCGTATTTGGATAAGCGGGGGAGGTACTTGATTATCAGAAGTGAACGAAGGTGTCATGGTGGAGGAGGGTGTGATAGTGGGGGCTTTGGGTTTGTGGAGGTTAGTTCGTGGGGTATGTTGAGGAATGGTCTGTCTGTTCGGTGTCGGAGGGCTTAGGTCTTTAGGGGTTTGTGTGGGGATTTTCATAGCTGGAGTGTATGGTGTAATAGGGATGTTTAATTCTGGTTCAGCCGTGTGGGGTGGGGGATTGTCTTGTGGTTGGAGTGGTTTAAACGCTCGGACGAATCTAGTTCGGAACGTGCGAGTCACGCCGTGATAGTCGATGGTGACTTGATAGGCGTTTGGGACTTGTGTGATGGTGTAGGGCCCGACATAGCGAGGGCCTAACTTGTTGGTGATAGGGAGGTTGGCTACCATTACGGTGTCATGGATGGCGAAAGGGTTTTTGTCATCGATGTTATCAGTTTTGGTGTCCTGACAGATCTGGGCGGTATGGAGGGTGTTTTGCAGATGTTGCAGTGGGTCAATTGTGGAGGTGGTGGAGGGAAGGTGAGCGTGGTGGTGGAATGGCAGTAACAGGAGGGGTACGCCGTAAACACGTTCATGAGGGGAAATACCGTCTTCTCGGGGACAGGTGTTCATGCCCCATTGTATCATTTTTAGTTGTGATGGCCAGTCTGTGGTGTTAAACGCAATAATTTTTGTTCGCAACTGATTGTTGATGGTGCGATGGCTGCGTTCGCATATAGCATTTCCTATAGTTATGGGGATGAGTGTTTAATCTTAATGCCACATTGTTGGGTGAACTGTTGCCAAACGTGTCCACTAAACTCGGGGGCATTGTCGGATAGAAGAGCAAGGGGCAGACCGAATATAGGGAATACTTCTGTGGCAAGCAGTGTGGCGACTGTGGTGGCTGTGTGGTCTTTAGCTGGGCAGGCGATTAAAAATTTGGAATAGACGTCCACAAATGTGACGATATAGCGCTTGCCAGCGTAAGGAGGAAACGGGCCCATGATGTCGAGGGATAGGACTTGGAATGGTTTGGTAGCCGACAAGGTACCAGCTGGGCCTGGGGTGCGTGATCTATCCTTTCCCAATAAACACGGTTTGCAGGATTCTGTCACTCGTTGTGCAATTTTGGAGGGGTTGGGGGTCCAGTATTGGTCTGTGAAGATTTTTAACATCTTCTTTTGTCCCAGGTGTATGCCGTTTCCCTCGTGGATGGCAATCATGTAGTCATGGGCAATGGTGGGGTCCAAGATTATGTGACCAGTGTCTGTGGCAAGTTGATCTCCCCAGCGAGTCAGTCCCCGGAAGATATTTAACGGTATCCAGGGGGGTCTGATTCTTGCTTCCCAAGATTGAATTAGGGAGGGGGCTGGGGGGGCATTCTGTCGGGGGGTGGGGGTAGATACCAACTGAGTGTTTTGTAAGGCAGCTAGGTTGGTGGGGGGGGGGTCTTTTGGTACTGGCAAACGTGACAGGGCGTCTGCATTAGTATGGAGTTTGCCTGGACGATATTGTATGGTAAAGTCGTAGTCCTCTAGTGTCTCCCTCCAACGTACCAAAATGGCTGAGTTGGTTTCGCACCTACGCAGCCATTGTAAAGATTGATGGTCGGTAATTATTTCGAGTTTTGCGCCCAACACAAATGACCGGAAGTGGCTGAGTGCCCAAATGATCCCTAAGCACTCTCTCTTGGTGGCTGCGTAATTCTGTTGTGGTTGGGTGAGGGTGGAGCTGGCATACGCTATCACATGTTCCTCTCCGTCTCTGACTTGAGCTAAAACTGCACCCATGGCGTACAGAGATACGTCGGTATAAAGACGGAAAGGTTTTTGGTAGTCAGGGAAAGCGACAATAGGGGCTTGGATTAGCTTTTGCTTCAAAGTGTTAAACGCGAGGTCTCTTTCAGGTGTCCAGGTGAACGGGGTGTCTTTGTGGGTAAGTTGGTGGAGGGGTCTGGCTATGGTGGCAAAGTGGGGGACGAAACGTCTGTAGTATGTGGCTAAACCTAGAAACGAACGTATTCCTTTAACAGTGGTGGGTGGGGTTTGGTTTTGTATGGCTTGAAGTTTCTTTGGGTCTGGCGCAATACCATGTTCAGATATCACGTGTCCGAGGAAATCTACCTTATTCCGGGCAATCACGCACTTTGAGGGTTTTAATTTCAACCCGGCGGCTCGGATTCTTTGAAGGACTTGTCTCAACCTGAGGAGGTGTTCTTCCCAGGTTGGAGAGTACACAATAATATCGTCCAGATAGGCTAGGCAGGTTTCCCAGGTTAGGCCATGTAATACCGCTTCCATCAAACGGGAGAAAGTGGCGGGTCCGTTACAGAGGCCAAAAGGTAGGACGTTAAATTCATAGTGATGGCCACCACTAGTGGAAAATGCTGTTTTCTTTTGGTCCTCGGCCTTGATAGGCACTTGCCAATACCCTGCTTGCAAGTCGAGGGTAGTGAACCATTTGGATCCGTGTAGGGAGTCAAGGGAATCGTCTATTCGGGGTAAGGGCGTAGCGTCTTTAATGGTTACGTCATTTAACCTCCTGTAATCGACGCAAAAACGGGTTGTCCCATCTTTCTTTTTGACTAAGACAACAGGGGAAGACCAGGGCTAATGGACGGGGTGGCAATCCCGGCCTCTAACATTTCCTGGACTTGGCGTTCCTCTTCCTGACGTTGTATGGGGTTCTTTCTACGGGATGGTTGTCGTATGGGGGGGCCTGTGGTGTTAATAATGTGTTGTTCTATATCAGTCTGTCCGATTTCGGTGGGTTGTTGGGCAAACACGTCACTGAATTCCAGCAGTAGGTCGTACATGCCGTTCTTTTGGTGGTCAGATAATGTCTCAGGGAGAGGGGGCAATTGGAGGCTGGTAGGGGTGTCGTTAAAATCTATGGGGAGGTCATCGAAAGTTTCGAGGTCTCCTATAATGAGACCTTTTGGTAGTGTCAGGGATTCTTCTGAGATATTTGCCACGAGAATGTGGTTGATGCGAGCGGAAATGATGGCGGGTTGTAAGAGGCAACGATGGGGTTGGGGGACGTGGTAGTGGGGGAAAATATCATGTGCGTTTGGGGTATGGGCCGCAGGTTCACCCATTTTTGATGGTGGGGGGGAATTTGGCATTTATCCTGAACTACAGCTGGGCTAATGATGGTGGGGGATTGACTGGCGAGCAGGTGCTTGCTACTTATAAGGGGGGCAAGGTCGCTTTGGTGGGGGTCACGCGTGAGGGGGGGATTAACGGCGCGTGTGGGAGGATCAGTGGGGCGTGGTGTGAGGGGGTTAGAAAACGGGAGTTGTTGGAGGGACTGCGGAGGGTTGGTGGGGGAAGCGTGAGATATAGAAGATGGGTTATTGTTGGAGGACTGATGTAAGGACATGTGGTGGTTAGAAGGAATTTGGGGAGCGTTGTCGGTGGCAGTGACGGTTTGTTTGGAGTTTATATGGATTTGGTGGTTTTGTTCGTCATGAGAGGGCGAGTCAAGTGTGGGGTTGTGAAGTTTTCTAGGGGTGTGAATTGTGTGGGGGTGGAAGGGAGCTACTGACGGAAAACTGTCACAAGGGGAATCGGGGTGGGGGTGGACTAGCTGGGCATTTCTGGGGGCATGGTGGGAACATGGTTGTGTCTCTCGGTCGGCACGCGTGAGGGGGGGATTAACGGCGCGTGCGGGTGGTTCAGAGTGGTGAGAGGTGAGCGAGTTAGAAAACGGAATTTGGGGGGGGGGGGACTGTGGAGGGTTGGTGGGGAAAAAGTTAGGTGTAGAACATGGGTTATTGGTGGAGGACTGGTGTATTGATGTGGTGTTGTTCACAGGACGAACGTGGGGAACTTTTTTGGTGGCAGTCAAGGTCTGGTTAAAAGTGATGTGGGGCGGGTGGGTTTGTTTGTCATGAGAGGGTGAGTCAAGTGTGGGGTTGTGAATTTTTCTAGGGGTGTGAATTGTGTGGGGGGGCAAGGGAGCTATTGACGGAAAATTGTCACAAGGGAATTGTTGTGGGTTGTGGGATAGCTGAACATTTCTGGGGGCATGGGGGAAATTTTGTTGGGTACATTGATCGGCATTTTTCCTGGAAACATGTGTACATAAACATTGGATGGAATGATGGTTACATATATCAGAGTCTGCCCTGAAAACATGGGAGGATTTATCCGGGACAGCATGAAGAGAATGGGGGAATTACCGAGAGGGAGTTGCTTGGACTTGTCTTCTTTCGTTTGTTTAGGCATTTGTTTACTGAATGGGGTGAGATTTGGAGGGGAGTCAGGGCAAGGGGAGGGTTTAGGGGTCACCTTAGTGCTAGCTGCAATTTGGTAACCCTGACTCAGGGTTTGTTGAGGGGGAGGGTGTTTTTTTTTTTGAATGGGTTTCTGCGTGATGGGTTTGTCAGAGGCTTTGGGTTGGAATTTTTTGAATGATATCAGTCTTTGGCCGCAGTCGACCTGGGCCTGGAGTTTTTGAAGGAGGTCAAGTCCAAGGAAACCATCATAATGTTTACAGTTGGAGGAAAATACTGTGAATGTGTGATAACAACGAGCATGGGGGGCAGGAGTGGTTACTGATAGGGGTAAAGTGTCTCCTAGGAGATTTAAGTAAGTATCAGCAGCTGAGATTAGTTCTGTTTTGGTGTTTAACAAAGGGCCAAATAGTCGGTGATGTTTTTCATAGTAAGATTTGAACAAACATGACTTGGCAGCTCCCGTGTCGATTAGCAAGCGGACAGGAATGTCCTTGATTTTGGCCAGGTAATAAATGGGGGCAGTGCGGTCAGTTATGGCGTCCCCCGCCGAGGCCATCTTGGGCGGGGGGTACTTTAAAAATCCTGGGAATCGGTATCTACCTCCTCCAGGGTTTCCTCGGTATCTTCTGAGGTCATGTTAGGGGCTATTTCTCCCGTGTGTCTTTCTTCCATCTCTTCCTCTTGTCCCAACTCCTCTTCATTTACAGAAATGCGAGGAGTAAAGGGGCGAGGTTTGGCAGAGTCACGAATTTGATGGAAAGCACACTGAGCATTACAGGCAGGGAAATCATAGGGGTTGATAATGACTAAGGTAGGGTTTTTACTTTGGTAGGTGTTGTAGTTCCTGTTCCGGTTGAAGATTCTGCGTGGCTGGGTAGGTTGGAACCGGGGTCTACTGGGTTGGGGCTTGCCGGAAGGGTAGGTGGGTCTGTTGTTGAAGGATGAGGCTGGGTAGGCATTCTTGGAGTTTTGGTGGTCGGGTTGCTGCGGGTGTGTGGGAAACTTCTTGATTGCAGCGATTTGGGTGGGTGCTTCTGTGCGCACGGCCAAAATACGTCGGATCGTGATGAGACGAAATCGTGCACACGGAAATGGTCTTTTACTGCTGAGGGCAATATCGACACAAGGTTGACCAGAATTTGCTGTTCTTGTTGGATTCTGGTCAACGTGGGGAAAGAAATTTTTATGTGTTGGGCAATCTTATTCACTGTGGCATCTAAATCGCCTTCGAATTTAGTGTCTTGGATACGGGTGTGGGCCACGAAAACGCCCAACGAAGGCTTAATGGCTTCTATCACTATTGGGCGAAATTCGTCCCAGGTGAGAGCAGGGTGCACTTGATAGGCAACCAGGGAAACGGCTTTTCCCAGGTGCGTTAATGTTACGGCTATTTTTTCTGCGTCCGTGGTATAAACTAGGTCAAGTACGGGTTTCACTATGTCCATGAATGTTTCGATCTCATAAGTTTCTCCATCATAATGTGGGATGGGAATGTGAGAACGGTGCGCCATGATGTTCTCGTGTTCTGGCTGTTCCAAACTTGCAATGTAATGCAACCTTTTATCCGAATCAAGAACCACCGCTGCCGCCAATGTTATGCCCTGTTTTTCTACAGGTTTAACTTGGGTAATGTGAGTTCTAAATGACTGGGTATATAAGGCTGCATGCACAATACAAGGTATGAGGAATAGAGAACACAAAATAAACACACGGTAACACGACACAAGTTCAAGTTTATTGAAGTAAGTAAATAAAGAGCATGGAAAGATAGTAATTCTCGTACAAAACAAATAATAGAAGGGAACTGCTAGCATTAGCGGATCTGGATGGAGCCTAGTCTCCCACTTCCAACGTTCAGGTATACTCTTCTGATCACGGGTTTAATTAGCAAGTTTTATTTTACTGGAAGACCTCAATATATTCATGTAATTCAATTTCACTGATTTGATCTCTTACTGGCTGGTCGCGTGCCCAAGTAGCAGCTCACAGTTAGGATTAGACACGCGTATATTGTAGAACACGGAATCTCTAGTAACCTCATGGGGGTACTGATCTAAGGTTTATATTCTTATGGCAGAAATACGTAGAACACAAATCAGTGGGCGAACGTTAGATATCACTAGGGTTTTAATATCTGAATAAGGTAATTACGAGAGTCAATGTCGCCTGTTAATTAATGAACACTGATACGCTTAGTACGTCCCAAATGGAATGGTTAAATATGAGTTACACTGGGCAAGGTTATAGCCACTTCATAGAAAGTTAATAAGTGAGTGTCAAGCTGGTACTATAACACTTAGTACTAGTAACATGAATCTTGAATAGTATTTGTAGGTCTGGTCCTGGTTATCTTGCTTCCGGTGATGTTGGGGGCTAACGACTGGTTCCTCGGCCGTCCAGGTGGTCCAAAATGTAGGAAGTTCTCAAGTCGGATCTCTTGACGATCGGTGCTGGCTACACACTTATATACCCACGAATTTGTGTGAAGGTTATAAGGTGCACGTTAGGACTTGTACATGGACAGCTCTTCTATTTAACTTCTGCCATGGAGTCTGCCGGCTCGGGAATCTCTCAACTCAGGAACAACACAAGGGCAGAGCTAGAGGTTAACTTCAGGGTAGTGACCACTGGTTGGTGTCTAACTTTCAACTGATTTGACTGGGGGCGGGAGCTAGGTTTATAGGCTCGGTTCTGGACCCTGTAGACAATAGGGATCTCGAGTCTTATGGACTTATTTGAGCTCTCAATAGATATGGGGACTGGGTAAGATGGTGATTACTGTTGTGGCACATGGCTATAGGAAGCCTTTAATTTGTGATATAACTGAGCCTTAGTAAAAGGTACTATTTTGGCTATACTGGAAGTATTTATGGAAGGGAGACTGGATCTACTTTGCGGGGAGGACTGGGACAGCTGTGATAGGGGCGTCTCTCTTATATTGCTCAGTCTTTGTTCTATTGCATAGCTGAGGTGCTAATTTGACTATCCGAGTATGCAAAACAGGTGGATGGGTTATTGTGGGTATAGAGAAGTGAGTAAGGGGGTTAGACATGCATGGTTAGTTCATTGATAGGAAGAATTCCTAGGCTACCTGGCAATGACCCGGAAGTCAAAACAGGGGTCAGGTATACCTCCGCGGGGGTGGGGGTCTCCCTCCTCGGGTGGGTAAAAAGGGGTAGCCGGGCGCTCTCCCTCTGGGATGGTCGTCCGGCGGCTGTGGCTAGGGGCTTGCCATATCACCAGTGTTTGTAATAACCCTCTGTTTATGAGACAGATGTGGGTGTTCTTAATATCAAAACCGAAGGTGCCTTGGCTAGCTGGGTGTACTCGGTTGGCTGTTAATTGCATGGCTTGCTGGATGTGGTGGAGACTGGTTGTTAACTCTGCCACATTTATCTGGAAGTATGGCAATAGAAATTAGTTACTGGCGAGGCGGCGAGCCTCGCACCGACGACCATGGGGTGCAGGGTTGTGAATGGGTTGTAAGAGAATAGATGGCATGCAAGGGGTTAGTAAAGTTCTAATGTTGTTCTGGCCTACTAAGTGAAGGTAGGCTGGATAGGAGTATATATATAAAAGGTTGGAGAGCGTTAGCAACGGAAAATTCAAGGATCTTCAAGAGGTATGAGAGAGAGGCTAGGTCGGACAAGAGTCGAGAAGCGCGGGTGTCTTAATGAGAGGGGGGGAAGCTCAGGGGCTACAGGGAAATTTGCCCCTAAGGTCCCTGGGCGTGGGGGTGGCATTAGGCTACAATTGATATTGGAGTTTGAAAAGACAGTGAAAGTACGTTAGTCAAATGCTACCGGGGGATGCAAATACGGGGTGGTATATGAGTCTGGAAAAGATAGAATCATGTGGACTGTGGGGCGGTGGGGGAGAAGGAGGTTAACTGTAGGTGTGTGCGTGACTTGTGGATAAAGTAAGGAAAAACATGGTGTATTATTTCTCGTACATACGAGGGGTTATGGACCTATTATTTGACACGCTTTTTGTGTACGTCTAGGTGTCCCTGGGAACTGCGTTTTCTATGAAATATAGACCCAAGGAAAGCGGCAGTTCGTAGGGGTACTGCGTTATTGTTTCGAGGTACTATGATAGATACTGGTAACAAAGGTTATCTATACAATCTCTGGTTGGGGTAAGGATTACGTTACAGCATGGTGGCTAACATCTGTAGTCATGGCTGTCTAAGTCTTATGGGGGCAATGGTTCTATATCCTGGTGTACCCGTGGGTATCTTTAATTTCTTATGAGTTTGGACATGTGGTTTCTTTATAACATCTACTTCTCGGATGTAAGAACATACATAGATATAATTATGGCTGTCTGATGTGTTGGCATTGGCTCAACATAGGGACAGGGCATGGGTGTTTTTAATATGAATGTATATTCTTGTTCATCATCGTGTAGGTAGAATCGGGCGGGTAAGGGGTGTAGGACACGAAGTAATATGGCGTAGTGTGGACTGTGGATACGAAGGAGGTAAGTGGAAGACGTATGACAATTATGGAAAAGTAAATGGAAAACGGTGAACACAATGGCGGATAAAGATACTTAACCTAAGGATTGAATACATAGATTTTATGGGCGATGAGTCTTCAGAAACTTAGTCTGGCAAGACAAGATATGTTAGGGAATGTTAACATTAATACTTAAACTAAGGATTAAATACATAGATTTTATGGGGGCGATGGGTCTTCAGAAACTTAGTCTGGCAAGACAAGATATGTTAGGGTATGTTAATATGAATATCTTAAACCTAGGGACAGCATGGGTGTATTAACTTCTAAGGTATATAACATCTACTTCTCGGATGTAAGAACATACATAGATATAATTATGGCTGTCTGATGTGTTGGCATTGGCTCAACGTAGGGACAGGGCATGGGTGTTTTTAATATGAATGTATATTCCTGTTCATCATCTTTGTAGTTAGGAGTGTAGGACACGAGGGGGTAGTGTACGTGAGGTGTGGAAAATGGTCAGTTTAGAAGGGGTATGTAGGTGCGGCCTGGAGCTGCTTAGCCCTGCGGGCTTGGGCCTGTCTGAATTGGCTGGCTCGGTCAGCTGGTCCTTTCGTTCTGTGGACCTTTCTTTCGGGTGTTTCTGTGTGGTGTTCGCTCGTGGCTTCTGTGGTGGGCTTCTTGTTCTGGGGCATTTTACTTCCCTCTCCTTCATTATAGGCTCGTCCTCGAGCCTCAAGGGTGAAGTAAAAAGAAGCATAGTCATGGTGGGTCATTTTAAGGGTATTTAGAAGGTTCCACCAAGCAAGAGAGCGACGGTCAGGTTTCTTTTGCAGGTCAATGTATACCTGTAAGAATGTGTCCTCTGTGTTGTGGCGGGCGGCTGCCCGGGCTTGATGTGGGCGTGGTACACGGGCCAAGTGTCCAGTGGGTTTTTTTACTTTAACCTTCCGTATGAATGGTTTGTAGCTTTCCCCCGTGGGGGTCGGAGTGAGGTGTGTTGGATTGACAGGAGGTCTGTTTAGTGTGGTGAATGGGTTACTAACCGAAGGGTGATTCACGCGTGACAACAGGGCTGGGGATGAAGGGGGAATGTGAGTCTGGGTTTTGTTTGGTTTTCTTGGGCGGTGTTGTAGGTTGGGAAAATATAGTGAGGCAATGCGCAAGATCGGTTTAGGTAAGGTGGGTGAAGGAGGTGTGTGGGAAGGAGGGGGTGTGTGTGTTGTGTGGCTTGGGTCCTGAGTGTCAGAACGGGGTGTTATTTTTGTATCGCTGTCTTTAAATCTGATGGGTCTGTTGATTATTCTACCTCTGGCGGTCCTGGTGGGAAGGTAGATGTTTGTCGTGGGACTTGAGTCGCTCGACGATGTTTTATATTGAGGGGAAGAACGTTTTACAGGTAAAGGACATGTGGGGGTTCTCTCAGGGGTGACTTTGTGGGGGGGGATTCGTTAGGGGTTGGTTGGTTGGGGGTTCGGTGAGATGAGGAGGTTGGTCGATGTGTGGGTGGGGTGGTGGGGATCGTGGAGGGGAAAGGGGCGGATGCGGGGGGGGCTAGACGGGTGGGTAAGGAGTGTAGATTTAAGTTGGAGGGTTGGGGGTAGGGACGTGTGTGGGGTGTGTCGTTTGATGAGGTTGGTGATTTGCTGGTGGTGGCAGTGGGCGGTTTTATGGGTGTTTGGTGGAGGTTGAGAGGGGATGAGGTTGAAGAGGAAGGCATGTGTTTTGTTGCGGGGGTGGGGGTGGTTACTTCTGGGCTATAGTTAGAGGGTTTATGGTGTTTAAGGGTGATTATTCGTCTTCTTTCCCTTTGTGGAGGAGAAGTCGACGAAGAAGAAGAGGAGGAGGTTAGTGGTCTGGCACCCCTACGGAATTTGGTTAGCAGGGTGTGTTTCCTGGAGGTTTTAAACAGTTTGTGTCGTGGGCGTAGGTTGTAGCGTGAGGTTACTGAGGTAGATTGTGTGGTGTGTTTGGGTGTGTACTTGGTTTTGGGGGGGTGTGGTTTTCTTAGTGTGGTGCTTGGGGAAGGTATGTCAGGGCTAGACGGCAGAGTCTCTGTTGTGGTCGGGGTTGTGGGGGGAGGCTTTCGTATTTGGATAAGCGGGTGAGGTACTTGATTATCAGAAGTGAACGAAGGTGTCATGGTGGAGTGTGTGATAGTGGGGGCTTGGGGTTTGTGGAGGTTAGTTTGGGGGGTATGTTGAGGAATGGTCTGTCTGTTCGGTGTCGGAGGGCTTAGGTCTTTAGGGGTTTGTGTGGGGATTTTCATAGCTGGAGTGTATGGCGTAATAGGGGTGTTTAATTCTGGTTCAGCCGTGTGGGGTGGGGGATTGTCTTGTGGTTGGAGTGGTTTAAACGCTCGGACGAATCTAGTTCGGAACGTGCGAGTCACGCCGTGATAGTCGATGGTGACTTGATAGGCGTTTGGGACTTGTGTGATGGTGTAGGGCCCGACATAGCGAGGGCCTAACTTGTTGGTGATAGGGAGGTTGGCTACCATTACGGTGTCATGGATGGCGAAAGGGTTTTTGTCATCGATGTTATCAGTTTTGGTGTCCTGACAGATCTGGGCGGTATGGAGGGTGTTTTGCAGATGTTGCAGTGGGTCAATTGTGGAGGTGGTGGAGGGAAGGTGAGCGTGGTGGTGGAATGGCAGTAACAGGGGGGGTACGCCGTAAACACGTTCATGAGGGGAAATACCGTCTTCTCGGGGACAGGTGTTCATGCCCCATTGTATCATTTTTAGTTGTGATGGCCAGTCTGTGGTGTTAAACGCAATCATTTTTGTTCGCAACTGATTGTTGATGGTGCGATGGCTGCGTTCGCATATAGCATTTCCTTGAGGCCAGTATGGGGATGAGTGTTTAATCTTAATACCACATTGTTGGGTGAACTGTTGCCAAACGTGTCCACTAAACTCGGGGGCATTGTCGGATAGAAGAGCAAGGGGCAGACCGAATATAGGGAATACTTCTGTGGCAAGCAGTGTGGCGACTGTGGTGGCTGTGTGGTCTTTAGCTGGGCAGGCGATTACAAATTTGGAATAGACGTCCACAAATGTGACGATATAGCGCTTGCCAGCGTAAGGAGGAAACGGGCCCATGATGTCGAGGGATAGGACTTGGAATGGTTTGGTAGCCGACAAGGTACCAGCTGGGCCTGGGGTGCGTGATCTATCCTTTCCCAATAAACACGGTTTGCAGGATTCTGTCACTCGTTGTGCAATTTTGGAGGGGTTGGGGGTCCAGTATTGGTCTGTGAAGATTTTTAACATCTTCTTTTGCCCCAGGTGTATGCCGTTTCCCTCGTGGATGGCAATCATTTAGTCATGGGCAAGGTGGGGTCCAAGATTATGTGACCAGTGTCTGTGGCAAGTTGATCTCCCCAGCGAGTCAGTCCCCGGAAGATATTTAACGGTATCCAGGGGGGGTCTGATTCGTGCTTCCCAAGATTGAATTAGGGAGGGGGCTGGGGGGGCATTCTGTCGGGGGGTGGGGGTAGATACCAACTGAGTGTTTTGTAAGGCGGCTAGGTTGGTGGGGGGGTCTTTTGGTACTGGCAAACGTGACAGGGCGTCTGCATTAGTATGGAGTTTGCCTGGACGATATTGTATGGTAAAGTCGTAGTCCTCTAGTGTCTCCCTCCAACGTACCAAAATGGCTGAGTTGGTTTCGCACCTACGCAGCCATTGTAAAGATTGATGGTCGGTAATTATTTCGAGTTTTGCGCCCAACACAAATGACCGGAAGTGGCTGAGTGCCCAAATGATCCCTAAGCACTCTCTCTTGGTGGCTGCGTAATTCTGTTGTGGTTGGGTGAGGGTGGAGCTGGCATACGCTATCACATGTTCCTCTCCGTCTCTGACTTGAGCTAAAACTGCACCCATGGCGTACAGAGATACGTCGGTATAAAGACGGAAAGGTTTTTGGTAGTCAGGGAAAGCGACAATAGGGGCTTGGATTAGCTTTTGCTTCAAAGTGTTAAACGCGAGGTCTCTTTCAGGTGTCCAGGTGAACGGGGTGTCTTTGTGGGTAAGTTGGTGGAGGGGTCTGGCTATGGTGGCAAAGTGGGGGACGAAACGTCTGTAGTATGTGGCTAAACCTAGAAACGAACGTATTCCTTTAACAGTGGTGGGTGGGGTTTGGTTTTGTATGGCTTGAAGTTTCTTTGGGTCTGGCGCAATACCATGTTCAGATATCACGTGTCCGAGGAAATCTACCTTATTCCGGGCAATCACGCACTTTGAGGGTTTTAATTTCAACCCGGCGGCTCGGATTCTTTGAAGGACTTGTCTCAACCTGAGGAGGTGTTCTTCCCAGGTTGGAGAGTACACAATAATATCGTCCAGATAGGCTAGGCAGGTTTCCCAGGTTAGGCCATGTAATACCGCTTCCATCAAACGGGAGAAAGTGGCGGGTCCGTTACAGAGGCCAAAAGGTAGGACGTTAAATTCATAGTGATGGCCACCACTAGTGGAAAATGCTGTTTTCTTTTGGTCCTCGGCCTTGATAGGCACTTGCCAATACCCTGCTTGCAAGTCGAGGGTAGTGAACCATTTGGATCCGTGTAGGGAGTCAAGGGAATCGTCTATTCGGGGTAAGGGCGTAGCGTCTTTAATGGTTACGTCATTTAACCTCCTGTAATCGACGCAAAAACGGGTTGTCCCATCTTTCTTTTTTACTAAGACAACAGGGGAAGACCAGGGGCTAATGGACGGGGTGGCAATCCCGGCCTCTAACATTTCCTGGACTTGGCGTTCCTCTTCCTGACGTTGTATGGGGTTCTTTCTACGGGATGGTTGTCGTATGGGGGGGCCTGTGGTGTTAATAATGTGTTGTTCTATATCAGTCTGTCCGATTTCGGTGGGTTGTTGGGCAAACACGTCACTGAATTCCAGCAGTAGGTCGTACATGCCGTTCTTTTGGTGGTCAGATAATGTCTCAGGGAGAGGGGGCAATTGGAGGCTGGTAGGGGTGTCGTTAAAATCTATGGGGAGGTCATCGAAAGTTTCGAGGTCTCCTATAATGAGACCTTTTGGTAGTGTCAGGGATTCTTCTGAGATATTTGCCACGAGAATGTGGTTGATGCGAGCGGAAATGATGGCGGGTTGTAAGAGGCAACGATGGGGGTTGGGGGACGTGGTAGTGGGGGAAAATATCATGTGCGTTTGGGGTATGGGCCGCAGGTTCACCCATTTTTGATGGTGGGGGGGGATTTGGCATTTATCCTGAACTACAGCTGGGCTAATGATGGTGGGGGATTGACTGGCGAGCAGGTGCTTGCTACTTATAAGGGGGGCAAGGTCGCTTTGGTGGGGGTCACGCGTGAGGGGGGGATTAACGGCGCGTGTGGGAGGATCAGTGGGGCGTGGTGTGAGGGGGTTAGAAAACGGCAGTTGTTGGAGGGACTGCGGAGGGTTGGTGGGGGAAGCGTGAGATATAGAAGATGGGTTATTGTTGGAGGACTGATGTAAGGTTAGAAGGAATTTGGGGAGCGTTGTCGGTGGCAGTGACGGTTTGTTTGGAGTTTATATGGATTTGGTGGTTTTGTTCGTCATGAGAGGGCGAGTCAAGTGTGGGGTTGTGAAGTTTTCTAGGGGTGTGAATTGTGTGGGGGTTTAAGGGAGCTACTGACGGAAAACTGTCACAAGGGGAATCGGGGTGGGGGTGGACTAGCTGGGCATTTCTGGGGGCATGGTGGGAACATGGTTGTGTCTCTCGGTCGGCACGCGTGAGGGGGGATTAACGGCGCGTGCGGGTGGTTCAGAGTGGTGAGAGGTGAGCGAGTTAGAAAACGGAATTTGGGGGGGGGGGACTGTGGAGGGTTGGTGGGGAAAAAGTTAGGTGTAGAACATGGGTTATTGGTGGAGGACTGGTGTATTGATGTGGTGTTGTTCACAGGACGAACGTGGGGAACTTTTTTGGTGGCAGTCAAGGTCTGGTTAAAAGTGATGTGGGGCGGGTGGGTTTGTTTGTCATGAGAGGGTGAGTCAAGTGTGGGGTTGTGAATTTTTCTAGGGGTGTGAATTGTGTGGAGGGGCAAGGGAGCTATTGACGGAAAATGGTCACAAGGGAACTGTTGTGGGTTGTGGGATAGCTGAACATTTCTGGGGGCATGGGGGAAATTTTGTTGGGTACATTGATCGGCATTTTTCCTGGAAACATGTGTACATAAACATTGGATGGAATGATGGTTACATATATCAGAGTCTGCCCTGAAAACATGGGAGGATTTATCCGGGACAGCATGAAGAGAATGGGGGGAATTACCGAGAGGGAGTTGCTTGGACTTGTCTTCTTTCGTTTGTTTAGGCATTTGTTTACTGAATGGGGTGAGATTTGGAGGGGAGTCAGGGCAAGGGGAGGGTTTAGGGGTCACCTTAGTGCTAGCTGTAATTTGGTAACCCTGACTCAGGGTTCGTTGAGGGGAGGGTGTTTTTTTTTTTGAATGAGATTCTGCGTGATGGGTTTGTCAGAGGCTTTGGGTTGGAATTTTTTGAATGATATCAGTCTTTGGCCGCAGTCGACCTGGGCCTGGAGTTTTTGAAGGAGGTCAAGTCCAAGGAAACCATCATAATGTTTACAGTTGGAGGAAAATACTGTGAATGTGTGATAACAACGAGCATGGGGGGCAGGAGTGGTTACTGACAGGGGTAAAGTGTCTCCTAGGAGATTTAAGTAAGTATCAGCAGCTGAGATTAGTTCTGTTTTGGTGTTTAAGAAAGGGCCAAATAGTCGGTGATGTTTTTCATAGTAAGATTTGAACAAACATGACTTGGCAGCTCCCGTGTCGATTAGCAAGCGGACAGGAATGTCCTTGATTTTGGCCAGGTAATAAATGGGGGCAGTGCGGTCAGTTATGGCGTCCCCCGCCGAGGCCATCTTGGGCGGGGGGTACTTTAAAAATCCTGGGAATCGGTATCTACCTCCTCCAGGGTTTCCTCGGTATTTTCTGAGGTCATGTTAGGGGCTATTTCTCCCGTGTGTCTTTCTTCCATCTCTTCCTCTTGTCCCAACTCCTCTTCATTTACAGAAATGAGAGGAGTAAAGGGGCGAGGTTTGGCAGAGTCACGAATTTGATGGAAAGCACACTGAGCATTACAGGCAGGGAAATCATAGGGGTTGATAATGACTAAGGTAGGGTTTTTACTTTGGTAGGTGTTGTAGTTCCTGTTCCGGTTGAAGATTCTGCGTGGCTGGGTAGGTTGGAACCGGGGTCTACTGGGTTGGGGCTTGCCGGAAGGGTAGGTGGGTCTGTTGTTGAAGGATGAGGCTGGGTAGGCATTCTTGGAGTTTTGGTGGTCGGGTTGCTGCGGGTGTGTGGGAAACTTCTTGATTGCAGTGATTTGGGTGGGTGCTTCTGTGCGCACGGCCAAAATACGTCGGATCGTGATGAGATCTTTTTTATATCCGACGAAATCGTGCACACGGAAATGGTCTTTTACTGCTGAGGGCAATATCGACACAAGGTTGACCAGAATTTGCTGTTCTTGTTGGATTCTGGTCAACGTGGGGAAAGAAATGTTTATGTGTTGGGCAATCTTATTCACTGTGGCATCTAAATCGCCTTCGAATTTAGTGTCTTGGATACGGGTGTGGGCCACGAAAACGCCCAACGAAGGCTTAATGGCTTCTATCACTATTGGGCAAAATTCGTCCCAGGTGAGAGCAGGGTGCACTTGATAGGCAACCAGGGAAACGGCTTTTCCCAGGTGCGTTAATGTTACGGCTATTTTTTCTGCGTCCGTGGTATAAACTAGGTCAAGTATGGGTTTCACTATGTCCATGAATGTTTCGATCTCATAAGTTTCTCCATCATAATGTGGGATGGGAATGTGAGAACGGTGCGCCATGATGTTCTCGTGTTCTGGCTGTTCCAAACTTGCAATGTAATGCAACCTTTTATCCGAATCAAGAACCACCGCTGCCGCCAATGTTATGCCCTGTTTTTCTACAGGTTTAACTTGGGTAATGTGAGTTCTAAATGACTGGGTATATAAGGCTGCATGCACAATACAAGGTATGAGGAATAGAGAACACAAAATAAACACACGGTAACACGACACAAGTTCAAGTTTATTGAAGTAAGTAAATAAAGAGCATGGAAAGATAGTAATTCTCGTACAAAACAAATAATAGAAGGGAACTGCTAGCATTAGCGGATCTGGATGGAGCCTACTCTCCCACTTCCAACGTTCAGGTATACTCTTCTGATCACGGGTTTAATTAGCAAGTTTTATTTTACTGGAAGACCTCAATATATTCATGTAATTCAATTTCACTGATTTGATCTCTTACTGGCTGGTCGCGTGCCCAAGTAGCAGCTCACAGTTAGGATTAGACACGCGTATATTGTAGAACACGGAAATCTCTAGTAACCTCATGGGGGTACTGATCTAAGGTTTATATTCTTATGGCAGAAATACGTAGAACACAAATCAGTGGGCGAACGTTAGATATCACTAGGGTTTTAATATCTGAATAAGGTAATTACGAGAGTCAATGTCGCCTGTTAATTAATGAACACTGATACGCTTAGTACGTCCCAAATGGAATGGTTAAATATGAGTTACACTGGGCAAGGTTATAGCCACTTCATAGAAAGTTAATAAGTGAGTGTCAAGCTGGTACTATAACACTTAGTACTAGTAACATGAATCTTGAATAGTATTTGTAGGTCTGGTCCTGGTTATCTTGCTTCCGGTGATGTTGGGGGCTAACGACTGGTTCCTCGGCCGTCCAGGTGGTCCAAAATGTAGGAAGTTCTCAAGTCGGATCTCTTGACGATCGGTGCTGGCTACACACTTATATACCCACGAATTTGTGTGAAGGTTATAAGGTGCACGTTAGGCCTTGTACATGGACAGCTCTTCTATTTAACTTCTGCCATGGAGTCTGCCTGCTCGGGAATCTCTCAACTCAGGAACAACACAAGGGCAGAGCTAGAGGTTAACTTCAGGGTAGTGACCACTGGTTGGTGTCTAACTTTCAACTGATTTGACTGGGGGCGGGAGCTAGGTTTATAGGCTCGG
This sequence comes from Paralithodes platypus, assembly GCA_032716605.1. Taxonomy (NCBI): domain Eukaryota; kingdom Metazoa; phylum Arthropoda; class Malacostraca; order Decapoda; family Lithodidae; genus Paralithodes; species Paralithodes platypus. Next base: position 11,291,080 of record CM064514.1, on the reverse strand, counting down.
TTCTGGACCCTGTAGACAATAGGGATCTCGAGTCTTATGGACTTATTTGAGCTCTCAATAGATATGGGGACTGGGTAAGATGGTGATTACTGTTGTGGCACATGGCTATAGGAAGCCTTTAATTTGTGATATAACTGAGCCTTAGTAAAAGGTACTATTTTGGCTATACTGGAAGTATTTATGGAAGGGAGACTGGATCTACTTTGCGGGGAGGACTGGGACAGCTGTGATAGGGCGTCTCTCTTATATTGCTCAGTCTTTGTTCTATTGCATAGCTGAGGTGCTAATTTGACTATCCGAGTATGCAAAACAGGTGGATGGGTTATTGTGGGTATAGAGAAGTGAGTAAGGGGGTTAGACATGCATGGTTAGTTCATTGATAGGAAGAATTCCTAGGCTACCTGGCAATGACCCGGGAGTCAAAACAGGGGTCAGGTATACCTCCGCGGGGGTGGGGGTCTCCCTCCTCGGGTGGGTAAAAAGGGGTAGCCGGGCACTCTCCCTCTGGGATGGTCGTCCGGCAGCTGTGGCTAGGGGCTTGCCATATCACCAGTGTTTGTAATAACCCTCTGTTTATGAGACAGATGGGGGTGTTCTTAATATCAAAACCGAAGGTGCCTTGGCTAGCTGGGTGTACTCGGTTGGCTGTTAATTGCATGGCTTGCTGGATGTGGTGGAGACTGGTTGTTAACTCTGCCACATTTATCTGGAAGTATGGGAATAGAAATTAGTTACTGTCGAGGCGGCGAGCCTCGCACCGACGACCATGAGGTGCAGGGTTGTGAATGGGTTGTAAGAGAATAGATGGCATGCAAGGGGTTAGTAAAGTTCTAATGTTGTTCTGGCCTACTAAGTGAAGGTAGGCTGGATAGGAGTATATATAAAAGGTTGGAGAGCGTTAGCAACGGAAAATTCAAGGATCTTCAAGAGGTATGAGAGAGAGGCTAGGTCGGACAAGAGTCGAGAAGCGCGGGTGTCTTAATGAGAGGGGGGGAAGCTCAGGGGCTACAGGGAAATTTGGCCCTAAGGTCCCTGGGCGTGGGGGTGGCATTAGGCTACAATTTATATTGGAGTTTGAAAAGACAGTGAAAGTACGTTATTCAAATGCTACCGGGGGATGCAAATACGGGGTGGTATATGAGTCGGGAAAAGATAGAATCATGTGGACTGTGGGGCGGTGGGGGAGAAAGAGGTTAACTGTAGGTGTGTGCGTGACTTGTGGATAAAGTAAGGAAAAACATGGTGTATTATTTCTCGTACATACGAGGGGTTATGGACCTATTATTTGACATGCTTTTTGTGTATGTCTAGGTGTCTCTGGGAACTGCGTTTTCTATGAAATATAGACCCAAGGAAAGCGGCACCTCATAGGGGTACTGCGTTATTGTTTCGAGGTACTATGATAGATACTGGTAACAAAGGTTATCTATACAATCTCTGGTTGGGGTAAGGATTACGTTACAGCATGGTGGCTAACATCTGTAGTCATGGCTGTCTAAGTCTTATGGGGGCAATGGTTCTATATCCTGGTGTACCCGTGGGTATCTTTAATTTCTTATCAGTTTGGACATGTGGTTTCTTTATAACATCTACTTCTCGGATGTAAGAACATACATAGATATAATTATGGCTGTCTGATGTGTTGGCATTGGCTCAACGTAGGGACAGGGCATGGGTGTTTTTAATATGAATGTATATTCTTGTTCATCATCGTGTAGGTAGAATCGGGCGGGTAAGGGGTGTAGGACACGAAGTAATATGGCGTATTGTGGACTGTGGATACGAAGGAGGTAAGTGGAAGACGTATGACAATTATGGAAAAGTAAATGGAAAACGGTGAACACAATGGTGGATAAAGATACTTAACCTAAGGATTGAATACATAGATTTTATGGGCGATGAGTCTTCAGAAACTTAGTCTGGCAAGACAAGATATGTTAGGGAATGTTAACATCAATACTTAAACTAAGGATTAAATACATAGATTTTATGGGGGGATGGGTCTTCAGAAACTTAGTCTGGCAAGACAAGATATGTTAGGGAATGTTCATATGAATATCTTAAACCTAGGGACAGCATGGGTGTATTAACTTCTAAGGTATATAACATCTACTTCTCGGATGTAAGAACATGCATACATATAATTATGGCTGTCTGATGTGTTGGCATTGGCTCAACGTAGTGACAGGTCATGGGTGTTTTTAATATGAATGTATATTCCTGTTCATCATCTTTGTAGTTAGGAGTGTAGGACACGAGGGGGTAGTGTACGTGAGGTGTGGAAAATGGTCAGTTTAGAAGTGGTATGTAGGTGCGGCCTGGAGCTGCTTAGCCCTGCGGGCTTGGGCCTGTCTGAATTGGCTGGCTCGGTCCGCTGGTCCTTTCGTTCTGTGGACCTTTCTTTCGGGTGTTTCTGTGTGGTGTTCGCTCGTGGCTTCTGTGGTGGGCTTCTTGTTCTGGGGCATTTTAGTCTCACTGCTCAAAAGAACATTAGCATTTTATCACCATCATCATAATTAATATTAATAAATAATTATTCATACCGACGACCGTAGTTTCGAAATTCGAGTTCGGCAAGTAAAACCCTCCTCCTCAACTTACCCCTCCTCCTCCACTTACCCCTCCTCCTCCACTTATCCCTCCTCCTCTACTTATCCCTTCTAATCCACCTATCCGTCCTCCTCCACTTACCCCTCTTCCTCCACTTATCCATTCTCCACTTATCCCTCCTCCTTCACTTATCCCTCCTCCGCCCGCTTCTCCCCTTACAACAACAACTACTACTATTGCTACTGCTACTGCTACTACTACTATGAATAATGTACGTATAATAATGATGATGATGATAGTACAAATAATAATAATATAATAATAATAATAATTCTTTATTCCAGACACATAAGATAGATACAGTATAAATACAGTACGACCTAATGGTCCATATCACATACACTTCTCGTCAGAGCACAGATAATAATTATACACAAAGATATATTAATAAAGACACAATAAAATAAAAAAAACAGTAGGCCTATTTACAGAATAGAGCACATATCACATTTTGTCACAATATAACACAGATAGGCTAACTAAGGCTATTGCTCAATGTTGGTTAACACCTATTGCACAGATCGTTGCTCATAGTTCAATTAGACCTATATATTACATTACAGTACATACTATGTGTGCAGCAGCTTCTGCCAGTGAGATATAATACGGGATTCATAGATATGATCACTAGACCAAAGAGCTACAATCAGCGTGTTACTGGAGGATTGCAGTCGCTGCGAAAAGCTGTACACCAGTCTCCTGATGACAGCCCGACAGCACTGCACATCCAACAGTGTGCACACCATACTAGTGCTTTCATATTTAGAGAGACCAATGAACATCTTGAGTATATTATGATAGGATGTACACAGACCATTTATGGTGGCTCTCTTATACTTCCACCACAAATGGGCCGTGTACATAGAGGAACAATATGTCCGGAACAAAGTGACTTTAGTTTCCCAATTACACATGTGGAATTTTCTCAAGATGGTGTTACCACGTAAATATAGCTGTCTGCGCTGACGGCCGATATCTGCATCATCTGAGCAATCGTTTGAGATAATGTGTCCCAGGTATTATAGTAATGTACCTTTGTAAATTGCGAAACGAACTGCATCCAGCTACCGTATGCAGCAATTTTGATACCAAGTCTTGGTTACGCTAACCTGCCAGTTAGCAACGACATTTTCATTCTCACTCCTTAGATTTTTTTCTTTTTTATCTATCGATAACTTTAAAGGTGCAATATCTCCATCATATCAAAGACTCACCCTAAGGGTCATAGAGTAAATTAGTCTTATTTTTTTCTCCCGAATTTGCCATTAAATTTATGAAAAGGGTTACTGAATCACCCTGTATAGCTTAGGTCTAGGCTATAATCACTAATTCCATCAAAATGCCTCAAAGCATGTAGGCTAAATATTGCATGTTCTAACTTCTATATATAGCCTAATATATAGCCTAGGGCTAGGTCAAGGCTATAATCAGTCACTAATTCCATCAAAATGCCTCAAAGCATGTAGGCCTAGGCTAAATATTGCATGTTCTAACTTTTATGTATAGGCCTAGGCTATAATCACACTCATTTTATTAGTGTCAAGTAGAAAGTGTTCATTTTGAAAGTATATAGGCCTAGACTAAATTTAGCCTACAATAAAATGTTGTTAAATTTTGATCTGAAGCTAGGCCTTTATTCTGAGCATTAACATTAATAGGCCTAGGCTACTTTCTATTAAATTACTTAATCTATCTAAAGTAGACCTATCTAGGCGTATATAGCCTATTGCCATTCCCAAAGGGGGGACCACGAATGAATCGCCTCCTTGCACCTCTGTGATCCGGCGTACCTCCTCCTGAATGGTGCGGAATTGAGAATACTGATTATTACTGAAGCACTCTCCCCATAAACAAGTTGCCCCAACGTTTTACTGCCCATGTGGACAAACTAAGTGGCCTATGCTATATATATTAACCCTTTCACTGCGGGTGACATTCTGGAATGTTTTGGCAATTTACAGCAATTTCCAGGCTTTAAAAGCCTGTATGTATATCCTTGAGGTCCATGGAAGTTGGGCAACATTATATTTAAGTAAATATATATATTTATTGACATTAGAGATTGAATTTACTGATTTACCCTTGATTCTGTAGTTTAAATTTGCAATTAATAAAAAAAGTTTGCATTTGCATATTTGCATTTGAGGACTAGAAATTACACAAGGTTTGCACATTTGTGTTTGCTGAAGTTATGTTCTGGGTTTGCTGATTTGTGTTTGCTGACTTGACTTTTTGTTTGTGGTGCCCAGCTCTGCGTATATATATATATATATTTATATATATATATATATATATTATATCATACGAGGTTGAAAGAAATGGCAATTTCTGCGTTGGAAATTTTATTATTCAAAGTTTCCAGGTCTCTGATGAGTTTTCGCTGGGTGGCAGGAAGTAGATGAAGGAGATGAGCAAAGTTCATGGTGGTACCGGGTTACATTAAAGTACATGAAGATACAGGATATACGACGCGTTTCACTGGACAACCAGCATTATCAAGTAAGGAAGGAATGATATAAAAGGTAAACAGGAAGGGTATATATAGAGGGTGGAGGATCAGAGGAGGCGGAAAACAGGGGGCAAAAGTCTGTGATTGGTGGAAGGCTAAACTAGGAGAGAGAAAGGGGGTAACCGCTTCACGCATGCGCACTGGATGCGGGATGGTGGTCGATAGGTGGGGTCGAAGCTGATTGGCTGCGTGTTGGTAAATGACGTGATCGTCGGTCATCGGGCTCTTTATCTTGGTGGAGGCTGGTTTGTTGCGGAGAACGAGGTTGGAGGTCTTGGGGGATTTGTAATAAATCTAACAATGGACAACTCCCCTTCCTCGACATCCTCGTAGCTCTGAACGACCATGGGTTCAAAACCACCGTCTACATTAAACCTACTAACACAGGACAATGCCTCAACGGTGATAGTGAATGCCCCCGCCGTTATCTTCTATCCTCCATCTCCGCCTATGTTAGGAGAGCCCTCACGCACTGCTCTACCTGGGCCGACACCCACCAGGAACTAGAAAGACTATCCCAAGTTTTAGTAAATAACGGATACTCCAACTCCGACATCTCCAGCACCATCAACCACCATCTTGAAAAATGGTACACCCAAAGCCCTCCCAACATTGACCCCCCCAATGAAATTAAGATCTTCTACCGCAATTACATGTCCTCTGAACACAAAAATGACGAGGCCGTCTTAAAAGAAATAATCTCCAAGCATGTCCACCCAACCAACCCGGAAAACAAAATCAAATTAATAATTTATTACAAATCCCCCAAGACCTCCACCTCGTTCTCCGCAACAAACCAGCCTCCACCAAGATAAAGAGCCCGATGACCGACGATCACGTCATTTACCAACATACCTGTAATTATGAGGACTGTGGACCTCATTCCTATATTGGTATGACGCAGACTCGTCTTTCACGTCGGTTAACTCTTCACCTTCAGGCTGGAGCCATCAAAGACCACTATCTCACCCCTAACCACCCTCACCTCACACGCAACGAGTTAGAAACACACCACCATACTCGATAAAGAAAGTGACCCAAGGAGATTACCTATACTCGAAGCTTTATATATCCAAGCCTTACATCCCAACATCAACAACCAAACTCTGGACCTTCAGATCCTTCCTTCTGCCAAAAGGCACTACCCTACAGGACCTAACACCCCTCCTCGGCCCCCGGTGCCCTTGACGCAGCCCCCGCGCTACCTCCTTCAGCTTCGTCTTCTGCAGGCGCCACACAACTTAGGCCACGCCCCTCGACACGCAGCCAATCAGCTTCGACCCCCACTATCGACCACCATCCCGCATCCAGTGCGCATGCGTGAAGCGGTTACCCCCTTTCTCTCTCCTAGTTTAGCCTTCCACCAATCACAGACTTTTGCCCCCTGTTTTCCGCCTCCTCTGATCCTCCACCCTCTATATATACCCTTCCTGTTTACCTTTTATATCATTCCTTCCTTACTTGATAATGCTGGTTGTCCAGTGAAACGCGTCGTATATCCTGTATCTTCATGTACTTTAATGTAACCCTGTACCACCATGAACTTTGCTCATCTCCTTCATCTACTTCCTGCCACCCAGCGAAAACTCATCAGAGACCTGGAAACTTTGAATAATAAAATTTCCAACGCAGAAATTGCCATTTCTTTCAACCTCGTATGTATTAAAGAAAATTTATTACCTGGCTTTACAAACATATATATATATATATATATATATATATATATATATACAGTATATATATATATATACTGTGTATATATATATATATATATATATATATATATATATATATAAATATGACAAGTGTTTGTTCTTTATTTTTTGCACTGATGATGGATACATTATGCTCCAAAACGTCTGGTTAACCTAACAAGTGCGCATGGGGGTAATTGGAAACGTCCCCCTGTGCTGACGTATTTGAGGTGTTTCCGTCACTAAAATATTCATTGTGCCATTAATAGCATTAATACTTATCCATATGCACCTATTATGGGTTGATTATAAAGGTATTAACCTGAAACAACAATAAAACGAGTGAAAACAGCGTTTGGATGGTCAAAATCGGAGATATAGCCCGCGAGTTGTATAATATATGGGTGAGGCAAGCTGCTTTCCCGCCAATTTCCCCCAAGGCCACTGAGACACAGTCGATCGATACTCTCTCTCTCTCTCTTGCATTCGCTTGCTATCAGTGATGACCACACCCTCCAACTGGATTTCTAATGTTAGCACGAAAATATACCTCAGAATAAGGGAATAACAGGGAAAATAGGTGATAACTGAAGGAGAGGAGGAAAGTGGGGAAGGAGGGGAGGTAGAGGACTGAGATTTTGCATGGCCCAGGGGCCCAAAAACCATAAAAAAAAAATAAAAAAAAATAAATAAATATATTTTGTTTTCGATGTCAAAAGTTGATTTTTTTTTTCACTCACTCTTAAGAGTCTCCCCGCAGTCCGCCGGGGGAACTCTTAAGAGTCTCCCTGCAGTTCCCTGGTTAATAAAGAAAATGTTCACGGCTGCGCTTGTCTTACTCTTCTTTATCAAGTTACGCTTTCCTATTGGGAAACCTGTATGTGAGATCATATATATATATTATATATATAATATATTATATATATATATATATATATATATATATATATACTGTATATATATACTGTATATATATATATAATAATATATAATATATATATATATATATATATATATATATATATATATATAATATATATAGATATATATATATCTATATATATATATATATATATATATATATATATATATATATATATATATATATATATATATATAAACTAACCATAGGGATATCACACTCTCCTGCTTTAACTTAACATTCAGATTAAGACAAAAATATAACTCTCCGTTCATCTTCTATATGCACTGCTGCCCTTGCACCCTCATGCATGTCATGAACTTCGCCACTCTCAGTAATTTGCTATCTATTCATATATATTCACAGTATATTTCATAGACCTTTCCTGTCAGTTCTGTCATAGGCTTTTTCCAAGTCAATGATGGCAGCATGTAACTTCCTTCTCTTCTCCAGATATAGTACTTCGATCTTCACAATACATCTGAAGGAGAAGATTTTATCTACACATCCATTTCCTATCCTAAGCTCACCCTGCTCCTCACCTACCAATTGTTTTAGTATCTCTGTCACTCTCTCTATCACTATCCTACATATTATCTGCCCTACTATGCTTAAGATCCATGTCTCACTGTGGTTATCACTTAAGCCCGGTTCACACGAGCCGCCTTTTGCTGGTCCGTTTTCGGGCCTGTTACGTCACATACGAAAATCGGACCCGCAAAACTCAAGTTGAAAGGAAAGTGCGGGCCGGACTCTGGGGTGCGGAACATATTTTTCTGGCATAAGGTAAAACTACTACTAGACGATTGTCAACATGGACTGTGAAACGATCCTTCTTGGTGTTTATTTCCTAATTTTGAACGAAGATGAACCACCACCGTAATTCAATGCATATTAACTAGGAAAACATATCAAAACCAAGCCATCACGTAGCCTGCAGTTGCCCATATTTATATAACTGCTGTTCCTCTCCGTGACCATGTTCATGGAAATATATTGCTTATCATTGAATTACGAGTGTACTGTATAGTGGTTAACTCATATGAATAGTAAACTGATAATAAAAAGAAACCGCACTCGCAATTCATTCGTGTAGGCCTACTAATTTGACTTTCATACATGCAGATCAAGATTAGAAACAACTTATGTGAGCAACGGTCCCTGGATATAATTATATGCACTGTAAAAGGGAATCAAGAGTTTATTGGAGAAGCAAGTTGCTGTTGTGTAGTTATAATCTAGTTTGGCGTTTTATTGTCAGTATCTGAAGGCGCACGAAGGATTACAACAACAACAACAACAACATGTTTACATTGGTGGTGCCGCGACGGCTGCCAGGTACACGATCAATAGGGTAACATATTTACTGCCTTAATATTTGTGTTGCCATTAAAATTATACATATAGCGTATATTGCTATGCTATATTACTTATAATGTAATCAAAATTGACATAAAAATATTACACACATATCACTTCAATGTTCAAAGAACGGGACAGACTTCTTGTGCGGACCCGAAAAAGATAAATCAAATTCATCTCTTTGTCCGGTTCGGATTTTGGTAGACGGCTTCCCGGTTCACACTACGTATGGCCAGCATGTCTGTAAGTGACGTCATTCTGACGTCACAATTATTTTTTATGGGACGAAAAACGGCACGGAAAACGGCTCGTGTGAACCAGGCTTTACTCCTATCTCCCCTTTCCCCTTATAAAAGGAGATTATTATACCTGATTCCAGTTTCTGGCTGTTTCCTTCTTCAATTACATCAAATTTGTTAATGTTTTGAGTATTCAAACACTATTTCTTACTCCTTCTATTTTTCCATTGCAGGTGGTGCGAGAAACGGTGCTGGTGTTGATACACCCAAAATACTCACAGAGCTACAATGAAGGTATAAAAGTGGAGCTAAAAGCAAAGCTTGGAACCTACTGTAAAGAGTGAGTATTATGTTCAGTTATAATGTTCAGAAGTTTTATCACATGTTTATTTTGTTCAGATGTTTCTTTTAACTATTTGTTTTGCTCAGATGCAAATGGTCATGGCAAAGTCCGTAGTTAATAACCTTTTAGGGTTGCAGTGTATCTTATATAACTGGAGGACGAAGTCTAGGGCAGAGTACACGGTCACCACGGTATATATGATTTTATTTTTAAGTTACAAAAGAAGTGCAAACAGGAATACTGAAGGTGACTTATCTAAATGATTGTAAGTAATATTTATAGAGTGAATACATATATATATACAATTCGATAACAAGGTAGAATCTGAAAGAAGCAGGACATAGATATGGAAGGGAAAGTAGGAAGCATTGGAGGTCAGCTATTATGTATTCTAATGGTGTTGCATACAGTATATGATCTTACGTTAAGGTAGGAATATATATCTTAAATATTAGAGATCAAGAGATCTCTTATATCTACAGTATAACATCGGCATCTAGCCAAAAACATCTTCAACCATTTCACTTCTTCATCGTTCCCTCCTCTTATCCCCTTAACAGCACCACCATCACGTCTTCCTCTGACAAAGCTGAACTCATCGTTCAAACTTTCTCTAAAAACTCCTCCTTGGATGATTCTGGTGCTATTCCTCCCTCTCCACCCCTCTCTCACTTACATATGCCCATTATACTAATCTCTTCTAAGGATGTATATTCTGCCCTTTTTGGGCTTAATACTAAGAAGGCGTACGGACCGGATGGTGTTCCTCCTGTTGTACTAAAAAACTGTTCTTCGATGCTGACTCCCTGCCTAGGCAAACTCATTCATCTCTGTCTTTCCTCTAACGTCTTTCCTTCTTGCTGAAAGTTTGGTCTCATTTAGCCTGTCCCAATGCAGGGTGACCGCTCTCAACCCTCTAACTATCGTCCAATTGCTCTCATTTCTTGTATGTCTAAGGATTTTTTTAGCTATTCATAGATAGTTCTAAATTTTTTAAGCATATATCCTCCCATAATCTACTTTCAGATCGCCAGTACACTATGGTTTCCTTAGTTTATGGTTTCGCTCTACTGGTGATCTCCTTGCTTATTTTACTTGTTCGTCCTCCCTTCAGGACTTCGGTGACAGTGAGATTTTTTCTATTAAGCTAGACATATTGAAAGCCTTCGATAGAGTGTTACGACCGGCACTACGAAATAAACAAGGGCACTTAATATTGGACTAGATGATAGGCTATATCTGCAACAACGGTACGCTAATTCCAAACCCTCGAACTATTAAACCGGTGAACAAAACACTTAAACCCTCCAGAGTTAATCTACTGGATAACGGGGTATCAATTAACTGGGTTTAGTGCACTTCTACAAAGGCTTTCCGGTGACGGCAAAGCCTACTCACAACAGGAGTACTTTACGTTAATAAAATGCTCTCAAGTAATAACAATGCTTAAATAAACTATAACAAGATTTAATGGAGTATATGCTTATGTTAACTTTAGTGTGAGTCTGAACTTAACACTAAACTCTTCAATGCTCTATGAAAACACTGAAAGTCTAGTCCTACAGCAAACAGATATGGAATCTTCTGAAAACGTCTGATGCTCTAAGATGCTCGTCGAATATAGAACAGAAATAATGCAGGGGCAGGACACCAAAGTGTGTATCTTAAATACACCAACAAGTAGGATACATATATATAAAACAAGGGAGTGCAACAACTCTGTGACAGCACTAATAATAGCCACTCAAAACAGTACTTCCTTAGCCAACGTAACAGCCAAACTGGGTTGTGCACTATGCATCAACCTAGGCTAAAATAAGGCGTGAATAATTCCTAAAGCATACGCAATTAAAGTTAATAAACACAATGCTGTCTTTCTCACTAATAAAGTCTAGCAGTGGCATAAAAGGTACAAGGAACCTAGGCAGAGCGCAAGCATGCTCGTAGCCTACTGTCTCCCCTTGAACAGATTTCCCTTATGTTACGTTAAGTGACTAGGAGGCTCTCTTGGTAAGTCCAGATCTCAAGTATCTGGTCTTGCCCTGGCGCTCCACAAAGGTCAACAAAATGAGGTAGCAAGCATACGAGCAAGAGTAGGCAAAAGCCCTTCGCTTGTATGCTGCTACACTCGCAAAGGAAAAATATGCACAAGGGTTACAGGCTACCTAGCTCCGTCGAAGTCATACAGGCTCTGACTTGCCACATACATAACTCAGACAACGACCAAGGATACCCTCCACTGTCTAGCATTAAATAGTAGGAAAGAACAACTCAATAATTAGAAGCACCCAAAACTATGATACCATGAGACTATGACTCTAATAATCCCTAAAGCTAGTGCAAAACATATATGTGAGAACTGGTGCTGGTAATACGACTGGCCGACTATGGAAGTCGTATGCAGAACCAGAAGGGATAAGTAATTGAATAAAGACAAGAAGTATGGAAAAGAAGAAGTTCAGAGAGAGAAACAGTAGTAAAGAGGGTTAGATTGCGGACAGATTGCAAGGGACGTCTAGGACCAAGCACAACATACCAAGCTCTGAAGAGGCACGCAGGAAGGATGCCCGCACCACCTTACTAAGACAGCGGCCTCCAATCACAAACGACTACGTCATGAAGAGCAGGCGTCATATAACGCGTCAGGCCCGCCGGCCAATCACGAGCGGGTGGCACAGCCCAAGCGAGGGATGCACACGTACATACACACGCACACACTACCACCTCGCTGCTCCTTCTCGCTCTCTCTGCTTGCAATTCACTCTACATATTTTATACTCTATCAATGATATAAAATACTTCCAAGTGTCACAGACAAAAATAAAGACCACCACTGATCTGTCTGTGACTACATGAACACTAAGAAAGAAAGAACATCGTTCTACGATTATTACAGCCCATTTCACTGCCCTGGCGAGCGCTAGCGAGTACGAGTACATTCTGGCAAGCTGGCCAGCGTAACAAGAGTCTGGCACAAATCTCTAATTTCCAAACTACCCTTCTACGGTTTCTATCCCTCTATCTGTGCCTTTCTCTCTAACTTACTTTATGACCATTCCATAGCTGCAGTTTTGGATGACCATCGTTCACTTCATCAACTGATGTTCCTCAGGGTTCTGTTCTGTCTCCAGTTCTCTTTCTAATATTAATTAGGGATCTACTCAACTGTACCTCTAGTCCTATCCACTCATATGCAACTGACTCTACCTTACATTAATCAACTAGTTTTTCACAACAACATAGCAGGCAATCACTCCAAAAGTCACGTGATGAGACCATAGCACGCCTATCTTCTGATCTATCCATTATTTCTGATTGGGGAAGAGAAAATCTTGTTATTTTCAATGCCTCCAAGACCCAATTTCTCCTTCTATCTACCCGTTGAAATCTTCCACAAGATTATCAAGTAACGTACTCTTTAACAATGCACAAATCCACCCTTCATCATCTCTCAATATTCTTTGTGTATCTTTTTCAGCCAACCTTTCAAGGAAAGATCATATTACCATTCTTCCTAAAGCAGCTTCACAGAAGTTAAGTGTGCTCAACCGTCTCTGTGGGTTCTTCACCCCCGCATAGCTTCTTGCTCTGTTTAGGGGCACAGTGCGCCCATGTATCAAGTATTGTTCGCATGTGTGGGAAGGTTACACCCATACCGCACTCCTCGAAAGAGGTGAATCAAAAGCATTTCGCCTTATTAACTCACTTCCTCTTACTAGTTCCCTAGTTTCATTTCTACATGCCACAATGTTGCATCTCTTTCACTCTACTATCGCTATTATAACAATCAGTGTTCTTCAGAGCCCTCTCAGAGCTTACGGTGAGTGCAAGGCACCCGCCTTACAATACAGTCCCACTTCTAGTCTGTCCAGCTTTCCAATCCAAGAATTAGTACATTTTCTCAGTCTTTCTTCTACTCAACAAGTAAACTCTGGACTTTCTTTCATCCTATGACTTTAGACTGCTTTAAATTTGTGTGTCCAGGCAATACTCATTATTGGCAGCCTACCTGAGGTGTGACAGGGAAAAGAAATGCCAACCATTCCCCTCCAGCACCAAACCACAACCAACACAACCTCAACCACCCCATTACGCATTGCTTTCATAAATCAAAGCTACCTAAATTCCATTTGTATGAACAAATTATAGAAGAAGTAAGTAAAGTAAAGTATCTAGGACACTATATTTCAAGTGATCACTCAGTTGATGAGGATATGGGTTGTCAGCGAAGGCAACTTTACATGCAGGGAAATTCAATATTAAGAAAATTTCATATGTGCACATGGGATACAATAATAACATTGTTCAACTCCTGCTCACCAATGTATACAGCACAACTATGGTGGAACTATAAGAAAATGACAGTAAATAGACTAAGTATCTCATATCACAATATCATGAAATTTTGTCTGGGGCTCTCAAAATATGAGAGGGGATGTTGGCTTATGTTGAGTAAACACCTAATGGTATTTTCAGGATTTCGAGCTTTTTAAGCCTAAATAACCGGTCGGTCCCCTTAACCTCTTCTGTACCGCAACATTTTGTAAATATTATTCCAGCTACATTTAGACGATTTTGTGAAGTTTAAATAGGATCTGTGGTGGTAAAAAGTGTCAAGTGAGATAGTTCAAAGCCTGTAAATTTCTGGAGGCCCTATATAAACTGAATATAATTCCCTAATAGTAGCTAGAATAAATATAAAAGACGTCGCCGGTACAGAAGGGGTTAATCACAGTTCTGAGATTGATTTATTGGTTGAGACGCCCTTTGATCAGAGCATATTAGGTGACTCTAGTACTTTTGATGCAAGCGTAGATAACCTTTATGAGACTACATTTGCATCACTGTACTCGTTCAAAGTTCCAAATAGTTTGCCTTTGTCGTATCCGCCTATGCCTGTTAATTCCCTCAGTATTCCAAGTGTAGGGGATTCTTTATAACCTTTTAAATCAGGTAATGCCACTTGAGAAAAACCTCATACAAACCACCCGGGATTCGAACCCTGGACCTTCCGATCAACAGGCACTCGTGCTAACCACTACACCACACTGGCCACAAAAGAGGTCTTGCAACCTGGCAACAACTGTCACCCAGGATCTGTCTAGGTGGATATCCATCCATCCATAGACGATTTTTCGCAAGATACCCCCTACCAGTGAAGTACAGTATGGAGGCAGCTCCCAGTCCGTGAGAAATCATATAATTTTTAAAATCAAGTAATGCCACTTGAGAAAAACCTCATACAAACCACCCGGGATTTGAACCCCCTAGGTTTTTCTCAAGTGGCATTACTTGATTTAAAAGGTTATATGATTTCCCACGGACTGGGGGTTACCTCCATACTTCACTGGTAGGGGGTATCTTGTGTAAAATCATCTATGGGTGGATGGATGTCCACCTAGACAGATCCTGGGTCAAGCCTGTGCTTGACATTGTATTCAAGGAGGACGATACCTCAAAGATTCACACAGTAGTAATGTCTCTCGTTTCTGGTTTTGTGCGTGACACCCCTCATTTGAACTGGGCGCAATTCGAAAATTACACGAAGAGCGGCATTAATCCTTCCCTAGATAAAAATAATCGCTACTAAACAGTTCCACAGTGTTCAATTTTCAGGAAACCTCGATGCTACCATTAGTCAACTCAATCAACTAGTGGTCCCCGCCTTTCTAAATGAAGCCCCTGCAACGAGAAAAGAAAATGTGTTCACTGCTCTGTTACGTATTTTGCCAACATCAGTAAGGGATCATTTCGCCATAACTGAACCAAAAGGACACGACGAAGACCTACCCATCGTCAGGCGGATTCTGGCACTCCAGAAAAGTCATGAGAAAGACAAAATCGCCACAATCAGTAGAGCTACCACCCAGCCTCAACACCCTGCTGCCACTTCTACACCAGCTCCATTCAATCGTTCAGCCGACAAAATGGAAAACTGGGCCCAGGTCAGGCCCTCAGATTGGAAACCCTGTAACCCCAAGTGCCCTCTATCATCCCTGAAGATGTCTTTCTCAGAGCTAGTGGCTCGTTGCCCTAAACTCCCTCAGTTTTGGGGCCAGATCCCCTGGATCAACCCAAGGTGGGTAGCTACCATTACGGAAGACGGATCTGCAGGGATCGACGACGCTGTAAAAGAAGATTACCAGAAGACGCCGTGGTACTGGAAGAGTCCTCCAATATGCAAGATCATCCAGGTTTTTAATCCGCTCCGCCCACCTTTCATCAAACTGGCGGGTGCTCGTGATGGGCCAGTCTCATGTGCAGGAAACCCCCCCATTTATAATCACCTTACTATCCAAGGTATTAAATCTAGACTTTTGATTGACACGGGCGCAGCTCGTTCGTGTCTCTTCTCTTCTTATATTGCTAAGAACGTGGCCACTTTTGGGCCTCTCCAACCCTCCTCCATCATACTAATAGATGCAAACGATGGCATTTTTCCAAACAGAGGACAAACAGCCCCCTCTACGTAGCCACCCAAACCCCAGATCACGGTTAGCACCACCCTATCATGATTTGTCCATCTGCTGAAACCAATTATGATGGCTATTGCTTGGTTTCGATTTACTGACCTCGCTACGTACAACCATCGATTGTGTAGACAGAGTGCTCAATTTTGCCCCTCATTCACAAAAAAAAAGCCATCCAACCTATTCGCACTATCAACCCAGTCAACGAACCTAAAGTCTTTCAACCTATTCACACCATCAAGATCATCTCAGGTGGTCTTAACAAAAACTGTCACGCTACCCCCTCACCTCGAACAGTGGATTTCCATTTTGCCAGCCTTACCAGGCGAATTAATCCTAACCCCCAGTCTCCAGAGTCCCTTTGATAGGGATTGCCTCACCGCCCCCGCTATCATGCCTGAACACTTAAATCAAGTATAAATTGCAAATACAGTATATCTGACCACCCCCTCACTTTGCCAAAGGGGTTAACCATAGGGGAACTAGAAAATCATGATGAAGAACTATCCATACCTGATACTGAAGCTCTGTCCCAACCACAAAATTCCCTGAAATACCACCTCAACTGACTCAACCACAACAACAAGATCTATGAAGCTTGATGACTTCATTCCAAGACATCTTCGCCACATCGAGCCGAGACGTAGGGAAGACTCAAGTACTCAACCACCCTCTCCAAACCGTAGGATATCCTATCTGCCAACAAATTAGACAGAAAAACTCCATCCAACGTAAAGAAGAGGAAACCCAAGTACAAGATATGCTAGACATAGGTGTAATTCGCCCTTCCACTAGTCCATGGTCTTCTCCAGTTGTACTTGTGAGAAAAAAAGATGGATCTACCCGATTCTGCATCGACTACCGTCATCTCAACGACGTCACTATTAAAGATGCCACACCTCTACCCAGCACTTCAAGGCCTATCTGGCGGGAGTGAAAGTCACTATCATAACCGACCATCAAGCTTTACAGTGGCTCCAAAAATTAAATACCAAGAATGCACTAACTGTAAGATGGCTAGAGTCCCTCAAGGAGTTCAATTTTGAGATTCCATATCGGCCGGGGAAATTACATACCAACGCCGATGCCCTGTCAAGATTGCCCCTACCTGACAACCCCACCCCAACTCAAATTTGTGCCATGCAACCCCGAAGTGAGATTGGCCAAGACCAATAACAACTACTACAAGCCCATCAAATACAAGGAAACTTAATCTGCGAACGCAGTCATCGAACCATTGCAAACCAAATCAGAACGCGGCTGCAACAGATGAAGTCTACGGACTGGCCCAGCTGAGTTAGAATCGTGCAATGGGGAATTAACACCTGCCCTTGTGAGAATGGCATTACGCCCCACAAAATAATTTTTGGAGAGCCACCACTACTACTTCCTCTCCATCACTTATCTGCCCCATCCGAGCCCTCACCTAACCTCAACCAAAACCTCATCCATCTACGAAACCGCCTACAACTCTAGTACCTAAAACCCGACGAAACGCTCAAGATCAACCCACACCACATCGGCGACCTAGTGATGGTAGCTCAACTTCCTGTGCCAGCAAAGCTAAAACCAAGGTTCAAGGGCCTATTTGATATACTAACCATTCCAAATTGTTATCAGGTCACCATAAATTATCATGGGGAATCACGCACATACCGAAACCGTTATGTACGCCGGTTCCAACCTCTAGACAGTTGTTGTTGTTGTTGTTGTTCCCTAAGCTGCCTGGCCGAACAGCCCCGAGTCCCTGAGGAAGGCCATGGCCACGATCGGGCTTTCCCACAGAGCTCTCATTGAGTGTAGGTTGTGTTGTTGGCGTACGTGGTTGTGTGAAATGCAGTCTTCTATGATGTGTTTAATGGTATGGGGTGCTGTGTTACATCCCGGGCAGGCGTCGACAACGGAGTCATCCAGTCTCTTCTGATAGCTCAGGAGAGCTGGATGGTGTCCGCATCTCAGCCTGGCCAGGTGGACTCTGTCCTCGCGAGGGAGGGAGGATTCGGAAGGATGGATTTCGGGAGGTCGTGCATGCAGCTGCGTGTTGTCTGTGAGTGAGTGGATGGATTGGCGAGAGATATGAGTATGGATGTGCTTCTGGAAGTTGGTTCGGGGTGGGCAGGGAGGGAGAGAGGACAATAATTGTGTGTGATACCGTGTGCTGGGTGTTGTTTTGATATTTCTTGGTGTCTGTGGGTGTGTTGCCATGTAGTTTAGTGGGTGGTCTTGGTTCGTGGAGGCTGCTGCCAGGAATTGAGTGCCTCTCATGTCCAGATGGTCTTTGACTTTGAGGATTTTGGTTTCTTGATGTAGATGATCTGTGGGTGTAGTAGCTGTGCAGCCTGTAATGATCTTCAGGGCTTTGTTTTGAATAGTCTGTAAGGTCTTATGATGTGTTTCAGCTAGGTTAGAAGCCCAGGCTGGGCTTGCGTATTCCATCACTGATCTTATGTATTGTTTATATACTGTGGTGGTAGTTTCTTTGTTGTGTCCAAATTTTGTGTGAGCAAGTGACCTGAGGGCGTTAAGTCTGGGTGTCAGTTTCTTTTTAATGTTTGTGGTGTGCTGTTTGAATGTCATATGAGTATCATATGTTACTACTAGGATTTTGGGTGTGTGTGTATGTGTTAGGGGTGTGTTGTTTATGGTGAGTTGAGGGATGTATTCGTGTTCACCTGTCCAGCTTGTGAGCAGGGTTGCGGTGGATTTGGCTGGGGCTAGATTAAGTCTGTTTGTAGTGCACCAGCCATGTAGTGTGTTAAGATAGGGTTGAAGGAGATCTGTTGCTCTTCTTGGGTCATGGTGTGTGCATGTGAGTGTTATGTCATCTGCATAGGAGGCTAAGTTTATTTGGAGAGTATTGGGTGTAGTTATATCGTGCATGTACAGATTGAAGAGTGCGGGCGATAGGACGGATCCTTGTGGGACTCCGTTTGGAAAGTTTCTGATTTTAGATGACTGACCGGCAAAAGATACGTGTGCACATCTGCCTGCTAGGAAGTTGGCCAGCCACCTCTTTGTGTTGTTGTGCATGTTTGTGTTGTAGATTTTGTTTGTTAGGTTGTGGCGTGGGATGGCATCGAAGGCTTTACTAATGTCGAGTGTGGCTAATAGTGATCTGTGTGGTGGTCTAGCTGAGTTGATGCCGTCAAAAGCTCTTTGTGTAAGGTCTGTGAGAAGAGTGTTTGTGGAGTGCAGTGGCCTAAAGCCATGTTGTGTTGGAGCTAGGGGTAGGTCGGGTGTAATTAGTTGTAATACTAGGCGTTCCATGACTTTGGAGGGGGAGCAAAGGAGTGTGATGGGGCGGTGCGAGGAGGGTAGCGTGGGGTCTTTGTTGGGTTTGGGGAATGTGATGATGATACCATGCTTCCAAATGTCTGGTATTGTGTTGTGTGAATAGCTGTAGTTTGATATGTTAGTGAGTGTTTGTATGCCTTGTGGTCCCAGGTGTCTGAGGTGTATGTTGCTTATGTTGTCTAGGCCACAGGCGGGTGAGTGCTTGAGATTGTTGATGATATGCTTTGTCTGGTGATTGGTGAAGGGTGTATAGTCAGGGTCTGTGGGGAATTGTCTCTTACGTCGGATGACACGTCGGTCGTCTTTGTGAGGTTTTAGGTGGCTGACATGTGAGAAGTGATTGATGAGAGTGTTTGCTTGTTGTTTACATGAAGGAGTAGAGTCTGTTGTTGTGATTGCAGCATGTGATTGTGTTGTGTTGCTGTTGGAAAGTGTGATGCTGTTTAGTGTTTTGTAGAGTTTTTTGGGGTTTGTTTTGTGATCAAGTGTTTGTAGGAAGTTATTCCAATTTAGTTTTTGTTGTTCTTGTATTTTGTTGTTAGTTTGGGTGTTGAGTGCTTGAATTTGTTGTGTGATGTCTTGTGTGTGGGGTGCTGGGGAGTGTTTCAGTGTGTCGCGTTGTCTGATGAGGTTTTGAATTTCTGGTGTGAAGTTGGGGTTGTGTCTTTTTCTGTTACCTCTTGGAATGTGTTTCTTGTCAGCGTTTTGGATAGTTTTATTGAGTATGTGTACAGCATTGTGATGTTAGTGATGGGTGTACTGTTTAGAGTTGTGAAGTGTTGTTCTGTTTCATTTGTAAATGCTTCCCAGTTAGCTCTTTTATAATTGGTGTATGTGTGTTTGTGGCTAGCTGGGGTGAGTCTGGTTTTGGTGGTGATAATGATCGGGAGGTGGTCAGAGCCTAAGGTTCTGACCACCCTCCAGGATGTTGTGGGGGCGAGTTCTGGGGAGCAAAAGGTGATGTCTGGAGATGATGGGTTATAGAGGGCTTGGTGAGGAATATGGGTATGTTGATGGATGTCGTTAAGGATGATGAGGTTATCTGTTTGGTTTTGTAGTACCAGCCCTCTGTCTGTGTCGGGGTTGTCGACAAACCAGGCCGACGTCTTGGCGTTGAAGTCACCACCCAGGATGATGTGTGGGGTGTTTGTGATGTGTTGTAAGTGTGGTCTGTATTCATTTGGTACTGTAGGGGATGTTTGGGGAGGGATGTATGTGTTTATGATGGTTATGTTGGATTTGTTGCCAGTGCGTATTTTAATTGATTGTATTTCTGTTGTGTTATCATTTGGGGGGAGGAGGGATTTGGTTTGTACACTGGTTACTATGTATGATATTTCATTGTGTACCAGGGTGATGAGTCCACCGCCCCCGCCGACAGCCCGGTCTTGTCTGATGGTGGTGAAATTATGAAATGTGGGTGTTTTTTGTGATGTGCGGAGTTTTGTTTCTTGTAAGATGGCAATGTGTATGTTGTGTTGTTTGATGAAGTGTGAGAGTTCGTGTTTCTTTGTGTTAATGCCATCTATGTTCAATTGGAGAATGTTAATGTTATGTGCACGATGTATGTTGGGTGCTGCTGCACGAGGATGGGGTGGGGGTGAGGGAGGGGCTGGAGGTTGGGATGGGTGAGGTGGGGGTGGGGATTGGGGAGCAGGAGATGGGGGTTGGAATGGATTAGGATGGGGTGTGGTGTGTTGAGTTGAGGATGTGGATAGTATGGGAAGGTTAGTGGGTTAGGGAGGAGAGGTGGACGGGTTTTAGGGGGGGGAGTGGATGATATGGGAAGGCTAGGTGGGTTGGGGAGGAGAGGTGGACGGGTTTTAGGCGAGGGATTTGACTGGGAGAGGGAGGGGCATGAGGAACAGGTCCAGGTGTTCGTGTAGTGTTTCTTGGAGGCAAGTGTTGTACAGGTGAAGTGGGTCCAGTTCCTGCATGAATTGCAGAGAACTGAACCCTTAGTGTGGCGACTCGAAGTGATGGGTTTTGAGCAAGTTGGACATATGTATGTGTACGTGGGTCCTGGGTTGCTCTCAATGTCTCCGGCTAGAAGAAGTCTTCGAGAAATGACAGCCGGAGAGTCATTTCTCGGTGTAGGAAAAACTGTGTGATGTGTGTGTGTGGTGTGAGAGGTGTGGAAATTCCCGGTGCGACCGAAGCCACTCCAAGGACCCGTGCCCCCAGAGGGGGGGGCAGGGGATAGTTGTGACGGTTTGGCTCCCGAAACTGCTCCCCGCGGCCGGCATCCGGTTGTCCTCCACTGGTCGATTGATCTTGTCTCCGGCCGTGGAGGGTCGGCAGCCATCCGCGGTTGGCAGCTCCGGGAGGTGGTCCCACGGCGTAGACGCCGCCACATCAGGACCACCTCTAGACAGTAACACCACTATGCTGGCGGATCCTGATAATGATGTTGCATTTATATCAGGACTTTATTTATTGTGATTTGAGACTTATCCTCTCTTATATTATTCATTGTCTGTTCAATTGTAATGCTATTATTCTATTTATATGAATGTTATGATGATTATTGTTCTAGAGACATATTGAGATTGTACCCTAGTTGTTAAGGAAAAACAAGTGTAAAACCGCTTGTGTGTATTCTGTGTCCATTGCTTATTACTGAAGTACTGTATTGTATATAGAGCTAAGGCTAATCTTTGCTCAGTGGAGAGGCAGTTCAGTTGACGATTAGCTCAGATTCCTAAGGTGGAAATCACAATCAGTCTATATCACGTTTTCTTATATACGTGGCACTTTTTACCACCATGCACTCCCTGCTGAATAGCTGGGCTAGGTTGGGTGCCCTGATGATCAGGGACTTCAGAGGACACTTGCCACAGATTGCTAGACCACGCAATCCACCAACAGCACTTTTGTCTGGTAATAGCACACTGGATGACCCAAGACTCGAATCGTCAACCTCACGGTTTGCACATAGAAAAAAAAAAAAATATATATACTGTATATATATACAGTAAACCCAAGCTATCTCGGACCTCTAAAAGTCGGAAACCCGCACTTCTTGGACTGGCATCGGCCTCTCGGAAAGTTCGCCGTATATCTCGGAAAATTCCGAGATGTAAGGGGAAAACTCCGAGGGCCCACATGGTCTGTCGGACAGGTGTCATATATCTCGGGAAATTCCGAGATCTAAGGGCAAATTCCGAGATCTAAGGCTACAGTGAGGTGGAGAAGGACAGTGAAATGGAGAAGGAAAGTGATTTTTATAATTATATGTCTGCTGTATACTGTACAGGTACTGTAATTTATCTTGAATCTACGTTGTTAGTGATAGGGAAGTCTCCGTTTTCTCTGGTGGCTCGGACTCCCTCTTCTAATTCGGACATTTTCCTCATTAAGTCGGACATAAGTCGGACTTCGGACATCTCGGAAAATTTTACATTTCGGACTGGGTCTCCCCCCAATTAGTCCGAGATAGCGAGGGTTTACTGTACTGTATATATATATATTGTTACGTATCTTGATTCAGAAGTGGTTAACTTAATGAAACTAGACCGAACAGACAATATGAAAAGGTATCAGACAGCTGAAGGCCAATAGAACTTAAATTGTTAAAGTTTGTTATGTTGTTACTTGCTTTCCTTTTAGCTGTTGGGACTATTTATCCTTTATACTCTGATACACTACAATTATGATCAATCATGAAACTATTTCAAGTCATTAGAATAATTTCAATGTTTAATATTCAGTAGGCTATAAATTAAGAATAGAGAAAAGCTTTGTATGATCGTAAGGACTTTTAATGAATCTTTATCTATATTAAAATCAGTTCGTGTGTCTGTTTGTGTGTTCTTAATAGGTGGCCGCAGTTTTGGACCTGGGGAGCTGAAACTTTGCATGTGGGTGTCAATTGATCTGGGTCAGGTCATAGAGGGGGTGAGGCCACGATCGGGAGGTCGTTTCGAGGCCGAAAGGCAGAGGCAGAAGGAGGCCTCCGATCGAAAAGGTGTATGGAACGAAAGTTGTTCTCAGCGCCCCAAAATGGGGGTACGGATGAGGTCAGATCCAAAATCGGAGGTCATTTAGCGGCCGAAATCGAGGTCACCATTTAATGAGGCACAGGGTGGTCGAGGCCGGTGATAGTAGTATTGTGATGATTGTGGTAGTAGTGATTGATGATGGTGATTATGGTAGTAGTAGTGGTGGTAGTAGTGATGGTGATTATGGTGGTACAGTATTATTCAATTCTATGTGTTTGTGTTAAGGTTAAATAGATGTTTCATGTGTTCATAAATAAATGGTAGAATTTAAACCCGGGCAACGCCGGGTACCCCTGCTAGTTAGTATAAAAGTATAAATATTAAGATCTTTTTATATATAATTAATTTGGTTCGTTAATCCTTTAAGGACATTTAATCAATCAATATTAAAGATGATAAGTGATTTTAACTAAGTCACATATATAAAATAAATTGTATTATAAATTGTATTATAAAAACAGAAATTGGGAGGTTTGACATTCTCCCAATACCAGAGAAGGAAAACCCTCTATTTGGTAGGTAGCCTCGGAGTATCCAACGTAGAGCTATATACTTATCGTATAATTCCGTTCCGCTCTGGAGCGGGCAATTATCGTAATCACTAGCGCGATTAAATCAATAACATCTAGAGTAGCACCTTACTCTCTCTACTAGGTACGTTGTACATACTTTTGAGGCTACTATTTTGAAGTAAAATTAAAATATTGATGAGAAAGAAAAGAGAAAATTGTAGAACATTGTCCATCCTATCTGGCTCCTTAAGCCGCTGTCATGGGTCCACCGCACAACCCGACCAGGCTTATTAGATCATCCAGGTATCAAGTTAATTAGACAAGATTGGATGGGTAGGGGTACGGTGTGAGGGCGGGATACTATGACGTTGGATACTCCGAGGCTACCTACCAAATAGAAGGTTTTCCTTCTTTGGTATTGGGAGAGTGTCAAACCTCCCAATTTAGTAGTAGCCTCTACGTCTACAACGTAGAGCTAGAGTACCAAATTGGAGGCGGACATCCAAGCGAAAAAACACAAACTTAGCCCTTAGGAAATATCAGGACCATGGAAAGACCGACTTAACCTCTGAAGTGCGCATGGGGGGCATGAGACACCACACTCCTGTGCTGACGTATTTGAGCTGTTCCCATCACTAAAATATTTATTTTACCATAAATAGCATTAATACTTACCCATTTGCGCCTATTATAGGTTGATTATAAAGGTATTAACCTGTTACAACAATAAAACAAGTGGAAACAGCGTTTGGATGGTCAAAATCGGCGATACAGGCCGGGAGTTACACAATGTATGGCTGAGGCAACCTCCCAGCCCACCACTTTCCTCCACCTCTGGAGAGAGACTGTCGATCGATACTCTCTCTCTCTCTCTTGCACTCGCTTGCTAACAGTGATGACAACGCCCTGCTACCAACTCGCTAATGTTAGCACGAAAATAGACCACAGAATAAGGGAATAACAGGGAAAATAGGTGATAACTGAAGGAGGGGAGGAAACTGGGGAAGGAGGGGAGGTGGAGGAGTGATATTTGGCATGGCCCAGGGGCAAATTTATTTTATTTTTTATTTTTTTCAGTGTTTTATTTTTTATTTTTTTTTCCCTGACTCTTAACCTCTGAAGTGCGCATGGGGGTAATTGGAAACGTCCCCCTGTGCTGACGTATTTGAGGTGTTTCCGCCACTAAAATATTCATTGTGCCATTAATAGCATTAATACTTATCCATATGCGCCTATTATGGGTTGATTATAAAGGTATTAACCTGAAACAACAATAAAACGAGTGAAAACAGCGTTTGGATGGTCAAAATCGGAGATATAGCCCGCGAGTTGTATAATGTATGGGTGAGGCAATCTGCTTTCCCGCCAATTTCCCCCAAGGCCACTGAGACACAGTCGATCGATACTCTCTCTCTCTCTCTTGCACTCGCTTGCTATCAGTGATGACCACACCCTCCAATCGGATTTCTAATGTTAGCACGAAAATATACCTCAGAATAAGGGAATAACAGGGAAAATAGGTGATAACTGAAGGAGAGGAGGAAAGTGGGGAAGGAGGGGAGGTAGAGGACTGAGATTTTGCATGGCCCAGGGGCCAAAAAAAAAAATAAAAATAAAAAAAAAAAAAATTTTTTTTTTTTTTTTTCGATGTCAAAAGTTGATTTTTATTTTCTCTGACTCTTAACCCGGGAGCTGCGGGGAGACTCTTAAGAGTTCCCCCGGCGCACTGCGGGAAGACTCTTAAGAGTCAGAGAAAATAAAAATCAACTTTTGACATCGAAAAAAAAATATTTTTTTATATTTTTTTTTTTTTATTTTTTTTATTTTTTTTTGGCCCCTGGGCCATGCAAAATCTCAGTCCTCTACCTCCCCTCCTTCCCCACTTTCCTCCTCTCCTTCAGTTATCACCTATTTTCCCTGTTATTCCCTTATTCTGAGGTATATTTTCGTGCTAACATTAGAAATCCGATTGGAGGGTGTGGTCATCACTGATAGCAAGCGAGTGCAAGAGAGAGAGAGAGAGTATCGATCGACTGTGTCTCAGTGGCCTTGGGGGAAATTGGCGGGAAAGCAGATTGCCTCACCCATACATTATACAACTCGCGGGCTATATCTCCGATTTTGACCATCCAAACGCTGTTTTCACTCGTTTTATTGTTGTTTCAGGTTAATACCTTTATAATCAACCCATAATAGGCGCATATGGATAAATATTAATGCTATTAATGGCACAATGAATATTTTAGTGACGGAAACACCTCAAATACGTCAGCACAGGGGGACGTTTCCAATTACCCCCATGCGCACTTCAGAGGTTAAGAGTCTCCCCGCAGTGCGCCGGGGGAACTCTTAAGAGTCTCCCCGCAGCTCCCGGGTTAAGAGTCTTCCCGCAGTCCGCCGGGGGAACTCTTAAGAGTCTTCCTGCAGTTCCCGGGTTAAACAAGAGAGTTTATAGAAAGAGTGTACTGACAGGTGCATATCAAGAGAGGTCAAGTACAGTCAAGTCGTATTCCATGAGATAACGTAGCCTAAGGCAAAGAATGATGCATTTCATAATGATGAATATAAACTCCAGGATGACCCCCCCCCCCCCTCCTTCTGCTCTCCTCCTCCTGCTGAAGAAAGCAGGACGACCCGTACGGTAACGAGTAAATACCGACATACGCCGAATAGGAGTACTGTACAGGATGGGACGAGAAACTACATGAGCAGTGTCAGTGACGAGCACTAAAAGCCATAAGAGAATATTTCAGTGGTATGAGGACAAGACATACCGAAAGAAGGTAGTATACTTACGACTAGAAAGTATATCAAAATCTTAACCCAGTTATTAATCTTTAACTTAGGTGCAAGTATGGGTATAGTGCAATACCCCCCCCCCCCCATAAGGGAAGGAGTACTAAGGAAACAAGCAACAACAGATCTAGTGACCCTTCTAGGTTGCTTGTCCTCCAAAACACTGAGGATCAAGTGTCCAAACAGTGGTTTAGAGTGGGTAAGGGAACATTGGAAAGGGAATTACTGCCCTGGAACTAATGTCCGTGGCAGGATTAGGAAGTTAGTAGGGGACATATGGGTTAGTAACTGAGGGGGGGATAAAATAAAGTTATTCATTTACAAACGCAGTCAGTCGCAGGTTTGATGCGAGATATTTGTCTAAGCGGAGTTTAAATGAATCAACGGTGATGCAGTCTATAACGTTTCGGGGAAGCCCATTCCACAAGTTGACAACTCGATTGAAGAAGAAATTCTTAGATTCGTGTGAGTTAAAAGATTTACCAATAATTTTGCAACCGTTTCCCCGCGTGTAATTAGATTGGTCAATAGTGAAGTACAGTCCATATTGTCGATGCCTTTGATGATTTTGAACACTTGAATTAAGTCACCTCTTAATCTGCGCTGGGTTAAAGGAAATAGATTTAATTCTCTAAGACGCTCTTCGTATGGTTTGTTCTTTAGGCTAGGTATCATTTTGGTAACTCTACGTTGAACTCGTTCTAGCTTGTTTATATCTTTTTGGTAATAAGGGCACCAGGATTGAACGCAGTATTCCAGAAGAGGGCGGACTAAGGAATTGTAAAGGGTTAGGATAACTTCTTTGGATTTATGCTCAAATGACCTGCCTATAAAGCCAATTATTTTGTTTGCCTTCTTAACAACTTCTGAACATTGTTGACTCGGTTTTAGGTTACTCGATATTGTTACTCCCAGATCGGTTTCTCTGTTTACATTCTTAAGCTGAGTGCCATTCATCGAATAGTTTGCTTTCTCATTTAGGTATCCGATATGTAGTACTTTACATTTATCCGCATTGGAACTCATTTGCCAAATTTGGGCCCAACATGACAATTTATCTAGATTGTGTTGCATATCGTCAACTTGTTCTTTTGAGAGTACGCTATTTGCAATTTTTGTATCGTCAGCAAATTTTGAGATTGTAAAGGTGAGACCCTCATCTATGTCGTTGATGTAAATTAGAAAGAGAATTGGAGCTAGTACCGAAGGACAGGACAGGAGAAGGACAAGAGACAGAAAGAACCCTGCAGGTAGACCCTGAGGGAACCTGCTGGCCCAACGCACTACAAGGACGTCCTGGGCTGCCCGTGGACATGGACAGAGAGGAGGAGACAAACGTTGTGGGGGGAAGACCAAAACCCTGTGTCGGCAATGTCCGGTTAAGAAAGAGGAAAAACCCCAACGTAACATCGTACAAACGGACGTCATGAGCAGTGCCTTGAATGCCTGGGTTACTGGCCCGAAGAATCCGACAGAGGCAAAGTCCCACAGCACGTCGACCTAGCCTCCTACCGGTCGTAGGCGCCACCCGTAATGTCAACCCCGACACTGGCCTGGCCGAGTACATATACGGATGCAGGGTTCGAACCGGGCATAACGGATGACGAACCCTACTAAGGATGAAAGCTGGTACAGGAAAAGCTTAAAAACTGGAGTTTTGCGTTCGGTTGTAGTTACAAAACCAACAGACGGAGCCAAAGTAACAGACCCAAGGACGGAAGAAAATCGTGAGCAATGCCGGGTCCTAGACAAGGCAGCCATTTCTGAGACTCCTTCACCCGTCGCCAAAGCCAGAAGGAACAGTGTCATGGCATGGAAGTGTTCAGGCGCGGGGTAAATAGTGTAAGAGGCAGACGAGAGCAGTGTGACAGCCTCCGCCAGAGACCACTGAGGAGGAATCTGATGCGGGGTTGGCCTAAGCCCAAAGCAGGCCCGCATGAGGAAATCCAATCCCTTGCGAGGAACGACCAACCCCGTGAAAGACTCAAACGGTACCCGAATGGCCGACAGGTGGGTCCTAAGCGTGGTGCATATTATGGGACGCTTCTCAAAAATAACCAATTGAGGTAGGGAAACACGAACGCGTGTCCGTGATGTGTTGGTCATCCCAGAAGGAAAACTGCGCCAGTGAGAGACGGAAGTCTGCCACTGAGAATGTGTCCAGTGGAGAGGATTTGACAGTCAAAGATCGACTAAACTTCGGCAGCCACCCTACCTCACAAACATCCACGATGTGAAGGCCAACGAGGGCCCTAGGCCACCAATCGATCCCAAGTTGAAATCGGGGAACGATAGGGGAACAGGACTCGGGCGCCACCGCCACAGCTGAGCGGACCAGGCTTGTGACGGCCTGATGGAAGTGAACAACCAAATGAAGTCCATGTACCCACTCAGTCAGTGGAGGACTTTGCTCACCAAAAAGGGCAGCGGGTGGCGGAAACACACCGAATACGGTGTGTTGGAAAGACCATACTACCCGGGTGCTCTGTCCCATCGACAGAGCAACCGCCCATAGGTTGGCAGTCCCGGGTAGGTAGGTTGCACGCAGTGTGACGGTGTAAAGGTGTGCGTGGTAAAACAGGGACCCCGCCAGGTCCTGAAGAACGAAAGTACGACGCAGTCAGCTGACTCTGGGTGACAGTCGCGCTGGTCCCGTCCCAGTCGAGGCCCGCCCACGGCACATCGGGCGACGGTCGAAGGCAAGACTCGGGAACGGTGACTAGTAAACCGAACCGAGGGACGAGGATGAACAAGGAGAGTGTTGTGTACACAGTGTGTAGGAGAGTCCACGGAGAAGATCCCACCCACCAAGGAAAAAGAGGAGCGGAAGACCCTGATTGAGCAGGGGAGGCAAGGCCTGTCCGACGAGGGTCGTAAAGACATGAGGTGCGACATGGAGACCGAAGGGCAAACCGCCGAACGTGACATAATGAGAGACATCAATACGAGGCACGACAGGTCGACCACCGGCCACAACACCTCGCTGTCCGTCACGGAGACCAGAAAGACATGCGATAGGAAGCCCCGCTGGTGAGGCGAGACTTCCCGAAGAATCCCATCCACGTGCATGGAGAGAATAACCTAGGCGACGTCTGGGGAGACAGGCTGATGGCATGCAGGTCGTCGGAGTGGAAACGTGAACCGACACCTTGAGGACAGACGCGTGCCCACGAACAGCGAAGCTAAACCGAGAGTGGGGACGCAAGAGCCGGTAGGGGCCCCGAGCCTGGCGGCCTCGTTACGAGCCGGGCTGCCGACCTCAACGAAGAGGAAGCGGTTGAGGAGGTTCGTGACACCCCAGGTGGACGGGGAGCGAAGAGCCCCGCAGCAGCAAAGAGGGAAGACCCCTGCCATGCAGGGGCAGAGAAGAGCCCCTCCGGAGGGAGCACAGAAAGCAGCGACGTGCGGATCTCAGCCGGCGCCAGTGTACCGAAGGAAAACCACAGAGACTGGCGATGACGCGCAGTCCCATGGAAGGGACACTGAATGTCGCCGACGGAGGCTATGGCGAGCTGCAGTCACACTCGCCCGAATTGGTCCCCACCCTTCCCGAGCACCCTATAGTCGGTCTGGCTACTATATGCCTGAGGGGAAGCTGAGCTACGGGCAGTCACTTGAAGAGGGAGGAGAGCATGTGAGCAGGGCGCCGCCAGAGCTTGTGAACCCGTTCCAGGGCACCCTTCTCTGGTGGTGTGAAGGATCGTGGCATACGTTCAGAAAGATAACGTAGGGGCAAAGAACCAGGCCCAAAATGGAGGTGATACCCCGGATGAAGTCATGACGAGGCTCGACATGGAGGAGCAGCCGACCGGAGGGAGTGGTGAAGAACCCATCTCCGACCGAACCCCGAAGTCTACGCCTTCCGTCAGCCACAAGGAACAGTAAAAGATAAACTATGGAATGACACTACTGAAACTCATACGAGGCCGACAGAGTGGGCGCGTCGACATGGACGTCGTGTCGAGCAAAGGCTGACCAGAACCTGGGAGACCCAGAGGGGAACCCTGAGGACGGGAAGTAAAATTAGAGACCCGCCCTCCCAGGATGAGCCCTGACGTCCACCCCTGGTACCAGGCCATCCAGGGCCAAAATCCCGAAAGTGCCCAAAGGCGTAGAGCAGCACCTGCCAACTCGCAGGCACCGGGCGCACCCCTTGTGCATGTGTAAAAGCTCGCCCCGGGCGGGATGCCGCCACGTTCCCCCACGATGACGGCTTCCCGTAAAGGGAAGGGAAGCGACGTTCGCTAGGGATCTGAAACGTCCCGAGGGACGGAACGTGGACAGGCTGACCAACCAGCCCCAGGCCACACTCAGGAAGCATGACACAAGAAGTCGATGCTGCCTGGGAGAGAGCGGGAGGATGGACAACCGGAGCAGCAACCACAGGTAGAGCAGGCGACGTAGGCAGGTGGGCCACCAAAAAAGGTAGAAGAGGAGGGACCACGGGTAAAACAGGAGGGATGGCAGTGGAGTGCCCCAAGAACACCGCCCAGTATGGAAGCATGCCTGGAGATCGTACAGGGGAAGAGACAGGACGGCGTGGAGCCGGAGACCGTCGGCTATGTGGTGAAGTAGAGCGGCGTCTCCCCTACGTCTCGGCATCCTCGGAAACAGTAGGAACGTCCGAACGAGGCACCGGGGGAAAGGCGGTCTGGCGCCTGGGAGACAGCAGAGGGAAGGGGAAGCAGAGCATGCACCCCTTCGTCTAGGAAGTGCGGAAACCGCTGGAGGTGGTCCTTGACATAGAGAGCGAAACCCCGATCATGTAGCGCAGAGGCGAGACTATGCCTCTACAGCGTCCAGGAACGTAGGACGAGACCCAAATGTCAATATCGACGAGACACGGTCTACAAATCCGAGGGTTAAACCCATCGCGGTTGGAGCATGAGACATGGGTAGGACTCTCCATGTCCAAACGGGCAAGGCAGGACGGGAACCCCCATGGTGTGCGCAGGGAGGAAATGACATCTTCACCGCAATCGGAAAGGAAAAATATGCCGATGGCCCATGTATGAAGCGCCCCAGGCAGAGCAGGGGAAGAAGGCAGGTGGGCCACAAAGAGTTACCACAGGTAAAATAGGAGGGACGGTAGTAGAGCGTCCCAAGAATACCGCCATGTTCATAAGCATGGTGCGGATGGAGGCAAAACCGGTCAGTGGTGGCCTCCTGAGCCTTGGGTGGAGCCACATGGATGGCCTGAACCGGACAGAGGAGTCGGAGAACGTCGGCGGGATGGTGAAGGAGAGCGATGACCCACCTCCGTTTCGGAGTCCTCGGAAACAGCAAGGACGCCCGAACGAGGCACTTGGAGGAAAGGCGATCTGGCGCCTTGTAGACATCTGACGTGCACACCTCTGGCGTGCGCAAGGAGGAAGTGACATCCACAGTGCAATTGGAAAGGAAAAGATACTGATGTCCCATGTATGCAGCACAGGAAATGTGTGGAAGCACAATATCGGTAAAAACCCTTGAATCCTTGATAGGAGAGTACCCCCTTCCCCTGTTGAGGAAGGAAAGGAGGAAAAAGGGGGGCCCTTCGAAATGAGGGCTATACAGGAGTATAATGCATGGTAGGATGCACTAAAAAACTTGAAGAAACTCCTGAAAAAGAACAGGCACAAGGGCAGAAAGGCGCACAAAAGTGGTCACTACACCCTGCAAATGGAGCACCTTTCATGAAAGTGAGTATCCACCCCCCCCTCACCCCTGTGCGTGGTGAGGGATAAAGAGGGACCCCCCATGTGGAGGGTCAGGGAGAGACCAGGAGAACCAGTAAGTGCAAAGAACCCTGTGCAAGTCCCCAGAAGGAAGGCATGAAAAGCCTTATAATTAATGAGGATAAGAATACCCAAAGGTTGAAGGTACTGAAGAGAAGAAGACGCCCAAGGGTACCATCAGAGTAGAGTGGGAGCACAGTCTGATGAAAAGGAGAAGTCCGTGAACCACTGCAACTGAGTCCCTATACAGAGGCAAAGCAAAGCACCCTAGCACCGACCCAGAGAGGAGTGGACCTGAACGGGCCGCTCCGCTCGGGGGCGGAAATCCGCTCTGGAGCGGAATGTAGGATGTAGGACGAATGGAGGATGGGTGGAACTCACCACCCGGTGAGGACACCCGTGGCGAGAGCAGAGCGAAGTAGACATACTACACTGGAACCAGAAGAAAAAAACCCTGTGAAGACCCCGTGTAGGCCATGGTAAGGCATGCATGTATGTCATCGACAGTAACAAGAATAAAGCCTGTTTGTAAGCACCATGAAAATAAAGGCCATGGTAAGGCACGCATGTATGGCATTGGCAGTGACAAGACGAAAGCCTGTTCGGAAGCACCATGAAAAAACCACTGAAAGTCGATGAATCCTGAAGAAGGTGAAGGCCAAAGAGTTCCCCTGAAACGGGAGGCCAGGCAGGAGCATCAGTCATGAGGTCATGCACAAAATAAAGATCAGAGATCACAGAATAGGCTACAGGCACCAGGTCAGGGAGTAGCCTAAAAGCTCTCACGAGGCCTGGAGACAGGAGTCCCTTCCAATGAAGGAGAGTGCCCCCCCCCCATGTTCCCCCGGAAGTTAAAGCCGAAGAGAACCCTCCAAAAGGAGGAACAGGCAGTCCATAGGTGAACCAGCAACATTCCAAAGAGCCCCAAACCCCAGGGCAGAAAAAACCAAGGGGTAGGCTCAACCTCCTGAAGTACTGAAGGAACTCCCACCCCAAAATATAATGGAGACTAATACCTTAAGGCCGGTACCAGTGAAGAGGGCCTGTAGGACAGAAAGCACAGTCAGGGAAACAAGGAGAAGAGCGTAAAAATACGACTTAATGGAAGTGCAGGACTACCAGTCTAAGCCTAAACTGAGTCAAGAGTAGCGCGACCGTAAACGGCAACGTCCGTTCGAGAGCGGAAAAGTACCGACATCGAGCGGGATCGTCCCAGGGCGGAGTCGTATACGGACTCGCCCATTCTGGCGCGGGAAGTGGTATGAGACGTCAGTAGGGCGTGAGTGAAAAGTCCCGTCCAAGAGAGGAGAGGCCCAGAGGGGCCCCACCTTAAGCCGAGGACCCTGGAAAGGTAGCCTGGCAAGTCACAGCAGACGTGGGAGCGTCTGTGGGTATCAGTCAGTGTGAAAACAGACCCCCGACATAGAACGGAAAGCCCTGTTCTAGAGAGGAGGGGCCCAGGGAGACCATGGGACCGTAAATGAAAGGTCCGACCTAGAGCGGGGAGTTCCCGGCCCAGGGCGGAAATCCATCGGTACGTGTCGGAGAGGCCTGCGGCACCCATGAAGGTGGAAGGCCAGTAAAAGAAAAATCCCTTCCAAAAGCGGAGGGGCCGAAAGGTAACCCTCCTCAAGTCACAACAGGCAAGGGAGAGCCTGTGGGTAATCAAAGCACAACCGTAAGAGGGGCATGAGACAGACAATAAACTCATCAGAACAGGCTACGTTCGCGGTTTTGTGGGACTGTAACCAGGGAGACAGAGCACCGGGGACGTCAATAAAAAGTCGAGCATAAGCCAGATTGAGGTCGCCACAGTGTTGAAATCCAAACGCCCCCCCTAGGCTAGGCAAAAACGAAAGTTAGCCTAATCGGTTCTTGAGCCAGTAATATATGAAATTACAGGGTGCCCCCAGGTACTATACCCTTGATGAGGGACACAACCAATACCGTAGGAGAGGCATTAGACAGAACAAAAACTGTCAGACAAAAACACATCAGAACGGGCTACGTTCGCGGTTTTGTCGGACTGTATCCAGGGAGACAGAGGACTGGGGCCGACAATCAAAAGAGAGCAGTGTATGCCAGATTGAGGTTGCCACAGTGGTGAAATCCAACCCCCCCCCCCCCCCTAGGTAAGGCCAAAACGGAAGTTAGCCTATACGGTACCAGAGACAGTAATATATGAAATTACAGGAAGTCACCAGTTACTGTAGTACCCTTGATGAGGGGAAGTAACAAGTGACCGAAGCATCAGGTAGACAGAGCACTGGGGCCGCCCAACAATACAGGGGCAGAGTATGCCAGATTGAGGAGGCCGCAGAGCTGGAAACCAAAACGCCCCCCTTTTAGGCTAGGCTAAAAACGGAAGTTAGCCGATCGGTACAGGAGCCATTTGAATAGGCTAGGCAAAAAAACTGAAGTTAGCCTAATCGGTACCTGAGTCAGTAATATATGAAATTACAGGGAGCCACCAGGTACCGTACCCTTGATGAGGGGAAGCAACAAGTGACCGAAGCGTCAGGTAGACAGAGCACTGGGGCCGCCCAACAATACAGGGGCAGATTATGCCAGATTGAGGAGGCCGCAGAGTCGTAAACCAAAACGCCTCCCTTCGAGGCTAGGCTAAAAACGAAAGTTAGCTTTTACTTGAGCAAAATGAAGGCAGTGACAAAAACTTTAATGACAAGAATCTTACTAAAGACAAAACTAAAGCCACCGCAAGTGAGAAATACAAAAGGCAAAGCCCAATTGAACGAGTGTCGCCCAAGTGGCGACGCATGCGCAGATGGCAAAAAATGAGTAACCTCCAGTTTCGACGCTACACTCCAAGAAAAAAACATTTGAGCCCATTTTTAGCGTGCCTACAGCACGGATCATCTGTCTAGAATCACAGGTACCTTAAATAAGGCCCACAACTCCCCCAAAGGGGAAGTGACAGGCGTGGTAGGCACAAAAACAGAGCACCAGAAAAAAGCGTGTTGTTAGTGAGTGTAGCGCAAAAAGGATGATCTAATAAACCCGGTCGGGTTGTGCGGTGGACCCGTGACAACGGCTTAACCCGTTGAGCCCCGGCTAGTTATAATATTTTGTTCACCCCAGTCCCAAGCCATTTTCACTTATTTTGTTTGTTTGCTAAAATGGAAGACAAGGATGAGAAATGAAAAAAAAAACAAAAAAAAATCACCTCTGACATTTTTTTTTGGGGGGGGGGGAGCTTCAAAAAAAATTGTTGAGCCAAAATGGAAGAGAATGGTGAGAAATGAACACACAAATAAAAAAAAAATCATTTCGGTCATTTAGGGGGGGGGGGTTTCAATAGTTCGTCTCCCCCGCATGACCACCCGCCCGGGAGCACTAGGGTAAAAACTGAGTATGGCATTGTACGGCATACATCCTAAGGAGTATCTCACATAAATCTCAAGCCTCTAGCTCCCATACGACCGGAGTAATGAAGGTTCAAAGTGGCGGTAAACTAGGGGTGTAAACTATCCCCACTAAGCCCACCACCAGCCGCGCGGCTGTCTCGGCCCGCTCACACCTACTGGCCCGGCTCCCCCACACACTACGGTACCTCCCCCTCCTATTCTCCCGCCATTTCCTACCTTACGAGCCACGTAAGTGTTTTTTATATGTCGGACGCACGTGATGCGTCGCTGGGAGTTGGTGATCAAAGACTGCCGACGCAACATGTGCGACGCTGGGTCTCAACGGGTTAAGGAGCCAGATAGGATGGACAATGTTCTACAATTTTCTCTTTTCTTTCTCATCAATATTTTACTTTTACTTCAAAATAGTAGCCTCAAAAGTGTGTACAACGTACCTAGTAGAGAGAGTAAGGTGCTACTCTAGATGTTATCGATTTAATCGCGCTAGTGGATTACGATAATTGCCCGCTCCAGAGCGGAACGGAATTATACGATAAGTATATAGCTCTACGTTGGAGACGTAGAGGCTACTACTAAATAAAGTATTTTACAGCTAAACAAAATAAGTGAAAAATTAACATTTAATACTTCAGGATCGTTTTGTATCCATTTTGGTTCACTTTAGCTATATAGAATAAAGTTAGTTTGCTTTACAATATAAATTGAAGTCACAATAATTTAGTAGGGCTTAAAACAATGCTTTATTACTAATGACACAATAGTTTTACATCAAATTATTTAAGTATTAACTTTAGTACAATGTCAGCCATATAAATTTAAACACTATATTTGATATTTAATCTTCAATCACAAATCTTCAATCCAAAGAAGGTAGGTATTCACAACATACCTCTAATAGTCACAAATAGTCATGAATTCCCTAAATAACGAGTAAGAGGTCACGAGGCACACTCTTAAGCCTGATATTTCATGGCAAATTAGAGAAGGCCTTACCATAAGTTAGATAATTAAGTTGCTGGATGCGAGAGGGTTAAACACAAAAAAACACCTATTATACAAGTATACAAACCTGATTAATAGTTCCATCTCCCCACTGCTGCTCTCCACCCAGCTAAGAATGTAACTGATTTTACTTCCCAAATCTCAGGCTATTTATAACATTCCATCTCCACGCTAGTCCAATCAGAGCCAGGACACACATGCCGCCACCAATCACTGACAGGCTGCTTGCATGTGCCAACCACAGGTGAAGACAGGTGTGTGGTCCAATCACAGGTGCTCGCATGTATGGGGAGAAGGGCTCACGTCATCGCCCGCCCGGCTTCTCTCGTGCAGGTGTATAATGTCTCGTAGGCCGGGTAGAAAGAAGGAGGGATTTGGCGCGAACCAGCATGGGCGCTCTCTCTCTCTCACACGTCACATACGGAGGTTGAGAAAGAAGGAATTTGGCAGGAATCAGCTAGGCGCTCTCTCTCTCTCTCTCTCTCGTTGTCACGTCCGCAGGTTGAGAAAGAGAGGGAGAATCTCTGTGTGGTGCAGTACGGGTGCGGATCACAGCTTGGTGTCTGTCACATATCACATCTTGGTGGCTCCAGATGTAATACCTTCCCCGCTAGAAACGAGTTCAAGAGGAGGAAAGTATATGACAATTGTCGGGAATTTAGATAAAGAGGTTAAATTGCATATCACTGGTACATGAAATATCTTAACAAATAGTTATAATATAATTACCAACGACGTAGTCGATGGGTGTAATCCAGTCCCCCACACACGGCTAATTCAATTGCATGACATGTAGGAATGTTCACATAATACAATATCGATACAATGAACTTAGCTTAGAGGACTGGTGATGTAGGACTGTTGTTATAGATTTATATTTGTAGCACATGGTGAACTGGGAGTTGAGTCAGAGCCGGGGGGAAGATGTTGGCTGTATGGTGTTGATTGAGAGACTAAAGGGCCGGCGTCCGATCGCTTCGCGAAATTACATATGGCTGCCGGCTCATAATAATTATAACCCATAACTTGGTTTCATGATACATCTAGAGCTGATGTAGATATTTATACATTACAGTTAATATTTAACCTATACTTAAGAATAAACTACAATACACAAAGAACCAGCCGAAATCGTACATGCGATACGATACCGCCAAATTCAAATGTCCTATTGGACCTAAAACTGTCGGGATCATTACCCTATTCCCGACATATTGCCCGCCACCAAAAATGATATACAGGAGCTATATACAGAGAACAAAAAAAGGACATCGAAGAGTCAAAGATCACCTTGTTTGATCTTTGATCTCCAAAGATCCACGGAACTCATAGCCGCCCTCCTTTTGGGACGAGCGCCACCTGAAGCCTGAGGAGGATCATCCTTTTCATCATCAGCTGCCCCACCTTGAGGAGCACTGTCACCAGCACTCTCCCGCGGAGGGATATTAGTAGAGACGCCAGGATCATCCGGCAGTTCTACATCCTGCTCCAAGGGATATAACCTTACGACTGGGCGAGTAGTAACCCCAGTCGAAGTTCGTATTCTAGCAACCCTTATAAGACCATCAATGTCCTGGAACAAATCGACAATCCTGCCAAGTTTCCAAAATAACCTAGGACGCTCATCATGAATCAGTACGATATCCCCGATACGAGGCCATCGTTGATTCGTCCCTTTGATCTTATTAGAGTGACGCTCGCGAAGAGACAGCAAATATTCTTGGGTCCACCGTTTCCATAGATCGTCTGACACCTTGTTCACATACTGGAAGCGACGACGTGTGGCGTCAGCATTGCCGAACGAAGGGTCATGCAGCTCTTCGTCATTTACTGACGATCTAGGAAAGGTATTAAGGGTTCGTCCACGTGTTAGCATAGAAGGCGAAATGGGTAAGAGGTCATCAACATCTGCCGAGGTATAGGTCAAGGGCCTGTCGTTGACTGACATCTCAATCTCTATTAACTCTTTGGCGCACGATGACTCGTTCAGAGTCATTAGGTATTTTTTTCCTAGGCGCGCGATGACTCGTTAAGAGTCATTAAACTTAAAAATATTCGCCAAAAATTATGTTTTCGTCTGACGCGCGTCATATTTGGCATAAATATTAAGTATTAAGTTTAGTTCAATGGGTACAATTGGCAACTCCCTCAGTTTAACGGTTTACTCACGGCTGGCTGGGAAGGGAGCAGAGTACAGCTCAGTCTGTTTTTCGATACTTTCACGTTTATTCGTGTATCTCAGTAACTATTTGGTTTATAGTAATTCTGAAGATACCAGTGGAATCCTCACTAAATTCTGCTTCCATATATGTATGTAAATCAAAAATGTTTTGGGCAAAAGTTTGAGCTAGCGCGAGTTGGAGATAAGGTATTTCATTTTTTTTTTTACAATTCTTATTTCGGAGTGCCCCAATGTGGTGGTTTTGTATTTATTCTATGTTTTTATTCGCTTATCTTCAAGTTCAATCAATAACGAAGCCGATGGTACATCATTAATCCAAATACAAGGATTTTTTGGTGGATAAAATCATCACAGAAACAAATTATCGCCGGG
This sequence comes from Paralithodes platypus, assembly GCA_032716605.1. Classification (NCBI taxonomy): domain Eukaryota; kingdom Metazoa; phylum Arthropoda; class Malacostraca; order Decapoda; family Lithodidae; genus Paralithodes; species Paralithodes platypus. Next base: position 11,251,669 of record CM064514.1, on the reverse strand, counting down.
CACAAAACTGGCTCTGAGTGAGCTGAGATATACTTAGGGAGTGGGAAAAAACTTTGATTGGAAACTATAGGTGCGCCATAGGGTTAAGATGGTTTGCAACTCCCGTCTGGTCACCAGTGCCCTTCCTAATACCTTCTTCATGGCAGATTTGACGATACCGATAGTTCTCTCCCAAATCGCCCCGAACCATGGTGCACGTGCTGGTATAAATTTCCACTGACAACCCTTTCCAGTGAGGGTAGCCACAACCTGTGGGTCATCTATTAAACTCTGGAGATATTTAGAGGCCCCGACAAAACAAGTCGCATTATCGCTCATAATAATTTGAGGGAAACCATTGCGGCCTGCAAAGCGTCTTAGAGTATGCAAAAACCCCTCAATGGATAGGTCGTCAATCAATTCAATATGAATCGCTCTGGTTACCGCACATGTGAATAGAACGGCATATACCTTTATGATATTACCGGGCGATTCTCTAACTTGAATCGCTCCGGTGTAGTCTACCCCGGTTACCTGAAATGGTTCAGTCCTTTGTACCCTGAACTCAGGTAAGGGAGGTAGATCTACTGGGGAGTAAGGCTTACCCTGTAATCTTTTACAGATAGTACAGCTATTGTGGATCTCTTTAATTGCTTGTCGCATCTTAGGGATCCACCAACGTTGTCGCATATACGCCAGAACATAATTTACGCCAAAATGTAGGCAGGTCCTATGGCATTGGCGAATCAACAGTTTGGTAATCAAATAAGAGGAGCTAAGGAGGACAGGATATTTCGCAGAATCAATAATGTCCGCCTTTTGTATCCTGCCTCTACACTTAATTATGCCTCCTTCCATATATAATCCTAGCTGCCTCATTAAGTTAGAGGGTTTGGCCTTTGACTCCTTGCTCAGGATTTGATGTTCAGTAGGATAAGATTCCTTTTGTACTAAACATATTAGTTTCGCTTCTTCTGATCTCAATTCATGGAGTCTGATATGCTTCGAATCTTCACTAAGGAAAGACCCGTGAGCCCGACTTCTCATGTTGTTAATGAAACGGTATATCCATGCAATTACCCGCATTACTTGATCATAGCTGCCGTAACGTTCCCACTCTACCAACTTGTTATCCTGATGTGTAGTACTCACATTCGAACTACTTAACACATCATCTAGGGGCCGACTTGAAGGATCAAATATGCATTCCCTGAAATCCTGAGGCCATTCAGTTGGAGATGTAAGCCATGGAGGTCCATGCCACCAAATAGAGGACGACATAAACTGTTGCGCCGAGATCCCCCGGGAAACGATGTCACTGGGGTTATCCCTGGTGCTCACATAGCGAAATTTAGCTGTAGGAACTAAGTTATGTATCTCATCAGTGCGATTAGAAACATAAGCAGGTAACACTTTCTGGCTGTGTACCCAGGAAAGTGCTATTTGACTGTCGCTCCAGACATAGATGTTATTAATCTGTAGTATGTCTGTATAAGCATCCAGTGTAAACTTTATTAGACGAGCAGACAGAAGCAATGCAGTAAGTTCTAATTTAGGAACTGTAATTTTCTTTATAGGGGCTACTTTGGCCTTTGCTATAGCCAGCGTCGCTTCACTACCATTGCATATGTATATGGCAGTACCGTATGCACTATTACTAGCATCAGAAAAGGCATGTAGATCCACCTGTTGACCACTAATAACCTGACGATTAAGTTGGACCTTGAAGCATGTGGAAAGGTCCGACCGAATCAACCGCCAAGTATCTTGTAACTCAGTCGGGAGGGGCGTGTCCCAATCTAGTTTTAGCCGCCACAGTTGCTGTAAAAACATACGAGCACGGATAGTTACAGGCAGTAAAAAACCTAGGGGATCAAACAACCTCGCTGACAAGCTTAAGCAGTTTCGCTTGGTCATAAGCTCACTGCCGCATGGGGTGTGACAGAAGGATATACAATCTGTGGTAGTGTCCCATTTGTGACCTAAAAACTTCACCTCACTATTCTCAGTAGCTACACCGTCAGAAGCAAATTGACCTTTCAAAAGATCACTATTAGTGGCCCATTCTCTCAAGTATAGATGAGCCTTGGCAAATATATCGCGGATCTCCCAGCATCTTTCGAGCAATAAATCTTCATTGTCTCCAGTGCCTTGAAGATTGTCCATATTGATCCCCTGCTTGATCTCATGCTTGAAGTCAGGATCTAGTCCAGCCTCCTCAAGATGACGCAAGATAGTACCGTTGAGAAGGAACTGGGAACAGGTCGCCCCGAATAAGACGACTCTGAACCTGTAGACCAGATACTCTGAATCTAGATCCATTGGGTCCCGTGGCCATAAAAATCTTGTCGAGTCTCTGTCTTCATGATGGAGTTGAAGCATCAGGAAGGCCTTCTCAATATCGGCGACCCATGCAAACTTATGACATCTGAAGCGCAACATAATTCGCGCGAGATCAGAGACCAGGGACGGACCCGTATACAGACAATCATTCAGGAATTAGGAGCGATCACTGGATTTAGCAGAGCAGTCATACACAATACGAACAGGAGTGGTGGAACTGTCCTTTTTAATCCCATGGTGAGCAAGGTAATGGATGTTATCCCCATACTCACTGAGATCTACTCTCTCCACAAATCCATGTTGTACCTGCTCGTTTAGTACTGCCGCATAAGTCTCACAATAATTTGGATCCTTGACAAACTGCTTCTGAAGGCCACGTAACCTACCAAGTGCTAGATGGAAATTAGTAGGTAATTTACTCTTGTTATCATTCCAAGGGAGCCTTACCACATACTGACCCCTGCCAGAGTCATACGTTACAGTCTCTTCATACGAGCTTAACGCTAGCTTGGACTCCCGATCAAGTTCATGTGGGTCAATTCCAATATTGTCCAAGTCCCATAGCTTATCTATATCAGTACATGTATTATCAGGCACATTTGGCCTAATATATTTATCTATGGGGCTTACTGCTACCTTGAGGACCGTAACCACCTCCACCTGTGTGTCTTGAGAGGAAGTGGCATAGGATCCAGAAATGGCATACCCTTGGATCGTGGGGAGCATTATTAGCTTATCTACCCGCTGATATCCAGGGTGAACCAGGTCGTAGTAATAATCAGCTCCGACCAGTAGCATAATACCATTGTTAGCAGAGAGTTGATCATCAGCCAGTTTATAACCCTTGCTTCTGAGATATTTCAAATGTGGTTGAATCTCTGATGCTATATAGAAACTGGGTAGTGTGTCGACCACAACAGCCTTGATGGGACATACCTTTCTTCTACAAACATAGGAAATATCCACGATATCATAGTCACTGGAATCTACTTCACCAGTGAAGCCATGGAGACGCAAATTCTCTTGACCCTTGCTGGTACACTTGAGCTGGGGTAATGATGACCGCAGAACGAATGACCTCTGTGAGCACTGGTCAAGTAAGGTGCGCGTCATTATAGTATTATTATTACTCCCCACTACTGGCAGCATCATAGTAGGAAGCAATTGACATTCTCGAGAAGCAATGGACATGGCAGATACTTTATCATCCTCGCTCTTACCTTTCTCATGTGACTCTTTGGGGGTTCTCCCCTTTTCTTTGCCGTCGTGCCGATCAGACTGGGTGCAAAGGGAAAACCAATGTTTCCCCTTGCAATACTTACAAGGTTTGATGTAGGAATTGGTGCAAGTACTGTTGAAGTGGTCTCTTGCCAGACAGCTGGTACATAACTTAAGCGATTTAGCCTTGCCAAATTTCTGTGTAGCCTTAGGATACTTAGGACACTGGTACCACAGATGACCGTGGACACTGCACAACTTGCAACCTAATGATATTGGCCTTTTCTGTTTAGAAGTCTGTACCGGGAAAGCTGCAGTGGATGGCGACATCTCCACTTGTCGGTAGTGTCCAGTACTCTCCATATTGAAGACTTCAGTCTGGTACACCTGCACCAACGCTTCCAAGTTTAGTGGAGAGTCGCTTGGTTGTCGTCTTACGATTTCCTTTAGGGGAGAGGGTATCTTGTTCAAGATATTTACACTAAATATTTCCTCCTTGGTGATGGCCATTGTCTCCATAGATCGGAGGAGGCTCTCAAAGGAGGCATAGTACTCCTTTAGGTCCGTTACATCATAGGATGGAGGTTCTAGAGTGAAGAATTTAGTAATTAATGCAGTCTTGATGACTTCCTCTCTCCCGTAAGTTCTTTTCAGCAACTCCACTGCAGACTCGTAGCTTGTAGCTTCTAGCTTGTACCCAGCGATCAACTTCAATGCCTCCCCTTTCAATTGGCCACGGAGATATGTGAACCTTTGGATGGATGTGAGTGTTTTATTCTGATGGACGGAACACTCAAAGATATCCCAAAATCCAGTCCAGGTAGCCGAATCCCCGGAAAAGGTAGGCAAAGTAAGCTTCGGCAGGTTAAAGCCAATCGTTTTTGGTGTACCGGTATCCTTAACAGGGTGTGTTTCTTGTGTGGAAGATAGTCTGGCTAAGGCTGTATTAACGTCCTCAAAGTACCCAAGATCTGCTGACATTTCTTCTTCCACATCGTCAGTAATTGTCAATAAACCATATACCTGCTGAGCATAATTATCATAAGTGGCTAGCGATTTAGTTACAGTAGCAAATTTACCCTTAATTTGATCAGCCGTGGCACTTAATAAAAATTCATCAAGATCTCTTAAACACCTATTTAAACTTCCCTTCATCCCTCCCTTCAGAATCTTAAGTTTCTTTAAATCTGTCATCGTTAAGGTCTGAATCTAAGCTATTAACTCTCTAAACTATAAAGCAAGCTAGTTACACAAATTAATTTAAATTAAAAAATGTGGCAATAGCATTGCCACTCCCAATTTGGAAACGGTCATTAGGCTACTAGCTGCAGTAGGATGAATTAATTGAGCAAATTGACAAATAGCAGACACAAACTAGGGCTAGAGAAAGAAGGGTAAATGAAAAGAACTGACTAGTAATAAGTATTAGGCCTAGCCCAGCTGCCCATCCCACAATCATGAGGTCTATTGGCTGTCAATCGCTTAGGAATCAACAGAGACCGAACCCCATGACCGTAATTAGGCAACTAGGCTATAAAATTTAATTAAATGAGTCACATGAGAACCCTCCCCACCGGCAAAATTAAGAAGAGTCTCATAACGACAAAACACAATGAACACCACAGACCAACCACCAAAGCGAAATGAACAGCTACCACAGACACCTGCAGGCTTAGCCTAGCCTACAAGCTCGAAATGGTACCCGACGAAATTACCCCTACCCCAAGCACCAGCCCAGCTAACCCTCCAAAAAACGCCAAGGATCACACGCCCAAAATAACCTGGAAACTAGCCCCAAAAAAGATAGGGACGGCGCCTAATTGGAAAAAAATACGAGGGAATAAGCCGGGTCTATACTAGGGAAAGGGCAGTCCGCCCAAAAACGCGCGAGGCGGCAGCCATTTGTAAGCCCACAAGCGGCAAGGAAGTAAACAAAACGGTACTACGGTAAGGAAGCCTTAGGGCACGAAGGACCAATATTTGTCGGGAATTTAGATAAAGAGGTTAAATTGCATATCACTGGTACATGAAATATCCCAACAAATAGTTATAATATAATTACCAACGACGTAGTCGATGGGTGTAATCCAGTCCCCCACACACGGCTAATTCAATTGCATGACATGTAGGAATGTTCACATTTTTTTTTTTTCTATGTGATTGAGGGAGGCAAAAGGCATAACTGCCTATAGTGAGTGCCTCCCCCATAGTTGAAAGAGTCACAGGGCCAAAATCAAGGGACGTTCGAGCCAAAATGCCTGGACACACAGAGTTTGAAGCAATTTAAGTCATAGGAAATGGGAAAGACTGATTCTGGGAGAGAGTTCCTGAGCTCAGCTGTTGAGTAGAAGAAAGTTTGAGAGTAACGTTTCACTCTTGGGTTGGAGAGTTGCACAGAGTAGGGGTGGGATTGAGTTGCAAGACGGGTACCACGTGCCCTACGTAAAGGAGGTGGTATGCACTGGGATAGCTCTGAGGAACACTGATTATTATAGTAGCGATAGAATAGCGAGAGAGATGCAACATTGCGGCGGAGAGAGAGAGATTGCAGAGAGTTGGTGAGTGGACGGGAGTTAATGATACGAAAGGCCTTCCTTTCAACCTTGTCTAGGAGAGTGGTGTGAGAGGAACCTCCCCACACATGTGAACAATACTCAAAACAAGGGCGCACTATGCCCCTGTACAGAGCAAGAAGCTGTGCCGGGGAAAAGAACCCCCTAAGGCGGTTGAGCACACCCAGCTTCTGGGAGGCTGCCTTAGCAACACTGGTAATATGGTCCTTCCAAATGAGAGCAGAAGAAAAAGAGACACCAAGAATATTGAGAGAAGATGAAGGGTTGATTTTTGTATTGTTGAAGAATAAGGGATAGTCCGCTGTGAGATCCTGACGGGTAGATAGATGGAGAAATTGGGTTTTGGAAGCATTAAAGTTAACAAGGTTTTCTCTGCCCCAATTGGAAATAGTATTTAGATAAGAATTTAAGAGTTCTATGGCTTCATTACGTTTGTCGTTGAGGGATTGCTGGCTGGGGCATTCTGAAAAATTAATGGAGTAGTGTAAGGTTGAGTCGTCTGCGTATGAATGGATGGGAATTAAGGTACTGTTAAGGAGATCATTTATAAAAATTAGAAAGAGAATAGGAGATAGGACAGAACCCTGAGGAACACCGGAGTTTATAGGGTGAGGAAGGGAACAATAGCCGTCCACAACCGCGGCTATGGAACGGCCGGAAAGGAAATTAGAGACAAAGGCACAGATGGAGGGATAGAAACCGAAGGAGGGTAGTTTAGAAATTAAAGATTTATGCCAGACTCTATCGAAGGCTTTCGATATGTCTAGTGCAATAGAAAAAGTCTCACCGAAGTCCCGAAAGGAGGATGACCAAGAGTTTAGTAAGATATGAAAGAAGATCATCAGTAGAGCGACCCTTAAGGAAGCCATACTGGCGATCTGAGAGCAGATTATGAGAAGAGAAATGCTTAAGAAATTTGGAAGCAAGAATAGTTTCAAAAACTTTAGAAAGACAAGAAATGAGAGCAATTGGAGGATAGTTGGAGGGTTGAGAGCGGTCACCCTTCTTTGGGACAGGTTGAATGTGAGCAAACTTCCAGCATGAAGGGAAGATGTTAGAGGATAGACAGATACGAAAGAGTTTGCCTAGGCAGGGAGTCAGCACGGAAGTACAGTTTTTGAGAACAACAGGAGGAACACCGTCCGGACCGTACGCCTTATTAGTGTTAAGCCCAGAGAGGGTAGAAAATACATCTTTAGAAGAGATTAGGATATTAGGCATAAGTAAGAGAGCGGAGGGCGGAGATGGAGGAATAGCACCGGAATCATCCAAGGTGGAGTTTCTAGCAAAAGTTTGAGCGAAGAGTTTAGCTTTGTCAGAGGAAGAAGTGATGGTTGTGCCATCAGAGTGGGAAAGGGGAGGGAAAGACGAGGAAGAGAAATTGTTGGAGAGGTTTTTGGCTAGATGCCAGAAAGCTTGGGAAGAGCTAGAGTTGGATAGTTCAGTGCATTTATTATTGATGAAAGAGTGTTTGGCAAGTCGAAGAACAGATTTGGCTTGATTCCGGGCAGAAACATATGAAGAATGAGAGTCTTGAGTTTTAAGGCGTCGGTACCGTTTGAATGCTTCCTCCTTATTGCGGGCAGCAGTAGAACAGGCGTGAGTAAACCAAGATTTTTTAGCATTAGTCTGAGAGAAAGAGAATGGAATATATGGTTCCATGCCCGATAGGATTACCTCAGTAATGCGTTCAGCACTCTCCGAGGGTCCTCGGCCACGGAAGCAGAAATAATTCCATGGGAAATCAAAGAAGTACTGCCGAAGAGCCTCCCAGTCAGCAGCGCCAAAGTGCCACAAGCGCCGCCGGCTAGGAGGATCGGGTGGCCGTACTGGAGAGATAGGACAGGTGACAGAGATAAATATGGTCGGAGGAGCCCAAAGGAGAGAAAAGATCGACAGTATAAGAAGAAGGGTTAGAAGTTAGAAACAGGTCAAGAATGTTGGGCCGATCTCCGATGCGATCCGGGATACGGGGGGGTTGCTGAACTAACTGCTCTAGGTCATTTAGGATAGAAAAGACGTAGGCTTGTTCACCAGGTGGATCAGTAGTGTGAGAGGAGAGCCATTGGCGGTGGTGAACGTTGAAATCTCCTAAGATGGAGATTTCTGAGAAAGGAGAAATGGATAGAATGTGTTCCACTGTAGAGTTTAGATAGTCAAAGAATTTGGGAAAGTTGGTAGAGTTAGGGGAAAGATAGACAGCACAGAAATATTTAGTAAGAGAATGACAGGAAAGTTTGAGCCATAAAGTTGAGAATTCAGAGGAGTCGAAATCGGGAACACGAGAGCAAGTGATAATACAATAATACATAATACAATATCGATACAATGAACTTAGCTTAGAGGACTGGTGATGTAGGACTGTTGTTATAGATTAATATTTGTAGCACATGGTGAACTGTGGGTTGAGTCAGAGCCGGGGGGAAGATGTTGGCTGTATGGTGTTGATTGAGAGACTAAAGGGCCGGCGTCCGATCGCTTCGCGAAATTACATATGGCTGCCGGCTCATAATAATTATAACCCATAACTTGGTTTCATGATACATCTAGAGCTGATGTAGATATTTATACATTACAGTTAATATTTAACCTATACTTAAGAATAAACTACAATACACAAAGAACCAGCCGAAATCGTACATGCGATACGATACCGCCAAATTCAAATGTCCTATTGGACCTAAAACTGTCGGGATCATTACCCTATTCCCGACATAAATATTTTAGACTCTTGACAAACAATCTGCTAGCACATTCTGGACACCCGTAATGTTTTACATCTAGGGCGTACTCCTGCAGTAACAAGCTCCACCTGGTCAGTCTTTGGTTCTTATTTTGAAACTTGTGCAAACAATTTAATGGGTGATGGTCAGTATATACAGTGATGGAACCAGGGGCAGATTGAACATAGACACTAAAGTATTAAGTGACAAAATCAATGCTAACAGCTCCTTTTCTATTACTGAGTAATTACGTTGAGCAGAATTTAACTTTTTACTGAAATAGCAAACAGGATGCAATACTTTACAGTCATGCTCCTGTAGCAACACTGCTCCGACCCCAGTATTACTTGCATCAACAGCTAGGGAGAAAGATATGGTGAAATCAGGGGCACGGAGAACAGGATAGTTTGATAGTATATACTTAGCAGCACTGAAAGCTTCCTCACATTCGGAGGACCATTCAAACTTCACATCCTTATGGAGAAGATCTGTTAAAGGTGCTGGTAACCTTGAAAATTTTAGAATAAACCTCCTATAATACCCAATCATTCCCAAGTATCTTTGGATTTGTTTCTTGCTGTTAGGCGTTGGAAAATTTACAATTGATTCTACTTTAGCTTGAGGAGGTGCAACCTGACCCTGTCCTACTGTATATCCAAGATACTGGACGGTACTCTTGATGAAGGTGCATTTCTTTAAATTTACAACTAGATTAGCTTTAGCAAGATTATAAAAAAGCAATCTGATTTTATGTAGGTGTTCTTCCCATGTATGAGAAAGAGCAGGATATCATCGATGTAGACTACACATCCAGGTACTCCCTCAGTCACCTAATTCATTAGGCGCTGAAAGGTAGCTGGAGCGTTTTTCAAGCCATAAGGCATTACTTCACAGCAAAAGGCTTGATTATTCACTACAAAACATGAAATCTCCCTTGCTTGGGGAGTGAGAGGTACCTGCCAATATCCTTTCATAAGGTCAATTTTACTTATGTAACTGGCTGTGCCAATCTGGTCAATACAATCATCAATCCGTGGCAGTGGATAGGTATCATTCTTTGTTACCGCATTGACTTGTCTGTAGTCCATGCAAAACCTATAACTCCCATCTGGCTTAGGCACAAGTGTGACTGGACTACTCCACTGGCTTAAGGCCCTAGTAATTAAATCATTTGACAACATGAAATCTAGTTCAACTTGCAGAATACTCCTGCGCTGTGGTGAGACACGGTATGGGGATAATTTAATGGGAGCTGCATCCCCGACATCTATGTCGTGTACGGCCAATGAGGTGAGCCCTGGAGTATCACGGAACACTGGGAGACTGGGATAAAACATAGATTATAGTAGTTGGTTAGCTTTCTCGGAGGGAAGATGACATAATTTTGTTGGCAATTCCCCCCCATGCTACAGACTTACATTAAAAGTTTGAGAGACTACAAGACAAGTCAAAGTCAGTATCGATACCTTCAGGCTCTGGGACAGAATGTTGCGAGATCTGTGGGTAAGAACTACGAACATCATCACCCGCACCAGGGTGTCCACAGGTCCTTGCATTTATTGCTGCCACAGAAGGAGAATCTGGAGGAGAGGAGTCAGGTGCCCTATGATAGGGTTTTAACATATTAATGTGAAATACTTGCTTAGGCTTCCTCCTGTCTGGGGTAGCCACTAAATAGTCAGTAACACTCACCCTTTTTATTACTTTATATGGGCCTCTGAACTTTGCTGAAAAAGGTTGGCCAAAAAGGGGAAGGAGAACCAAGATTTCGTCACCAGGCTGAAACCCCCTCACACGGGCTCTTTTGTCATACCAGACTTTCATGGTGTTTTTAGCGACTTTTAGATTCTGAGTAGAGGGCAAGTTGCTGAAAGCAGTGAAGAGCATGTATGAGGGTGCAAAGGCGGCAGTACGTGTGGAGAGTGAGCAGAGCGAGTTCTTTGACCTGAATGTTGGTTTGAAACAAGGGTGTGTGATGTCCCCGTGGTTGTTTACTGTATATATGGATGGAGTTATGAAAGAAATACTATCAAGAGCAGTGGATGTTGGTGTATCGCTGAAAAGGGAGGGAATTGAGTGGAAGCTACCTATACTGCTGTTTGCGGATGATACAGTTCTGATGAGTGATAATGAATGGGAGTTGCAGGGTCTGGTAAATGAGTTTGTAACAGTGTGCGAAAAACGGAATTTGAAGGTAAATACGGGGAAGAGCAAGGTTATGGTCTTCGAAAGGGGTGAAGTCACAGAGTGTGAGGTGAAGCTGAACGGTCAGGCTATGGAGATCGTCAACTCTTTTAAGTATCTGGGCAGTGTGTTGAGTAAAGATGGGACTATGGATGAAGAGGTGCGGGAGGGGGTACAACAGGGGAAGAGGGTTGTAGGAACGCTAAAAGCAGTAACAAGAAATAGGGTGGTCAGTATGGAAGTGAAGAAGTCTTGCATGACAGTGTGGTAATCCCGACACTGACTTACGGAAGCGAAGCATGGACGTTGGTTGAGAGACTCAGACCAAGAGTGAGAGCAGTGGAAATGAATTACTTAAGGAGTGCGTGCGGAGTTACATGGAGGGATAGACAGACTAATGAGGAAGTAAGAAGGAGGTGTGGTGTGGAGGTAGATGTGCTGGAAAGTGTGAAAGGAACAACTTGAGATGGTTCGGCCATATGGAACGTATGGAAAGCGAGAGAATGACTAAGAGGGTGTACGAGAGCGAGGTGGAGGGACAGAGGGGGAGAGGTAGACCGAATATGAGGTGGAAGGATGGAGTGAGGAACTACATGAACGAAGGCGGTGCTGGTTGGGAGGGCGTCGACTGACTGGGGACAGAGGTGCATGGGGGCGGTTCGTTCGTGGCCACCCCTTCGGGGATCGCGGCGTCAGGCAATAGATAGATAGATAGATAGATTCTGAGCTGCATACTCGCACGTGGACCTCAGCCGGGTTTTGAACTCTGCCACATATTTGAGGAGATTTTGGTTCCCTTCCTGGCTAACTAGGCTATCTTGTAATAACTGCAAAGGGCCATGTACCTGGTGACCAAAAACTAGTTGATTTGGCAAGAAGCCCAGAGATTCAGTAGGAACCTCACGGGTCGTAAACAAAAGAAGAGGTATCCCCTTATCCCAATCACCTCCAGTTTCTTCACAATATTTTCTCAACATTGATTTCAAAGTTTGATGATATCGTTCGAGGACCCCTTGACTCTCTGGGTGGTAGGAGCTTGACTTGACATGCTCGATAACCAATTCCTTCAGGGACTGCTGAAATATGTTAGAAGTGAAATTAGTTCCTTGATCACTTTGCACCTCAGGGGGAAACCCATTCTGGTGAAGAATTTGAGCAGTTCCTTTATGACAGTTTGGGCTGAAGTATTTCGTAAAGGTATAGCCTCTGGGTAGCGAGTTGCCATGTCCATGATAGATAATAAATATATGTGTCCCTGGGAGGTCTTTGGTAATGGGCCAACTATGTCAACTACCACTCGAGTGAAAGGGTTCTCGAATACCGGCAAGGGCACCAGAGGATGTACAGGTACTTTTTTATTCAGGTTTCCTGTCATCTGGCAGGTGTGACACACTTTACAGAACTCCACTACATCTGCACGAATTCCTGGCCAGCGAAAGTGGGCTCTAATGCGATCTAGGGTTTTCCTCACACCTAAGTGCCCTGCTAAGGGTATACTATGGGCCATTTCTAGTATATCTCTACGACGCGGTTTAGGAACGACTACCTGATGTACGTCCCATGCCCCGTTATCAATAGGTCTGTGGGGCGGTCTCCACCTACGCCACAAAACTCCTTTCTTCATGTAAAAACATTCACCCTTTTCCTTCTCACTCTCCTCTTCACTCACGGCACTGGCAGCTAACTTCTTACACTCCCTGTCATCTCGTTGTAACTCTACCAGGTCACTAGGACAATTTGGAGGGGTTTCATGGTTATCATTAGGATCTAAATTAGCCATAAATGTATCAGACAGATTTACTACAGTCTCCACATTAGGCACAGTTGGAGCATCATTCACTACTCTTTCATCTACTGTCACAGTTTAAATTTTTATCAGAGGGAACTGCTACCTGAGCCATAGACCGAGTGACACCACACACGGGGAAAACCTTTGGCATCTCCTTCTCAAGCTCACCAGTCAGCGGCTCGTCAACAGGGGAGAGTGACAAAACTGGGTCTGGTCGGACCCTCTCACCAGCCACATCATTCCCCAAAAGGAGGGTGACCCCGGGCACAGGGATATCCTGAGGCCTACACAAAGCTATACAGGCTTCACCCTTCAGCAAATCGCACTCAATCTCTCCATTCACTAAGTAAGCAGGAAATTGGCCTCCAGCACCTCTCATTATTACTGGTTCGCCAGTTGGGCATTCAGCATAAGGATTCACCATGAGGGTGCTAGTAGAACCATTATCTCTCAACATTTTTACTTCATGTACACAACCATTTAGTTTCACATTTCCAGATGAAATAAAGGGAAGGTAACTGTCCTGGACTGGTGGGGATATTATTACAGGCTTAACCACCACACACGCTACTACCCTATTTCCTGTCGGATTTATGTTAGTAGCTAGGTACTCCTGCGGTCGGGAGTCCTGCATCAAAGACACATTTGGGTGGTTTTGATTATTTGGAGTCAGAAACTGCGGCTACTGTCGGCCCCGATCTCTCGGCTCTCTCCTTGGCCCAACATTGATAAGCTAAGTGGCCTCTCTTGCCACAATAAGTACACACTTTCTGGGATACATTCCCCTTATAAGCATGATTATTATTAGTTTGGGCCCCACCTCTGTTACCATTACCAGGAGTCACATTTTTAGTTGGGGGAGCATTTTTCGTTTCGCTAGCATGGAGAGACGTTACAGGCTTGTGAGAGTGACTGGATTTGTCAGATTTGTGATTGGAGAACTTAGAATTATCATAGGGCTTCTTCCCACAGAATTTATTATTTAATACATAGGTATCAGCCATATTTGCAGCTTCGGCAAGATTATCTACTTTTTTCCCTCTCAAGTGATAGGCTACAGATGAATCTATCTTCCATAGGACATTTTCAAGCAAGATTAACTCCTTCAGACCCTTGAAATCAGTGACATTTTTACTTTTGATCCAATTAGTTAAGGTTTTGGTCATGGTCCTGGCAAACACTGTGTGGGTTTCTTCAAATTTCTTATGGGTCTTCAGGAAAGTTTGCCTATAAACTTCAGGCTGTAGTTGGTAAGAGATAGCTGCTTTGAGACTGTCATAGTCTTGCCGAACGACTCTACTGACATATAAGTAGCACAAGCCTGGCCTGTCAAAATTGTTTGCAACATAAAAGGCCATCGATCTCTCGTCCACCCCATTCCCACAGCAACTTTCTCGAACAACACAAAAAAGTCAAGAACATTATCCTCAGTGAATGGGGGAATCACACTAGTCATAGTTAATTCCAGAGGGGGAGCAATCACCGGAGCATTAGAATTATTTTGAGCATTTAATTGGGCCATGCGATACTGATGGTCTAGCTGAGTTTGTTGGGCCTGCAAATCTATTTGTGCCTTTTTTTTGTTTTTTTCTATGTGATTGAGGGAGGCAAAAGGCAGAACTGCCTATAGCGAGTGCCTCCCCCATAGTTGAAAGAGTGCCTGAAACTGCCTAGCCTGCGAGTCTGTCTGGGTAGCATTTAATCTAGCAAGCTCCAAATACTGTTCAGGGGTAAATCCCTCTGGTAAATGTTCACCAAACTGCATAGTATCACTGGGTGCACCACCAATTGCTTCGTCACACACACCGCCCTCGGTGCCATGAATCCCAAATAGTTCTGATTTTATGGACTGTGCCATTTCTGGTTTTGTCATGTCCGAGACAGTCAACTGCAGATATGAGGCTAGTACTTTTAGCTCGTCTTTTGACTGGAGGTCAATATCATTGGCTGTGGGTGTTGACTCTATGAAATTCTGAGCATCTTCGCTATTTATTATATTAGGCATAACGAATTAAGCAGTGAAACTTTACAAAACTTAAGTGAAACTTTACAAAACGAATCCTGGCAAGGTCGCCAGCTATCTGTTACGTATCTTGATTCAGAAGTGGTTACCTTAATGAAACTAGACCGAACAGACAATATGAAAAGGTATCAAACAGCTGAAGGCCAATAGCCAGTTATCTGTTACGTATCTTGATTCAGAAGTGGTTAACTTAATGAAACTAGACTGAACAGACAATATGAAAAGGTATCAGACAGCTGAAGGCCAATAGAACTTAAATTGTTAAAGTTTGTTATGTTGTTACTTGCTTTCCTTTTAGCTGTTGGGACTATTTATCCTTTATACTCTGATGCACTACAATTATGATCAATCATGAAACTATTTCAAGTCATTAGAATAATTTCAATGTTTAATATTCAGTAGGCTATAAATTAAGAATAGAGAAATGCTTTGTATGATCGTAAGGACTTTTAATGAATCTTTATTAGTATTAAAGTATAAATATTAAGGTCTTTTCATATATAATTAATTTGGTTCGTTAATCCTTTATGGATTATGATTCACTCTTTATTCTTTTTCCGTTATTCTCTTAATATATTATATTCTTATTCTTTTCTTGTCAATGCAAGACATTTAATAAATCAATATTAAAGATGATAAGTGATTATAACTAAGTCACATATATAAAATAAATTGTATTATAAATTGTATTATAAAAACAAATAAAGCATTTTACAACTAAACAAAATAAGTGAAAAATTTACATTTAATACTTCAGGATCATTTTGTATCCATTTTGGTTCACTTTAGCTATATAGAATAAAGTTAGTTAGCTTTACAATATAAATTGAAGTCACAATAATTTAATAGGACTTAAAACAATGCTTAATTACTAATGACACAATAGTTTTACATCAAATCATTTAAGTATTAACTTTAGTACAATGTCAGCCATATAAATTTAAACACTATATTTGATATATAATGTTCAATCACAAATCTTCAATCTAAAGAAGGTAGGTATTCACAACATACCTCTAATAGTCACGAATTCCCTAAATAACGAGTAAGAGGTCACGAGGCACGCTCTTAAACACAAAAAAACACCTATTATACAAGTATACTGTTACGACCGGGGCTACAAATAAAACAAGGGCACTTAATAATTGGACTAGTAATATGGCACTATGCAACAACGGTACGCTAGATCCAAACCCTTGAACTTATATGCCGGCGAACAAAAACACCTATACCCTCCAGAGTTAATCTGCGATAACGGGGTATCCTTAACTGGGCATAAATGTACTCTACTTCAGGCTAACCCACACTGGTATAGCCTGATAACAAACAAGATGCAAGTTACGTTAAAATGCATAAAAGGGAAGCTATGAAAAGAACAATTAAATCACTGCAAGATTTAGTACAAGAAAAAGATGCTTCAATACAGTTACTCTAAACAACAATAAACTCTTCACTCCTATCTGAAAGAAAGTGAAGTATAGTCCTACAGCATAGACCTGGAAACTTCTGAAGAAAGTCTGATGCTCATAAGATGCTTGTATCGTAAATTATATAATGGCAGGAGGCAGGACACCACACGTGTAGACTGAATACACAAAAAGGTAGGACATACAATGTTAACTGACACGAGAATATTATAAATGCGCAACGGCAGTAATGCTCGACACTAAAAGAAGTACTTTCTCATCAACGAAACAGTCTGCTATGGTTGTATAACTTAACAACAACCTAGACTAATAAATGCCGTGACTAATAATGCATACATATCATAAAGAGCTCATGTCCTAACTAGTGTCTGCTCAGTGAATAAAGTCTAGCTGGGATATCAAGGTTAGGAAACTGTGGCTGAGCAAGACTGGCTCATAGCCTAGCGTTGTCCTTAAGGCGGTATGATTAAAGTTACGTTAATGACGGGGATGCTCTCTTGGTAGATCCAGATCTCAAGTATCTGGTTCTACCCTGGCGATCCCTCTAAAGTCAAGCAAAGAGGCAGCACTGTGTTCTAAGGTAGTAGGCAAATGCCCTCTTACAACACGATGCTGCACTCGCAAAAGGCACAACCAAAATGACAACCTAGGCTACCACAGAAACCGTCGAAGTCGTGTAAGTATAAGCAAACCATACACACATCGCTGACAATGACAACAGAAGCCTTATCCCAGTCTAGCATTAAATAACCCAGCAGAGCACTAAATCGATAATGGAGACATACACCGAGTTCTTAACCTCTACTAACTAAGAACCCTCAAACCTATTCTAAGTACATGTAAATATCTCAGAGGACGGCGCATGCAATACAATGGGCCGGCTATGGAAACCGTATGCAGAACCCAAGGGGATAAGTAATTGAATAAAGGTGAGGAGCAATGGAAAGGAAGAAGATCAGAGAAAGAGACAGTGGTAAAGAGGGTGATCGGGAGAGAGTATGCAAAGGAATGTTAGAAGCATGCACGCCAAGCCTGTCCTGAGGAGAGTAGCTCCTCGGGACCCTCAGGATCACACAAAGGCATGGTGGTCGGCCAATCACAGGCCGATACGTCACAAGGCAGCAGGCCCCTAGGCCGCGCCAGGAGACACCAGCCAATCAAGGGCGCGGGAAAGCGCGCGAGCGGGAAAACTCCTCCGAGCGAGGGAGGCAACACATACATACGCACGCACATATTACCACCACGCTCTCGCTATTCTCTCTCTCCCTCCACAATGCATCTTATATTCTACTCATGATATAAAATACTTCCCGTTGTCACAGACGAAAATAAAGACCACCACTGGACTGTCTGTAACAATGCAAGTACTATGAAAGAAAGAACAACATTCTCTGATAACTGAAGCCCATTTCACTGGCCTGGCGAGCGCTAGTGGCTAACGAGAGGCGATTCTGCCAACGCTGGTAGGCATCACACCCCGCCCAAGATATGGGACGCTCAACATTAGGCGAGCACCATATCTGACAAGGCAGAATGCCGACAAGACCCGCCACAACCAGCCACTCCACCAGAAATGAAATGCAAAGCTCAATCATAAATAAAACAACATTTTAGCATAAATAAAATCTTATAACCCCTCCCAAACATAATAGCATAATTCTAGCCTGTTATGCTCCCTGAGCGATCTTCACAGAGCCCTGCCTACTAAGTGAAAGATAGGTTCAACTTAGGACTTTAGCTATAACATTGGCAACTTACAATTAACTATCAAAAAGAAAGAGTTTTTATGTGATTTTTTTTATTTAATTTTAATGTTGTTTTTGACGGCTGCTCTACAGGGGCAAGCCTAGATTTTTCTCCACTCTCAACACACACTGACTGAACGGCGAGGGTTCTCCTTCAAACAAACCCTCCCGTGACAAACAATCAGCCAAAACATTATCAGTGCCCTTAGCACGCCACACATCCAACTTGTGTTCCGGCAGCAAAACAACACCTGGCACTGATAAACTGCCCAGTTCATCACAAAACTGGCATTTCTCTTCGCTCTCTCCGGCAACGGGGCCTGCCAATAACCTTTCACTAGTTCTACCTTCGTGATAAGCGATGCAGCCCCGAAGCGGTCTATGGTGTCGTCAACTCTAGGTAATGGATAGGCGTCTGTCAGGGATAATGCTTCCACACTCTTGCAATCACCATACACACGGATCTTGCCACTCAACTCAGGTTGCAAACTCACTGGCAACGACCACTCAAGATATCCTTTATCCCTCAGACCCTTTTCCCACATGTCGTCTAGCTCTGTTTTCACGACAGGCTGTTGAGCAGGATTTATACGGTCGGGAACTAACTTAAGCCTTGCACTGTCTCCAGCCTCCATGTCGGATTCTACCCCGTACATCAGGCCTGGAGAAGCAACAAACATGCGGATGCACTGCCACAGCCTAGTAAACAACTTATCTCACAGAACAACATGCCTAGTGCCCTCCCACAACCCAGCCGAGACCGCAGCTTCTAACCTGTAGTCTCCCTCCTTCTCCACCTTCGTCCCTAGGACAGCCAGGTCATGAGAGGGACAATCAGTACCACCTGTGCAGTCACTCCCATAGTTCATAATTGCTAAGGCTTCCCCGCCGATACCGTACATGCGCACCCCCGCATTCCTTGCGACTACATCTGCCTGTGCAGCATCACCACTTTTAGCGACATGGCCAGATACAGTCGGTCTATGGTAGGGCTGTTGCATTCGACTAGAGCAGCATTGGGAGGCTATGCGACGACCGGGTACATCCACTCCACAGCCAACCTCACCAATCTGCTCAATGTCCTCATTCTGACTACCAACCTTGGCAGCCGGGGTCGACCTTGACCTGGCAACCATGCCAAAGCCTCGTCGCCCACCTTGAACCACCGAAACAACGAGGCTAACGGTCTATAACCATTCAAGTGACCTGCCCGCGGAACATCTTGCACCGCCTGAGTTGTGAGGCTCGGGTGCTCGGCACGACCAGTGGGGTATGAACCAAGCTGGTGCTGGAGTGCTGCACACTGCTGCTCAGGCAGGTGCTCTAGCGCTTCCACAGCCACCAGACTCGTGTCCCCCGCCCACTGCTCCGCCGAGACATGACAATCCCAACTCTCCTCCACCTGTGCCCTACTGCCCCCTCTCCTTCTCCACCTTGGCCGCTGCAGATCAATGCAGGGACAGTAGGCTGCTCAGGTGGTTGCCTCACAAACTCCTCCAACAGGTTCACATGACATGTTTCCCCGTCCTCGTGTTCGATAGCCCCGTTCCCACAACTCTCCTCCAACTGGGAACTACTAAGTCGCGGAGTGCCATCACGCCCAACCATGTCACTAGGGGTGACAGGTTCTGGGGCCACTCCGGAGCTCACCTCTGGGTCAAGTACTAAGTCACTAAGGAGAGCCGCTGGAGCAAAACTCACAAAACTCACAACTTTAGCTTTCTCCTTCTGACCGTTCCTCCGCTGGTCTAGAGACTGAGGAATAGGCTGTGACACTTTGGATGCACGAGATCGGGTGACAACACACGCCCTTTGCTGTGGTTGACACCTCTCGACCAACTCCTGCCCCTCCCTACTCACGTCGGCCGCCCTCATCAGCACCGACTAAGGGTGGAACCTCAGAAGCAGATACCGCAAAGTCGTTGCCGAGAAGAAGGTCGACGCCCTCTACTGGCATTTTCTCCACGATTCCGACATACAACTCTCGTGTCACACCTTCTACCTCCAGCTCCACTCGGACCAACGGGTATGACTTTGTAGCATTGATACCCTGCACCACAACTACCCGTGCCGCATTTATAGGTTTGCCTGTAAAGTTTTTCATCAATGTCAAGGAAGCACCCGTATCACGCAAAAATTCTACTCCATGCTTTCAACCAGCCCAACTCACGCAGCCGCACCCTCTATGGTCACAAAAAGTATCCCGGACAGGTGTCAAGCCTTCCGGACACTTCTTCACTGGCAGTGCTCCAGCCTCTGAACATTTACCCTGGGCAAACGCAGACGACTTCAAAGACACTCCAACGTTGCGAGCCAAAGACACGACTGCTGTAGGTAGATTGCTAGGACAGGATCGTGCAAAATGCCCCTTCTCGTGACAATGAAAACACTCTACCTCCCCCTTGGGCTTCCCTTGAGGTGGGAAAGGGCCCGGACCCTTCTTAAACGGGACGGTATTAGGTTTATGGTCAGACTTAATATCTTGCTCTTGTTGTTATTGCTATATGGTGTATCACTGACTCGGGGGGGTGGAGTGTTGCACCCCTTGTTACCTGCATCGTTCCGTTGTGCAGACCCGCACCCACGAATCAGCGATAGCCTACGGTCAGCCATCTCAGCTGCCTCCTGTAGAGTTTTAGGGTTTTTCTCTTTGAGGTTCAAAGTCAGGTCACCGCCTGTGCACTTGAAAAAAATTTCTAGAAGGACTAACTGCTCAAGCTCTCCGAACGTCGTCACCTTCTCTGACCTCAGCCAATTTCTCAATGCATCAGACAGTTCCCGGGCATGTTCTAGAAAAGTGCTCTCACGACCCTTCGTAACACCCCGGAACTTCAACGTATAAGTTTCTGGTTGTAACTCATATGCCCGCAGGACAGCCTCCTTCAATACCTCATAATCGATGCACGACTCCAAGGGCAACGCATCATATGCCTTGAGTCCTTTGCCAACCAATCTAGAGGAAACAAGGGCTGCCCACTTCACCTCGGGCCATTGGTGCTCCCGGCACTTCTTCTCAAAACGCATGAAAAATTCGGTGACACCCGACTCGTCAAATACAGGGACTAACTTAAGAAGGTGCGATAAAGACTGATCAAGACCTCGATTCCCAGAACCGAGACGCTGCCCTGTTGACTCCACCTGAGACTTCTCAAGCTCTATGTCTGCACGGTACTTCGTAGCCTCAATCTGAAGCTCAGCTTCCCGCTGCCGTTGCTGAATCTTAGCCATCTCAAGCTGGTATTCCTGCTGCTTAGCCATCTTAGCCATCTCAAGCAGGAAGATCATATCTGCAGTCAAACCTTGAGGAGGAGATGCAACAATTGGAGACTCACCCAAGTGCAAACCACGCTGCCAGTGACTATCGGCCTGCTACGTACCCGGCTCCGGAGCCCGAGGGGGCGCCATGGTAGGAGTCGAGTGAAATGGGGGCTGGGCCGAAGGTGCCCCAGCTCCCGCTCCACCCGAAGCCCCACGCACCGCGCCGAGCACCCAGGCCACCAGGTCACCTCTCGACATGCTGCTAGTGCCCACATGCCCCATGACGGTGGCCAAACACTGGAGACCATACCGATCAATCCCCGACATCCGGTCAGCAGTAATAGGCATCTCCAGAAACTTTCTTGCATCCTCCTCACTAGTTATAACTCTAATGCCTTCGGACAAACCCCGCTGCTGCACCTCAGAGTCTGTTTCCCGTACTGTGTCCTCCCCGTACATAGATCCATCGTTCGACATAGTGTCCACCGAAAATTCTCAACGTTTATAAAAAAAAGGAGTACCTAAATTCTCATGTAGCACTATTCACTCAAAAAATTAAATGCTCGAAGACAACTCAAGTGCTATACTACGTTGCCAAAAAAAAATCCACGTGTCCAAAATATTCCTCAAAAAACAAATGTCCAACAATCCTGCAATTCTTTCTTAGATACCAGGCAAGGTCATTATTTGTTATTACTGCAATAATCAACAAATGGGTCCTGGTTTCTACTAAAATAAGATACTGGACAAGGTCGCCATTTGTTACGACCGGGGCTACGAATAAAACAAGGGCACTTAATAATTGGACTAGTAATATGGCACTATGCAACAACGGTACGCTAGATCCAAACCCTTGAACTTATATGCCGGTGAACAAAAACACCTATACACTCCAGAGTTAATCTGCGATAACGGGGTATCCTTAACTGGGCATAAATGTACTCTACTTCAGGCTAACCCACACTGGTATAGCCTGATAACAAACAAGATGCAAGTTACGTTAAAATGCATAAAAGGGAAGCTATGGAAAGAACAATTAAATCACTGCAAGATTTAGTACAATAAAAAGATGCTTCAATACAGTTACTCTAAACAACAATAAACTCTTCACTCCTATCTGAAAGAAAGTGAAGTATAGTCCTACAGCATAGACCTGGAAACTTCTGAAGAAAGTCTGATGCTCATAAGATGCTCGTATATTAAATTATATAATGGCAGGAAGCAGGACACCACACGTGTAGACTGAATACACAAAAAGGTAGGACATACAATGTTAACTGACACAAGATTATTATAAATGCGCAACAACAGTAATGCTCGACACTAAAAGAAGTACTTCCTCATCAACGAAACAGTCTGCTATGGTTGTGCAACTCAACAACAACCTAGACTAATAAATGCCGTGAATAATAATGCATACATATCATAAAGAGCTCATGTCCTAACTAGTGTCTGCTCGGCGAATAAAGTCTAGCTGGGATATCAAGGTTAGGAAACTGTGGCTGAGCAAGACTGGCTCATAGCCTAGCGTTGTCCTTAAGGCGGTATGATTAAAGTTATGTTAATGACGGGGATGCTCTCTTGGTAGATCCAGATCTCAAGTATCTGGTTCTACCCTGGCGATCCCTCTAAAGTCAAGCAAAGAGGCAGCACTGTGTTCTAAGGTAGTAGGCAAATGCCCTCTTACAACACGATGCTGCACTCGCAAAAAGCACAACCAAAATGACAACCTAGGCTACCACAGAAACCGTCGAAGTCGTGTAGGTATAAGCAAACCATACACACATCGCTGACAATGACAACAGAAGCCTTATCTCAGTCTAGCATTAAATAACCCAGCAGAGCACTAAATCAATAATGGAGACACACACCGAGTTCTTAACCTCTACTAACTAAGAACCCTCAAACCTATTCTAAGTACATGTAAATATCTCAGAGGACGGCGCATGCAATACAATGGGCCGGCTATGGAAACCGTATGCAGAACCCAAGGGGATAAGTAATTGAATAAAGGTGAGGAGCAATGGAAAGGAAGAAGATCAGAGAAAGAGACAGTGGTAAAGAGGGTGATCGGGAGAGAGTATGCAAAGGGATGTTAGAAGCATGCACGCCAAGCCTGTCCTGAGGAGAGTAGCTCCTCGGGACCCTCAGGATCACACAAAGGCATGGTGGTCGGCCAATCACAGGCCGATACGTCACAAGGCAGCAGACCCCTAGGCCGCGCCAGGAGACACCAGCCAATCAAGGGTGCGGGAAAGCGCGCGAGCGGGAAAACTCCTCCGAGCGAGGGAGGCAACACATACATACGCACGCACATATTACCACCACGCTCTCGCTATTCTCTCTCTCCCTCCACAATGCATCTTATATTCTACTCATGATATAAAATACTTCCCGTTGTCACAGACGAAAATAAAGACCACCACTGGACTGTCTGTAACAATGCAAGTACTATGAAAGAAAGAACAACATTCTCTGATAACTGAAGCCCATTTCACTGGCCTGGCGAGCGCTAGTGGCTAACGAGAGGCGATTCTGCCAACGCTGGTAGGCGTCACAATACAAACCTGATTAATAGTTCCGTCTCCCCACTGCTGCTCTCCACCCAGCTAAGAATGTAACTGATTTTACTTCCCAAATCTCAGGCTATTTAACATTCCATCTCCACTCTAGTCCAATCAGAGCCAGGACACACATGCCGCCACCAATCACTGACAGGCTGCTTACATGTGCCAACCACAGGTGAAGACAGGTGTGTGGTCCAATCACAGGTGCTTCATGTAGGGGGAGAAGGAGGGGGGGGGCTCACGTCATCGCCCGCCCGGCTTCTCTCATGCAGGTGTAGGCTATAAAGTCATGTAGGGCGGGGAGAAAGAAGGAGGGATTTGGCGCGAACCAGCATGGGCGCTCTCGCTCTCTTTTTCTCTCTCGTCACGTACGCAGGTTGAGAAAGAAGGAATTTGGCGGGAATCAGCTAGGCGCTCTCTCTCTCTCTCTCGTGGTCACGTCCGCTGGTTGTATATATATATATATATATATATATATATATATAGATATATATATATACAGTAAACCCTCGCCATCTCGGACCTCTAGAAGTCGGAAACCCGTACTAGTGGGACTGGCTACGACCTCTCGGACATGCACTTCGGTAGTTCGGACATTTCCGTCATCGTTCCGACAGTCTCTGACGTTGTCGGGCTTTATATAAGTATTCGGAAAATGTCCGATATTATATTTTTCAATTCCATTGCATTAGAAATGATTCAAAGATTACAAGAAGTCCAAATAAGACATAGTTATGTTAATGTATAAGGGAGTTACGTAGATGCATTAGAGAGATAGATAGATAGAAAGAGAGAGTTACAGAGGGGGAGTTAGCGATAAAGATAAACACAACTATTATGAGACGGACTTAATTGGTTCTGAAAAGACAAAGGAGACTTTTATATTGACTCTTTTTCATGTTATTATTTGTGTGCTAGAAGGATAATATTGTTTTCAATTCCATTGCATTAGAAATGATTCAAAGATTACAAAAAGTCCAAATAAGACATAGTTATGTTAATGTATAAGGGAGTTACATAAATGCATTAGAGAGATAGATAGATAGAAAGAGAGTTACAGAGGGGGAGTGAGCGATAAACACGAACTATTATGAGACGGACTTAATTGGTTCTGAAAAGACAAGATAGATAGAGAGTTGCAGAAGGGGAAGTGAGCGATAAACACGAACTATTATGAGACGACTTAATTGGTTCTGAAAAGACAAAGGAGACTTTTATATTGACTCTTTTTCATGTTATTATTTGAGTGCTAGAAGGATAATATTGTTTTCAATTCCATTGCATTAGAAATGATTCAAAGATTACAAAAAGTCCAAATAAGACATAGTTATGTTAATGTATAAGGGAGTTACATAGATGCATTAGAGAGATAGATAGATAGAAAGAGAGAGTTACAGAGGGGGAGTGAGCGATAAACTAAACACGAACTATTATGAGACGGACTTAATTGGTTCTGAAAAGACAAGATAGATAGAAAGAGAGATGCAGAAGGGGAAGTGAGCGATAACACAACTATTATGAGACGGACTTAATTGGTTCTGAAAAGACAAAGGAGACATTTTTATTGACTCTTTTTCATGTTATTATTTGTGTGCTAGAAGGATAATATTGTTTTCAATTCCATCGCATTAGAAATTATTTATAGATTACAAAAAGTCCAAATAAGACATAGTTATGTTAATGTATAAGGGAGTTAGTTAGATGCATTAGAGAGATAAATAGATAGAGAGAGGGGCGAGCGAGCGATAAAATACTAACATATAGGAGACGGACTTATGTTTCTGAAAGACAAAGGAGACATTTTTATTTACTCTCTTTTTCATTTTATTATTTGTGTGTTAGAAGGGTAATATTGTTTTCAATTCCATCGTATTAGAATTGATCCATAGATTAAAAAAAGACCAAATAAGACATAGTTATATATATATGTATAAGGGAGATAGATGCATTAAATAATATATAAAAAAAAAAAAAAAAAAAAAAAAAAAAATCAATTTCTCTGGTGACACGGACTTTCCTCTTCTAATTCGGAATTTTCCCTCTCTTAAGTCGGACATAAGTCGGACTTCGGACATCTCGGATTTTCGGTCATCTCGGACTGGGTCTCCCCCCAATTAGTCCGAGATAGCGAGGGTTTACTGTATATATATATACATATACAGTCAATCCTCCGGTAACGCGTGTTTTGGAAGTGCGGATTTGATGGGACGCGGTACACCCCAAATATCCAAAAAAATTGCTAACACGGTCAATACTTACACTAGCGCGGGGTCTAACCGGGCGCCGAACCTTTACTCCCGAATTTCGTCATTACCGATGCTCATACCTCTGCAAATATATGGCCTAACCAAATTTTTATGCATACCGGAGGTAGATATGATTGTTGCCGTGCATTGGGTGAAGACTAGAACACTCCACATTGTGTAGTTATTGTGTGAGGTGAGAATAATTACCGAAACACACTTATGTTATTGTTTGGCTATGTCGAGTGAGTGTGTGTGTGTGTTGTCATTGTGTATGTGTACACTACGTAGCTAGGCTATCTCGGTCGCCAAATCTTTACTTCCGACTTTCGTAATATACCGATGCTCATATCTCTGCAAAAAATGGCCTAACCAAGGGGTTATGCATACCAGATGAAGATATGGTTGTTGCAGTGCGTTGGGTGAAGACTAGAACACCCTACATTGTGTAGTTATTGTGTGAGGTGAGAAATAATAAGATGACGAGTTATGCGGGAATTCCAAAGTTCAGATTTTCGCAATTTACCGATGCTTATATGTCTGCAAATAAATGGCCTAACCAAGTGTTTATGCATACCAGATGAAGATATGGTTGTTGCAGTGCGTTGGGTGAAGACTAGAACATCCTACATTGTGTAGTTATTGTGTGAGGTGAGAAATATGATGGCGGGATTTCAGAGCTTCGATCGAAAAATGTCGGCCACTGCTGTGACTCTCTCTCCTTAACTAGCCTAGCCTAAACGAAATATTTATTCAGAGGTAAGAGTTGTTGCAATGGGCAAATCAACCCAATGCACATGTCAAATAACCTTTATAATTCATTTAATTATTATAACATAGGCTTCTATGGAGAAAAAATGGACTTTGTGGAAACACCCAGAACACCAAGGTACGTTTAACATGTAAACATATGGGTTCGGTAATGCGGTTTTTGGTAACACAGGAGGTTACCAGAACACATTAGCCGCGTTACCGGAGGATTGACTATATACTGTATATATATACAGCATATATATTTATTTATTATTGATTCCTTCGTCAATGACGAAGAGCCTATACTATATATAGGCTGAGATTCCGGGACCCGTTCGGGATTCCCCGGAGTTCTTATCACAACCGTTGCGTATATAGCATAATAAACAATCCTTGGTTAATACCCATTAAATCTTACCAAGGGCTCATCATTGAAAATGGATACCACTATAAGTAAAAAAGAAGAATCTATCATTTCAAATCTCCCGGTGCCTCAGCCCTCCAGCTGTGCTGTCGCATTGCTTCCCTTGCACGTGATGCCAGATTTTCTAGCGTGTTTATCTGCCTCTTTACGGTTCTGATCCAGGTGAGTCGGACGTGTGCCCCCTTGCTCTGGGCGTCTCAGCGTTTGCCTGGCTTCCTCATTCCTAGTGAGTCCTTGTTATATATTATTTGAGTTAGGTCCAAACATGAATTGAGTAATCGCCTGTATGTTTCAGAGGACCTCCGTCCACGCCTGTCCACACCGAAAGTATATGGGTACTGCTTCGCCATTCTTAATATGTGTTGTTTGTCGTAGTAAGTGATTATTGCTATAATAGGCTATATCCTATACAATGCTTGCATTTAATTATTTACTTATCGAAGGCTATTATTCATCTTATTTGTGTGCCCTCAGGCTACACGTTGAACTCTCAAGTTATTATTAATTCAAAGTTTTCTTTGTCGTAAAGTAGCCTACGTTATTTTCTGAAATTCTAATTGTATTACATTTTTCAAGGTCACTTCGCTTTTATAGTTTGCATGCTTCTAGAGTGCTCATGCTCATGCTTAGAGTGAGAGCAGTGGAAATTAATTACTTAAGGAGTGCGTGCGGAGTTACATGGAGGGATAGACAGACTAATGAGGAAGTAAGAAGGAGGTGTGGTGTGGAGGTAGATGTGCTGGAAAGTGTGAAAAGGAACAACTTGAGATGGTTCGGCCATATGGAACGTATGGAAAGCGAGAGAATGACTAAGAGGGTCTACGAGAGCGAGGTGGAGGGACAGAGGGGGAGAGGTAGACCGAATATGAGGTGGAAGGATGGAGTGAGGAACTACATGAACGAAGGCGGTGCTGGTTGGGGGGGAGGGGCGTCGACTGACTGGGGACAGAGGTGCATGGGGGCGGTTCGTTCGTGGCCACCCCTTCGGGGATCACGGCGTCAGGCAATAGATAGATAGAGATAGATGCTTCTAGCATTACTTCGAGCTGATAGATTCTTAGCTAGACTTATTGATTCCCTTATATGTCCCATTCTTGTACCAGTGACTTATTTATAAGGCCATGCTTTGTTCGCCACCTCGAGCAAGTGTCCACGAGGGCGGCCAATAAGCTGTGGTGATGGGCTGGTCTATCAGTGAGAACTGAGCGATCTCTGCCATACCCATAGCTTACTCTGACTGTTCCTTTTACTTATATATTTTCTAGATCTCAAGTGACGGCGTCTCTTCCGTGGATTGACCTCCCAATCTACCAAGATTGGAAGCCAAAGCGTCACATTTTTCCTTTGCCCCTCAACTTTCTCTTCATAATTGGTGATGGGCACAGGGCCCTGGGTGGGGCTTTGGTTTCCCGGGCGTTTCCGCACCCTCCTCAGCTCCCCGCCATGGAGTGGCTTCGGTCGCCCAGGCTTTATTGTGGTCGGCAGGGAGGGTTCTGTGGGGGCGCTCGGTTATGGCCTTGGCCTTGCTCGGGGCCTTGGGGCTGTTCGGCCAGGCAGGTTGGGGAACAACAACAACAACAACAACTAGCTCGGCTTCCCTCTACTGAATATTACATAAGGGACCAATTGTTCTCTTCCTATACGAGTGTTATGTTATGAAGTGCTTCAGATTCCTACGCAATTATGTGTTAATTTCTTAAATAGAAAGAGTTGCATGAAACCAAATTGAGCAACAAAGTTTCCTCCAGTGCAAGAGCACCAACTAACCCTATACATTTGCATGCTTCGAGTCCCGGAGTCAGCGGGGCTCCTGTGTCCCTCCGTTCTCTCCGGGTCTCAGGGTTTTAGACCTCCGGGTACTAAATGGTTTCGAGGAAACCGAGGAACAATTAAAATTTTATGAAGTGCTTCAGATTCCTACGCAATTATGTGTTAATTTCTTAAATAGAAAGAGTTGCATGAAACCAAATTGAGCAACAAAGTTTCCTCCAGTGCAAAAGGACCAACTAACCCTATACAATTGCATGCTTCGAGTCCCGGAGTCGGCGGGGCTCCTGTGTCCCTCCGTTCTCTCCGGGTCTCAGGGTTTTAGACCTCCGGGTACTAAATGGTTTCGAGGAAACCGAGGAACAATTAAAATGCACCAAGAAGTTCCGGTTAAATGGAGAAACAAAGTTTTCCTCCAGGTGCACAAAACACCAACAAAACCAAGGAACCAAGAGATTCAGATTAAAATAAAGGAACGAGTGCTTCCTCCGGGTACTACGGGTACTCCGAGTAATACAAAAACCAAGGAACCAAGAGGTTCAGGTTAAATTAAGGAACGAGAGCTTCCTCCGAGTACTCCGGGTACTCCGGGTACTCCAGGTAATACTGAAAACCAGGGAACCAAGAGGTTCAGGTTAAATTAAGGAACAAGAGCTTCCTCCAAGTACTCCAGGTAATACTGAAAACCAGGGAACCAAGAGGTTCAGGTTAAATTAAGGAACAAGAGCTTTCTCCAAGTACTCCGGGTACTCCGAGTACTCCGGGTAATACTGAAAACCAGGGAACCAAGAGGTTCAGGTTAAATTAAGGAACGAGAGCTTCCTCCAAGTACTCCGGGTAATACTGAAAACCGAGGAACCAAGAGGTTCAGGTTAAATTAAGGAATGAGAGCTTCCTCCAAGTACTCCGGGTACTCAAGGGGGGGGGGGGGGGACAATGTTTTCCTTCAGAAACAAACAACTGATGCACCAAAAGGTTCCGGTTAAATTAAAGACCAACGTTTCCCTCCGAGTTCTCAATGTAGAACAATGAATGGAAAAAGAAGGGAGGAGAGTACTCCAGTGGCATTTATGATAGCCTATAGACTATCCCACTTAAATCCATTCTTATATAAGATGTAGCAAATATGCTACCCTACTCTAAATTCTTTAAAAAAAAAAAAAAAAAAAAAAAAACATTCATACGGCGAACAGGCTACTTGATATTACATAGGCCTTATACATAATGTGCTGGTGCATGTTTTTGTTCTTTGCTCTTATATTATGTAACATTGATTCTTGGCCTTTTTTCTGACAGGTGGGCCATAGCTCTCCACAGTAATCTCCGCACCCTCACCTGAACCACAACTGTGATTAGCTCCGGGAGTCACCCACGTCCTGGATCGCCGGCCAGGCGCGTGGCCCTCTCCAGTGGGATCGGAGAGTGGCTTCTCAGGTTTTTCTACACCTGAGAGGATGTCGGGACCCAAAACGGTGGCTTCAGCCTCGACCATGGTGCAGTGGTGCGGGGTCACAAGATGTGACAAATTTCCCCTTCTTGGCCATACGAAATGTGTACGCCATGTGTCTTGTGTGGATCGTACATTGGCTAAGTGGGCTCCTAAAAAGTGTACAAATTGTGCACTCTTCGTGAAACACTACCACAATCCGAGTGGCCACATAACAGCAGCAGGGGCGACTCAGGTATTGCTAAACATTTGGGAGAAGGTGAAAGTTTATATATCCTCAACTTTGAAAAAAGTCCCAAACATTGTCAGTAGGGACTTTGTTTATTTCTTAAACATTCAAGAACTCACGTCCCAACCCTCTAGAAGCTCTGTGTCTTCCCCAACAGAAACCTCAAAAAAGAGGTCTATAACTACAAAATCAAAAGACACTTCCTCCCCTCACTGTCCTCACTCCAAATGTGTTAAGCTTGACCTAGATAAAGATGTGTCTTTTAGTAGCACTGCTGATATGGTGCGCCTATCAACGAGTCCTGCCCCACCACCTTATACCACTGCCGAGGTCCATCACTCACAATCATCCCCAGTGGAACAAGTGTTTTCAGAGTTTATTGAACAGGACCTCCCTGTATAACTAGAACCACAACAACCCCAGCCCGATCCCTTTCAATCGGAAACATCAGGTAGTGTGGAGGAGGAGGTTCCTTACGATGATTTTAATGTGAACTATGTAGATGATAGCGAGGGACAGGATGGGACAGAGTACCTCGGAGAGATGGGGGCTCCGGTTCTTTCCGACCCGGAGGACAGGGGCCCCCATGCCTCTGATCCTTCCCTGGCTTCCTGTGAGGAGCAAACAGACCTGCCCTCCGACAATGAAATTCTATCTTTTGATGAACTTGTAGAAAGGGCGGCCGTAGCTACGACTGATAAGCTTACCTCCAAGTTGGAGACCTTGTTCCAAACAAAAGTGCTGAATGCAATTGATTCTAAATTTAGTCAGATACAAGAGTCTCTGACGCCCCAGGTTAAGCTGTCGTCTAGGCTAGTGCCCCCTACGCTGCCAACTATTCCTTTACAACCTGTCCCTGTACAGATTAAGACCACCACGCCACCTCGCCCCTCGGGGTCAATTGACCGTAGTGCTCCTAAACCAATGAATCCAATAATTTCCACCCTTGACATGTCGGGGCTATTCCTAGCCCCGATCACTCCGGTTGCCCTGGAAGTGGACCCGGAGTTGCCCAAAAAGCCAATGCCTATGCTGTATGGCCCTGCCCGAGTTTGGCAACCAGTAATTGGACCTCTGACACCAGAAGGTGCGGAGACGGGGGTCGCTGAGCTTTACCCGGTATCTCCATCATGGGTCGTTGAAGTAAATGAGTTAAAACAACTGCGGGCAAAAGACTCTGAGGGACGAGTGCTGGATGTGGTCGTGTCTCCTTTCCCTTCCATGTCTGATATTCAATTTTTTGTGTACAAACCTTCTCCAGTATTTTCTGCCATGAAATCCTTGAAGCCTTGGTCTGATTTCTCGAAGCTTGATGCTCATAATGCCATAAAGTCACTTTCCTCAGTGTGTTCTACAAAGATAAAAACTGTTGCTACGGACCCTCAGTCTCCCATGTTTGCCTTAGGTGTGGACCAAGGTCCGTGGTCGGAATGGGCAGCAGAGGCGGCAAAATTTGCTTTATCCCTGACTGACAGATCCACTGGTAAGCTTCCAAATGAGGACCATAAATTTGCTTCTTGTCATATAAGATCTGACGATTCACTACCAACTAGCTTCTGGGAGTTTCTGCGAGGCCCCAAAATAATTTGTCGTCCGCTAACTGATCCTCTGCTGTCTACCCCCTCCCAGTTTTCTCTTGAGAAGGACCTGCAAAAACGTCAAAGGCCCATAAGCTTCTTTCTAATTTTCTACTAAATAGGCACCTGTCTGAATGTATGAGAGTAGTGGGGGATTCTATTATTAACAGTGATTCTAGAGCCGCTTTAACTCTAGTCCGAAAAGCTCAATTAGCAAACTCACTTATGCTGGGGGGAGACATTAGATTATCCCTGTTTGAAGCTGTCAGAGTGAGACAAGACCTTAGGCTGCAACTCTCTCGTAACCTACCTAAAGACATTAAAGCACACATTCTTTCTTCCCCCATCTTCTCTAACAGACTTATGTCAATTGCCACATGGCAGGAAGTTAGTACACTCCTCATGTCCCCTTCTTCTGCTGCTTTCAGAGCTAACTACCTTAAATATCAAGCTCGGAAACCTAAGCGGGATTGGCCCCCAGACAGTAGAGGATGGAGGCCCTTGGCTTCCGTTGAGACTCCCCGAGGGGCGAGCCGGATGCCCTTTCGAAGTAGAGGGCGAGCCAGAGGCAGGGGTAACTATGGGCAAAGAAGTCGGGATAGAGGCTTCACGCCTTCAGGCTCCACGTATGTTGCCCAACCCCAGGCATGTCCAAAGCCAGCCTAGCCAGGCTCCGCCCTACCAAAAACAACAAACACGACAGCCCTACCAACAACAACAAACACGACAGCCCTACCAACAACAACAAACACGACAGCCCTACCAACAACAACAAACACGACAGCCCTACCAACAACAACAAACACGACAGCCCTACCAACAACAACAAACACGACAGCCCTACCAACAACAACAAACACGACAGCCCTACCAACAACAACACCGGGGTCAGTCTAATAAGCCTCCCCAGCAGAAACAACAACAACAACAGCCAAGGAAGTTTCACTCAAAAAACTAATACCCCTCCGGGACTGCCTCACTACCCTCCTCTCACAAGCTCAAACAGGCAATTTCCATGTGTGTTTTCAGAATTGGCCGACCTGGACCTGGGCGCGCCGGGTAGTAAAGAAAGGGTTGTCCTGGGCGTGGGCTCACAACCCTCCACTCAGAGACCCAACAAATACAATTATCTATCTATCTATCTATTGCTGGACACCTTACTCCCCTTACGAGGGTGGCCATACACAGAATGCCCCCAAGCGGACCTATTCGCTGTGAGAGGGACAACCCGAGCCAGTTTAGTAAAGGACTTACAGGATTGACCACTCAATTTAGGATCCGTCCGACTCCGAGGCCCTCTGTGTATCTTGTTAGCACTATTTTTCTACAGTGGTGTTCGGCTAATCCATCCACTAACCTGCCTTACCCTTAGGTAAGCAGTACGGATTTGTATCAGGTTTACTCATCTAGACAGGTTGCCAACCAAGGCTGACGAGTCCCATCCACCCGGATTTGTATAAGGTTGTCTCCCCTAGATGAGGCCGCGAGTTATATAATGTATGGGTGAGGCAACCTGCTTTCCCGCCAATTTCCCCCAAGGCCACTGAGACACAGTCGATCGATACTCTCTCTCTCTCTCTTGCTAACAGTGATGACAATGCCCTGCTTGCAACTCGCTAATGTTAGCACGGAAATATACCTCAGAATAAGGGAATAACAGGGAAAATAGGTGATAACTGAAGGAGGGGAGGAAAGTGGGGAAGGAGGGGAGGTAGAGGAGTGATATTTTGCATGGCCCAGGGGCAAAATTTTTTTTTTTTTTTCGATGTTTAAAGTTGATTTTTTTTTCTCTGACTCTTAAGAGTCTTCCCACAGTCCGCTGGGGGAACTCTTAAGAGTCTTCCCGCAGTTCCCGGGTTAAGCAATATTGCCATGGTCTTATGTAGTATATATGAATTTATCGTATATATTAATATAATTTATCGTATAGAGCAACCTAGATGCGGTACGATAATTTGGGCTCTTGGCGTTTTGCCAAGGCACCAAGGTGTGTTTTCGAGGAACACCAGAGCCTTCACGAACACCAACCAGTTAACATCTAATTTTCCGTCCTCAGTTGATCGTGCTTTTGTGCCTCTAATCACAATACACATACAGCAATACACTCAGCTAGACCATCACGACACTCTCATCGACGCCATGACTGACTGACAGCTAAGCATAATATTCATGTCCATTCCCATGTAATCATTTATTCTTTCTTTAACTTGACTCGTGTCTCGGGACCGAAGTCTCGTTCCCCATTGTCCACCGCCATATTGGGTAAAACGTTCTCCCTTGCCTCATTGCCACGTGGAACTATTGGTGAGTTAATTCCTGGCTAATATTAACCCTTATAACCTTACCCTATATATAAATTTATTATGTGAGACCTTTGGATATAAATTAGCTTGTTTCAGATTGAATTCAATTTAGATATGGAGTAGTTTTCATTTAGATTTATTTATTTGATTCATTATAGCTTAGTAATATTTAACTTCCATTGATAGTTTACCACAATGGTGCCCAGACCTCGGGAATTAGCTACAAGTAAGGGATTTTAAGGCAATGAACAAGGGGACATATAACAGGAGTTACAGGATGCAGGAACAACTCTATGATAAACTGGCAAGGCTAGCCAAGCGATGGTTAGAGCCGGAATGCAGGGTCACATCATTGCGCCTGCCTAAGTCCTGCATCCCACCCATCATCTTTCCCCAATAATTTTCTTTTCCGTTTCAGACTTCCTGTGACATATGACCTGCCCTAACATTTTTTCTTGTTCAATATGATCCATTAGCAGGTATTGCTATTTAGTGTACTATTTTTTCTCCATAAAATAGAAGTCCGCCGGTCGGCGTCTCTTAACTAGACTATTATTTTACCGTTGTCTTTGTAACGTAACATTTAGATACATAGCCTATAGGCTCACATGCAAAATGAATAAAGACAATAAAGAGACACCTTCTAGTGGGGTGCTGATCAAAGCCTCTAAAAATCAAAGGGCGGGACTTCGGGGAGTATTAAATAGGCTAATTGTGGACGTCAACACTTTCATCACTACTGCTGAACTAGAGGAATTGGAGGCTAAATTAGAAATCGTCCAGGCTACCCACGGTCGTATTATGGCTCTGAGTGAGGTGATTGTGGCTGACATGATAGAGGAGGAAGAGATAGTTACAGAGTGTGATAATCGGGCCCTCTATGACGAACCTGTCTTTAGAGCGAAGTACCTATTACAGCGTGCTGTCGCAAGTAAGAAGGGAGGCGATAATGAGGCCCATAGAAGGGCTGACCCAAAACATACTGTACACCTCCCAAAGCTCAATCTTCCTACATTTGGGGGCAAGTTAACTGAGTGGTTAGCTTTTTGGGACGTATTTCGATCTACGGTTCATGAGTCCTCTTTGGATAATGTCCGCAAGTTTCACTATCTGAAGGGACAAATGGAAGGAGAGGCCTTACATTTGATAGAGGGTTTTGCAGTAGTGGGTGGTAGTTATCTTGAAGCGGTACACTTATTAGAGTCCACATACGGGGATAGAGAGCAGTTGAAGATGGCCCATGTCGTTGCCTTGTTGGGGCTCGCAGAACCACAGTATAAGGTTGATGAGTTGACAAGCTTCAGGGCAAATATGGAGTGCCATACTCGATCGCTAGACACCCTAGGGCTTACCACGCAGGAAATGATAGTCATTATCTTGGGTCAG
This sequence comes from Paralithodes platypus, assembly GCA_032716605.1. NCBI lineage: Eukaryota > Metazoa > Arthropoda > Malacostraca > Decapoda > Lithodidae > Paralithodes > Paralithodes platypus. The sequence goes on along the minus strand of CM064514.1, from coordinate 11,215,711 downwards.
AAGCTTCCTATGGCAATACTTGATAAGGTAAGATCATTTGAGCTGGGGGAGTTCAAAACTCAGTTCAGTAAGGAGATCAATACTCTACAGTTGAACAAAGGGAGAATGTATGTGTCGGGAGGGAGTGAGAATGAGGAGAAGAGGGGAACAGTAAGCATGACAGTGGGGACTAAAGTAAAGAAAGAGGGTGCGTATAAGAAACCTGCTCAGATTCTATGTAAGCTATGTAACAACAAACATAAATGGAGTTTCTGCGTAAAATACCCAACAAATGAGACAAAACTAGCACAGGCGAAAAGATTGAAGTTATGTGTGGGTTGTCTAAGTGGGGAACATGGTAAGCAGGGACAATGTACTGCTACATATTTAAGGCCCTGTCGCCACTGCAAAGGACATCACTTTGATAAGTTGTGTCCTACTGCAGATAAAGTCAAAGATGTCAAAACAGAGGGTACTACAACTGTGGCACTAGGTAGCACGCAAGACACCACTATATTGCCCACAATACAGATTCCCATGGAAGGTAATGACAGTAACAAAGTTTGTCGGGTACTTCTAGATCAAGGGTCTCAACGTTCCTTTATAAAGAGGTCCGTACTGGTGGGACTGAAGCACCGAATCGTAGGGGCTGAGACTCTTCGATTACAGGGCTTCACAGGGGTTACTGATAAGCAAGACTACGAGATAGCGGAGATTTCATATTTCTACTGTAAAAACCGGTACTTTATGACTTGTATCATAGTAGACACCCTACCAGAATATGTATCTGTAGGTGTGAAGAAGGTGGAACACGCATTACGTAGCAATGGGGTTAACTTGTCAGATCCCATGGGAAATCAGAGTTAGGTGCATGTTCTACTTGGTGTGGATCATTATTATGAAGTAGTATACCCTGGATTTAAAAAAATGTGTGGTGTAATTTTAATCCCCACTAAATTTGGATATTGCATGAGCGGAAAGGTGCATACTACACAGTCAAAGGTCCTGGTCGACACGGTCTCGATATATAGAGTCAATGTAACCGCGGCAGAGGAGTTGGGAAGGGAGGATTCCCAACCTAGTGACCCTAAGATGGCTGCCGAGTTCGACCTGGAACGACTGTGGAGATTGGATCACATAGGCATTAATCCTATGGAGACTGATTATGACTCGGAAGTTGCGCTACAAAGGTTTGACGAGTCTGTGTGCTACTGTGCCTCAGACAAGCAATATAAAGTTAGTTTACCCTGGAAGAACAGTGAGATAAGCCTGCCTACCAACTATGGTTTGGCATTAGGTCGCTTGCGCGCATTGCAGCGGAAATTGTCTAACGAACCGAGCACGCGCCAGGCGTATGACGATGTATTTCGGAGTTATGAAGATAGGGGCTTTATTGAGAGAGTCGATGTCAAGGAACCGTTTAAAAAGGGTAGGGTTCACTATCTGGCCCATCATGGGGTAAGGAAAGACAGCGTCACCTCACCAATACTGGTGGTGTATGACTGTTCTGCCCACCAAGGTCAACAACCCAGTCTAAATGACGGCCTGTTGACAGGTCCGTCCATGGTGTCGGACCTGTCCCAACATCTATTGCGGTTTAGGCTGGGGAAGTATGCCTATACCAGTGGCATCGAGAAAGCATTCTTGATGGTCAAGCTAAAGGAGGAAGATAGAGATGTTACCCGCTTTCTTTGGTTCAGCGACATTAGCAACTCTGAGAGTCCAATCATAATATACCATTTTCGGGTTGTACTCTTTGGGGCCACATGCTCGCAGTTTTTGTTAAATGCCACAATCAGAAAACATCTAGCTGACACTCATGAGGACACAAGTAAACTATCTCGCGGATTATATATTGACAATTTGCAGGGTTCTAGCGATAGTCAGGATGATTTGTTGTACACATACTGGCAAGCACGCAGATTGTTTGCGGATGCACATCTATTTCTCCGCGAGTGGGTTACTAATAGTGAAGATCTACAGAGTTTATTACAGGTGGACGGTACGGCATCTCTTAACCAGGAAAAGTCCAGAAATTTGGGGATGATCTGGCAACCTAAACATGACATACTAACTTTTCAAACAAGGTCTTTTGCTCAGCAGACAGGAGCGCACACCAAAAGAAGTCTGTTGAGCAAAGTTGCGCAATTTTTTGATCCTTTGGGTCTAGCATTGCCTGTTACCATAAGAGCTAGGATTCTAATGCAGGAAGTTTGGAGACGTAAAATAGGATGGGATGACAGTTTGCCCGAGGACCTGAATGACCAAGGGACATTGTTGTTGAATGAATATGCCATCCTATGTACTAAACCTATACCTCGTAAAGTGGCGGCGTTCGGTGACGTTACGTTACACACGTTTTGCGATGCTAGCGCCACGGCATACGGGGTAGCCATATATGTCGTTACTTCATTTGGGGCACATTTAGTTACAGCCCGGGCCAAGGTAGCCCCGGTTAAAAAGGTAACTATCCCTAAAATGGAATTGACTGCCATGCTGCTATTAGCACGTCTGGTGCAACATGTACGCGCAGCATACGAGAGCGAATTAAATATTGAAATCGTTCACGTATGGTGCGATAGTCAGGTCGCACTCAACTGGATACATAGCAAGAAGTCTCTGCCAGTTTATGTGCGGAATAGGGTAGATGAGATTAGGGCCCTATTGCCAGACGTTGCTTATCATTACGTAAATACTAAAGAAAACCCTAGTGATCTCATAACTAGGGGTATAACGGCTAGCCAGTTAATGAAGTCCGAATTGTGGTGGCATGGTCCAAAGTGGCTGCTCCATGAAAGTGAATGGACGATATGGCATGCTGTTGGTGAGGGACTTCTGCCACTGGAAACAGTGGCAGTTACAGCCCAACCAAAAGAGCCACCGGGTCCTATCATAGAGTGGGCAAGATTCGGTGACTATAATAAACTAGTCAGAATTGTAGCTTGGGTATTGCGATATGTATCCAATCTCAAGCTTAAAGTAACGGGCCAACTCTGCAACAGGGGTCACAACATTGATGCTCGTGAATTTAAAGCAGCTGAAGTAACTTTGATCAAATGGGTTCAAGTAGAAACCTTTTCCAATGAATTAGAATCCTTGAAAAGCTCGAATAAGACATTAATGCCTAATATAGTGCGTCAACTAAGGTTGCACCTAGACAATGGCCTCATCAGGTGTGAGGGTCGCCTGAAGTGGTCGGGTGTACCAGACAGCACAAACCGCCCTATACTTATGCCAACAAGACATCACGTTACTGATCTATTGATCATACGTGCACATAGGGAAGTAAAACACCACAGGGTATGTCATATTATATCAAATTTACGTCTCACATGGTGGATACCCAGAGTTCGACAAGTAGCTCGACGCGTAGTAAGAAAGTGTGTAATATGCCAGAGACTAAAAGGTAAACCATATGCAACTGGACCAGCTCCACCCCTACCTGAATGCTGTGTAAAGCACGTAGAAGCTTTCCAAGCGGTAGGATTAGATTACACAGGGGCATTGAAGACGAGGGAGCATGAGAAGGTTTATATATTATTGTTTACCTGTGCAACGTCTTGAGCGGTACACCTAGAACTATGTGATAATATGTCTAGCGAAGAATTTATGCTGGCGTTTAGACGGTTCTGTGTCCGTCGTTCATTCCCTCAACTCATTCTTAGCGACAATGCTCCCACTTATGTCCAAGCATCAAAATATCTAAAGGATATGAGTAGTGATCCTACTATCATCACTTTTTTGGGAGAGAAGAAGTGCGAATGGAGGTTCATTCCAGTTAAGGCACCTTGGTTTGGTGGAATGTGGGAACGGTGTGTCGGCATAGTAAAGTCAGGACTAAGAGCGGTTGTAGGACGTGCTCTATTAAAGAAGAGTGAGTTGACGACAGTCCTCACAGAGATAGAGGCAGTCGTGAATGATCGCCCGCTTACATATGTGTACACCGACCTGCAAGAACCACTACCATTAACGCCAGCTCACTTGCTATATGGAAAACCATTGACTGCGTTTCCATCTGATTTTCAGTCCATAGTAGAGTTAGAGGATCCCTCGTTGTACTCTGAGGTAGCGGTGTCTAAGAGATACCAGTATATATCCAGGATAATAGAGGATTTTAGGAAACGGTGGATTAGTGAATATCTGCTAGCATTGAGGGAAAGGAGTGTTACTCCCTCTGGTAGACCAACGGCACCTACAGTTGGCAAAGTTGTTTTAATTAAAGAAGATAGTCCTCGTTTATACTGGAAATTAGGCCGTGTGTTGGAGGTATACAAGGGGGCAGACTCTGTAGAGCGGGTGGCGCTATTGAAGACAGCCACTGGAACTACTGTTCGTCCTATCGCACGTTTGTACGCTTTGGAGCTCGATTCCGCATTGCGATCTGATGCTCCACCTGTTATTGCTGGGTCCGAGGATTCTCAAAGGAACGACTCACCTCTTACTGATGGTGATCATTCTCGGACCGGGACGTGTCCCAGACGCGCTGCTGCTGGCGCCATTGACTTGTGGCGTCAGAAGATAGCCTCCGGGCAACTTTAGGTTTAAGGTGGGGTTCAGGTCTTTTTTTGTGGGGGGAGTGTATCGTATAAATACGATAGAATATGACTCTTTTGTGATCTCGTATGTCTCTGTGACGTCATGATCGCTCCTACAGCACGACGTAGGACGAGTAGATTGTATATTATAAGATTGTAAATAAGTTAAGTTATAAAAGGCCTAATATGCTATTAAGCAATATTGCTTAGTATATGAATTATGTAGTATATATGAATTTATCGTATACTGTATATTAATATAATTTATCGTATAGAGCAACCTAGATGCGGTACGATAATTTGGGCTCCTGGCGTTTTGCCAAGGCAGCAAGGTGTGTCTTCGAGGAACACCAGAGCCTTCACGAACACCAACCAGTTAACATCTAATTTTCCGCCCTCAGTTGATTGTGCTTTTGTGCCTCTAATCACAATACACATACAGCAATACACTCAGCTACACCATCGCGACGCTCTCATCGACACCATGACTGACTGACAGCTAAGCATAATATTCATGTCCATTCCCATGTAATCATTTATTCTTTCTTTAACTTGACTCGTGTCTCGGGACCGAAGTCTCGTTCCCCATTGTCCACCGCCATATTGGGTAAAACGTTCTCCCTTGCCTCATTGCCACGTGGAACTATTGGTGAGTTAATTCCTGGCTAATATTAACCCTTATAACCTTACCCTATATATAAATTTATTATGTGAGACCTTTGGATATAAATTAGCTTGTTTCAGATTGAATTCAATTTAGATATGGAGTAGTTTTCATTTAGATTTATTTATTTGATTCATTATAGCTTAGTAATATTTAACTTCCATTGATAGTTTACCACAAAGCTCATGCTCATTCACTAACAACCAAGTCCATCGCATTTCGCATGGACAACACCACACAGACACAACACAGACAACAGCTGACTCGAGAGGAAGCGGTCCACAGGCTCCAGCTGATTCTACTTACATGGTTGCAGGCGGGAGTGAGCTATATTATATATCTTATTCATGTGTAAAGGGGACTCCAGGGATTAGGATGATCATATAAAACAAGTAAACTTCGGCTGGCAAGTGAGAAATTAGTGACTAATACTATAGGGTGTGAGTGAACAATCCGAAGAGACCGCACAATATTGTTGTTTTCGGCGCGGGAAGTTCTCGGCTCAGTATGGTGGGTAAAAGTATATGGCCTATGTAAGTATTGCCCAGCACAAGAGGTAAGATATTTGGTTCCAACTTCAAGAGGAAATAGGTGGGGAAGATGGTGAATGAAGGTGACGAGGGGGCTGAGGGGGGGAGGGGTGATAAAGGAGGGAGTGACGAATCGGAGGGAGAGCCAGATTTTCCCGGTTTCATGACAACATGGACGACTGAGGACACAGGTAAATTTTGCTTCATGCTGTTGAACAAAATCAAGAACTTGGAAGACAGAGTGACCGGCTTGGAGATAGTTAAGAAGGAAATTGTTACAGAGAATGGTGAGTTGAAGAACAGGTTGGAGTCAGTGGAGAGAGAAAAGGCAGTGATAATGACTAGGCTAGACGCCAGTATCTCTGAAGGTAAAAATGCTTGGGGCATGACTAGAGACCAAGTGGTAAAAGATTTAGACAGTGTAAGGAAGGCACACAGTGACGAATTCAGGAAGATATTGGATGAACAGAAACAGCAAGATGTTAGGATAAAGGACCAGGTAAAAAGTATGGTTAAGCAAGGCATCCACGAAAACTCTCAGGCCATCCAGGAAGAAAGTCGTAGGGCTAACTGCCTCATAATATCAGGGGTGGAAGAAAAGGAGGAACTAGACTGGACAAAACGAAAAGAACAGGATGAAGGTCGCATCAACAAGATTCTGGAATCTATTAAAGATGAGGAGGACACCTGGAAGGAGGAAATATCAGACATGTTTAGGCTGGGAAAATATACAAAGGAATACAATAGACTGGTAAAAATCGAATTTAAGTCAAGAAGGACATGTGATGAAATCATGGCAGTATGCGGCTAGGCTAAAAGGGTTAGAGGGTAAGGACAAAATCTAAATCAGGCGAGACTTACCAGAAGAAGAGAGAAAGAAGGAGGCTGAACTAAGGAAAACCGCAAAGGAGGAAAATAGCAAGAGGACAGAACAAGAAAAGAATAAGTTTTTTTACGGAGTAAGAAAGGGGAAGATTATGAAACTTTCGGTAAAAAGAAACTAAAAGTAAAAGAGGGTAGGGAACAGACCGCCGCAGTTAAGGGGCTTGGAGCAGGTAATGGGGGACTAGAAAGTATAAGGATTCTATATAGCAATGTCGATGGGCTAATCTCTAAGAAACTAGAACTAACAGACTTACTCAATACTAAGAAACCAGAAATAGTATGTATCACTGAGACAAAACTAAGAGAAGACCTCGATATAAATTTGCTAGGATGGTCTGAATACAGGATTTGGAGGAGGGACAGAAAATTTCGACATGGAGGTGGAGTGTGCATCCTTAATAGGAAAGATTTGATTGTGTCTGAGATAAAACTGGTAACTTCAACAGCAGAAGTTTTAGCAATAGAGATTGGTGGAAACGAAAAATAGTGGTGATAGTAGCGTATGTACCTCCCAAGACGAAGACATGGGGTAAGGAGGAGCATAGCCTAATGCGTAAGGAAACAATTAGTGTGCTAGGAAATATCTTGGCTTCAAAGAATGAAATAGTCATGTGTGGGGACTTTAACTGCAAGGAAGTGAATTGGGAAGATCTTGAAGCCGGAGCAGGGGAGGAAAGTTGGAGCTATGAATTTTTAAGTATGGCCATGGAAAATTCTATATACCAACATGTAAAAGAGTCAACAAGAGTAAGGGGAAGTGATCAACCAGCTAGATTGGACCTTCTATTCACAAGAAGGGAGGAGGAGGTTCAAAGTATTCAGTACCTATGCCCACTAGGAAAAAGCGACCATGCAGTTCTAGACATAGACTTACTATTGAAGTATAATCTACCCAAGGGAAGGGAAAAGCACAAGGAAAATCACTGGATGTATTCCAGAACCGATTTCGTAGGACTACGGGATTTTTTCAAGTCACAAAATTGGGATCAGGTGTTATCTGAAAGTGAGGTAGACAAAAAACTTAAGGCATTCATGGAGATCTATGATACTGGTATAAAAACTTTTGTCCCTAAGTACATTAATAAAAGGAAAAAAAGTAATCGCAAAGTATGGTTTAACCGCGAATGTAGGCAAGCACAGGAAGCAAAAAACAAAGCCTGGAAAAAGATGAGAAACTGGGATTCGGAAGATAACAGGCAAAAGTATAAAGAGGAGAGAAACAAATACACAGAAATGAGGAGGAGGTCAGAGGCAAACCATGAGAAAGGGATAGTGGAGAACTATGAAAAGAATCCAAAAATGTTTTTCAAGTTTGTAAACGGCAAAAGGAAGATAAAAGCCACGATCGTTAAGATTAAAAGTGGAAACAGAATCATAGAAGAGGATACAGAGATTGCGGAAGAACTAAATAGAAATTTTGCATCAGTATTTACAAAAGAAGGAGAATTCATTGCACCAGAAACCAATGAGATAGGTACAGAGGAAATGCCGGAAGTAACATTTAACAGACCAGAGCTCATAGACAAAATGAGTAAGGTGGATCCAAACAAAGCCGCTGGACCGGATGGAGTATCAGGCTGGATTATTAAAGAAAATGCTATGGAACTGAGTATACCGTTATATGACATAATGACCAAATCATTGGACACAGGGATAGTACCTACAGAATGGAAAAGAGCAAACATTATTCCTATATTTAAGGGAGGAAGCAGAGATAAACCACTGAACTATAGACCTGTATCACTATTGAACATCCTCATGAAGATTCTGGAAGGATTAATAAGGGACAAATGGGTGAACTACCTGGAATCCAAAAGATTAATTACTGACCGACAATTTGGATTCAGAGGTGGCAGATCATGTGTAAGCAACTTGTTGAGTTTTTACTCTAGAGTAATAGACACAGTGGACAAGAGGGAAGGATGGGTAGACTGTGCCTACCTAGACTTTAAAAAGGCATTTGACAAAGTTCCACACAAGAGATTGCTGTGGAAATTAAAACATGAGGGAAAAGTAGGAGACAAACTGCTGAAATGGATGGAGAGCTACCTTAGCGGAAGACAGATGAGAACAACAGTAAGGGGGAAATCGTCAAACTGGACTCAAATTACGAGTGGGGTACCACAAGGATCTGTTCTAGCCCCAATCATGTTTCTAATATTTGTAAATGACTTGCCTGAGGGACTAACAAGCTACATGAGTATGTTTGCGGACGATGCTAAGCTGCTTAAAACGATCAGAACCCAGGAGGATTGCCTTGAGCTCCAAGCAGATTTGCAAAAGATCCATGAATGGAGCATCAAATGGAATATGGAGTTCAATGCAGGGAAATGTAAGACTCTAGAAATGGGTAAAAGCAAGTACAGACCTAGAAAAGATTATAAACTAGGAAACGAAGTGATTCCCAAAGCAGAAAAAGAAAAAGACTTGGGGATAGAATTTAGGGATAACATGTCTCCAGAAAGCCACGTAAATAAGATAGTGAGAGAATCACTAGCATTATTGGCAAATATTAGGATGTCTTTCAATTATCTTAATGAAAACACCATGAAACAAATAATAACGGCAATAATAAGACCCAGGATGGAATATGCATCTGTAGTGTGGTCCCCTCACTTGAAGAAACATATCCACAAAATTGAGAGGGTACAGAGAGCAGCTACGTGGATGATCCCAGGTTTGGAAAATTTGGAGTACCAAGAGAGGCTCGAGAGATTGAATCTACCTACACTGGAACAGAGAAGGAAACTAGGACAGCAAATTCAGATATATAAATGTGTTAGAGGTATTGACAAAATCGACCAAGAAAACTTCATAGAGAGGGATGGAGGTGAGAGGACAAGAGGTCACAGCTACAAACTAAAAGTGCTAAATAGTAAATCTGATCTGAAAAGTAAAAGATTTCCTACCAACTCGATTAGTGGGTGGAACAAATTGCCAGCCGAAGTAGTGTCTGCACCATCAGTGCATAGTTTCAAAGCACGGTATGACAAACATATCTTAGGAGGCGGGAATTAACGAGCATGCTCACTCCCGCAAATACAACTAGTGTAAGTACAACTAGTGTAAGTACAGCAGTAGCATGTATCAACAAGCAAGGCACAACACGCTCTCTCACCCTTCACCGTCTAGCCGAAAAGATTCACAAGCTAGCACACTACCATTCAATCACGATACAAGCCTCGTACCTCCCGAGAAGGGCCAACCTTTGGGCGGACGCCTTATCCCAGGGCAAGAGTACATCAGTGGAATGGGCACTCAAACAAGAGGCCTTCATCCAACTAATACTTCCTTACCATCCACATGTAACGGTCCGTAAAACGTGGTACGGCATAAACACGACAAAAGGTACTACTGACCCTCAAAAACCCAGTACTGTACCGACCGCTTTCCGCGAAACCGTTAATGGAGGGTATACTCAATTACTACTAGTCATGCACACCCTCACTGATATGATTTCTCCTTCATGCATAACAATGATTACAAGGAGGATACCCAAACACCTCATCACTTTTAAGATTAAAAAGGAATTAGATTATAAATAAAATGCTGGGTAAGAGATTAGAATTATTGAAGAGAAGTACAGTAGGTTACAAAATCTTCTACCTTATACCAGTAACCAGTTCCCACATAACCTAACCCCAGACCACCCGTAGCATCGGTACAGCGGTACATTATAATTGATCCTCGTTAAACATTTTTGTTATCCAAACTTGTTAGAAGATTCGGCCCGATGGGCGGAAGGCCTACAGCATATCTGGAGTCCATTTCCTCTTCAGTCGCTTTCCCTAGCCTTCTTTAGGCTCCAGGTGAATGTTGGTCTCCAACCGAGTCACCGGGTCACCGGGTCCCTGTAACATTATATATCCAAATAACTATGGTATCCTACATATTCAAGTGGTCTAAGGTTATACATATGGAATGACACAGAATATAAAAAATAGAAACTACAATACAGTACAACATAAATCATAAAATCAAAGCAGCACATATAGAAACATGGGAAAAGAATAATCTGGGAACATAATCTGTTGGTATGGACGGTCTAGATTTCCATTTTATGAGGTAGGTATTGTCACTACAAACAAAAGTTCTAAGTACACAAATGGCCTGAGTAGATGAACTATTACTAATTAATACTGGTTCATTGAACACAACAATGGTGACACACAAGTAACATGGTACAACTATGATCAATTTGGAATTAGGCTAGGTTAGGCTAGGCTAAGTGGGGGCAAGAAAAAGGGAGAGAATTAGGAGGGGTTAGGCTAGGATAATGAAATAGGATAGGTTAGGGTATGTTTAGGACAAGTGGAAAGGACGTTAAGGTGTGTGAGAGAAGAGGCAAGAAATTAGGCTAGGTTAGGCTAGGCTAGGTGAGGGGCAAGAAAAAGGGAGAGAATTAGGAGGGGTTAGGCTAGGATAATGAAATAGGATAGGTTAGGGTATGTTTAGGACAAGTGGAAAGGACGTTAAGGTGTGTTAGAGAAGAGGCAAGAAAAAGGGGTATTAGGCTAGGTTAGAGTGAGTGAGTAGGAAATTTAGATAGGCTAGAATAGGAGGGTCAGGAGGAATTAGGCTAGGTGGTAGGAAGCAAAGAGAGAATGGAAGGATAGGTAAGTTAAGGTAAGAACACAGGGAAGTAGCTGAGGTAGGCTAAACAACTTCTGTCTCCCAGGTCACTCTTACAAGCACGTTCTGACGCCTCTAGGCGATTACCAATACTCCACAAAAGAATTGACCCGATCGTCCAGAAGTTGTTAAGCTATTAAAAGGATGAAACATATAAAATCTATTCCAAAAATGGTCTTCTACATGTAAAAAAAACACAATAACTTACGAAATATTAGGACACGCTCACGTAAACGATGTGTCATTTTCGGACTTGGGTAAATTCGGCGATTTTCACATTAATAGCTCTAGATGTGGACTTTTACTTTTATACTGACTCTATTCATAGTTCCGTCTTTTTATATCTTATTAGTTAATTGGGGTTCCCGAATTAAAAGTGGAACGAGTTGTCTTAAAAGATGTTTACGAAGGTAGCCTGGCATTCCCCAGTCCGAGATGAGACAATCGTCGATGAGCGCCACACCCTTTGTCTGGTCTGGCCCATGAAATGGCGGACCGGTTGAAATTTCACCTTACCCAACTATTCTTCGGTCCTAATAATCATGTTCACTTCACTGACACTTCTACTTAAACACAAATATATAATGGCATGCTATAATACTCAACTCACCTCATCTGAGGGCGCACTAAACTTCCCCACACGGAGCACAAAGGGAGGGGCCGAAGGAGTCGGCCTAGGGGGTGGTGTGAATAAGTGCCAGGTAGGACACGGAGTGCCCACGGACGCGGCTTGGGGGCCAAACTCGCGAAGAAACGCTGACAATGAAATTTATGACCTATTCCGCAGTAGGATAAGTAGTTGATTGGGAATTTATTGAGATACCTGATTTTTGCAGGAGATTGCTATTATGAAAAGAATGTCCTTGTAAATTTTCTGTTTTCTAACTATGTTTAGTTACTGAATAAAAGGCAAATACAGGTAATGATGTCATGGGGTTCACCTTAATTATTTAAAGGTATCCGCTCTCAGTTGCGCAGTTAGATTTAATGTAGGAGTAGGTATTTATTGAACTATTAGATTATAGTGGGAGTTAGGCATCTAGAAAAGGGTATTGTATTAATTTTTCGGTCTACTCAAATTGGTTGAGGACGGAATTAAAGGTAAGAAAAGGGGTAGTGACGTCAGGAGCTTCTCGAGGGGAACTATGACACGTTAATGACGTCATGAGGGGAGGGAAGTTTGATTTTCAGGTTTAGGAGTTCGCAATTAATTATCTGAGGATTCGGAGTTAGTGTGTCCTCAGTGAGTACAACAACCTTATAATAACTACTGGATACCATTATAGGACTGGAAGTGAGTGAAAAGTAACAAGTCTTGGTGAATTGATTGCCAAAATCAAGCACAGCTTTTTTGCTACCTTACACAGCTTTTTTCCCCCCTAAGACTTTTACTCACTCGCTTCCAGCCTATACACTACAATACGGTATCCTCACCAGAAACAGGTACCAGCCTAATGCGATTCAACTTAATTGTAAAAGCCCACAGGAGATAGAGACAGAACCAGGGAAGTGATCGTCAGGCCTCCCCAACTACACAAGCAAAACCATGCCAGTACCGTAAAACAAGAAGCCTGTGTGTGGCCCACCTTTAACCAACCAATACAGCCCATTACTCAAGCGGGTGCCAATCTGACACCACTATTGTCCCTCAGAGACCCTTCTCCCCACCCCGTCGGCTACTTGTGAGACCCCAGAGGCCAGGTATGAGGGGGAGCGCGGGCGTCCAAACAAGGTTGCCCAACACACTCTGTGAGACAGACGAGTCCTGGGAGAACCCGCAGGCTCCCCCTTCGACAACGCTACCTCACGTCCTGATGTGATCGGTCCGTTCCTCACGACCCCGGTACTCTGTATCCAGCGCTGTACCATGAATGCTACACACGACTTATCACACATGTAACTAGAGTACATGTGGGGAGATTGAAAACACACAAAAATAGGCAACCAAAGAGGGGTCACACACAACGGCCTCCGGTACCTACTGCATCAAGTCTCACTCTTACTAACACTCCTCGAGGAATCTGCGAGGCTGCCTACGATCACGTGGTGGTAGTGTCTCTAACTCGACTACCTCCTCTATCTCCACTTCCTCACACGGTTCTACTAACCACTCCTCTGTGCTAACGAAGGGTTTGACTTTTTCAGCTGCTCTTTGCACTTCAGAGCCATCAAACACATGCTTCAAACGATAAGCCCCCCCTTCGCGGATCACTTCCTGCACCACATATGGTCCGACCCACTTCACATTCAGTTTTTAGCTCGTGCCAGGTATGGGAGTTTCATTTCTCACCCAAACCAAATCTCCCTTGGCGACTTTCTGATTCTTTCTATTTCTGTTAGCCACCTCACGGTACCTTCGACTCATGTTCTTGGTCGACTCTTTAATTATGTCTTTGGCCACGGCGATTGCCTCAGCACGTTTTTCATTCGCAATCATAGGCAGATTTACACCAATCTGTCTCGGAGCGTGCCTATTGAAGAAGGCAAAGTAAGGTTGCTCCCCTACCGTGGTGTGCACTGCCGAATTTAACACGCGCTGCGTTTCAGTGAGGTATTTTGGCCACCACATAGGGTGTCCCTTGCACAGATTACCCAGGATGCTTTTCATGGTCCTGTGCATTCTTTCACTGATACTGTTCCCTCGCGGGTGATACGGTGTGGTATACCCGATCTTAATACTATATGAGGTGCACAAGGCCTTGAACTCGTGGCAAGTGAACTCTCCCCCATTGTCCGCAATGATCAGGGTAGGTACCCCATAATCATTCAAATAGTCACTAAACCTCTCTCACACCTCTCGGCTTAACTTACTCTTTAACTTATAGAACTTCACAAAGCGACTGAAATGGTCCACAACTGTCAGCACATAGCGGTAACCACCAGTTCCATCATGCATGTCAGTGAGATCCAATGAAATCCTCTCAAGGGGATTATCTACCGTTGGCAGCTCCTGCCATGGTTGTTGGAGCCCTGAATTCCCTCTATGCTGCTGACAAGTCATGCACCTGGTAATGTAGCGACTCACATCTGACCGAAGGTTGGGCCAGTAGAAAAGGCTTTCCGCTTTATCTATAGTTTTCTTCTTACCAAGATGTCCAGACTCTCGGTCATGGGCAAGTATCAAGGCAGCTTGCTTCAGCTCCTGAGGAACTACTAACAAAAAATGCAGTGCCTGGTCAGTCTTGGTGACAAGAAAGTATAGAATGCCACCCTCAACCACAAATTGATTGAGGGTCGCACGGGGGTAGCGATGCTTTGGTACGTCCAGAAAGGCTATGAGATCACTCCATCGCTTCTCGTTACACTGAGCAGCCCGCATTTCGTCTTGCGTTTTTCCCAACCATTTCGCTTCAGGCTCCCAATGCACCAATCTTACAGGTCTACTTAACATATCGGCCACCACATGCTTGGCCCCTGGCTTATAGATAACATTGTAACGATATTTCCGCATCTCCAATATCCACCGATCCATCCGCTTACTTTTAACTCTCTTCTTAAAAACTTAAACTAGCGGTTGGTGGTCGGTGACAATGGTGAAGCGAACCCCCCATATATAGTGGTGGTAATGTCTGCTAGCTAAGAGGACAGCAAGGGCTTCCCGGTCAGTGGTTGAGTATCGAGACTCTACTTTCTGGAGTTTCTTTGAAAAATACCCTACTGGTTTCAGCGTCTTGTCATCCTGGGGCTGCATCAAAGCCGCCCCAACATGAGAGTCGCTCGCATCAGTATGGAGAAAGAAGGGTTTAGACATGTCGGCTTTGACTAAAAGAGGGGCACTGACTAGCAAGTCCTTTAGCTCTTGAAAAGCTTTCTCACACTCCGGGGTCCAGTTGAATGTAGCATACTTTTGGGTGAGATCAGAGATTGGGGCCGCAATTTTGGAGAACCGAGGAATGTGTTTGCGATAGAAACCAGCCATCCCAAGAAAGCGTCTGACTTCTCTTACACTTTTAGGAGCTTTCATGGTGACTACCGCTTCCACATTTCCCGGGTCAGGTCTACACCCATCTTCCGAGAGGATATGCCCCAAAAACTTCACTTCCCTCTGAGCAATTTGACACTTGGAAAGATTCAGTTTGATCCCCACCTGGATGAAGTGCTGAAATAGGGTGGACAACCTCTCCACCAGCTGGTCGTAGGTAGTTGCCACCACAATAACATCATCCAGGTAGTTGTGAACCCAACCTTTCCTAGCTAGAGGCGCTAACACGGCCCCCATCTGTCGGGTAAACAGGCCGGGCTACAACTCAGGCCAAAGGGCAAGCGTTTAAATCTAAAGAGGGAGATCCCATCACTAAATGTAGTTACATCCCTGCTTTTCTCATCCAGGACGATCTGGTAGTATGCATCCTTCATGTCAAGGGTTGCATAGTATTGATACCCCGCAGACTATTTCACCAACTCATCTAATCGGGGCAAGGGTTGAATGTCGGCCTGTAACTTCGCATTCACATTTCGGTAGTCCAAGCACATCCGTTTGGAGCCATCAGGTTTAGAGACTAAGACTATAGGTGACAACCACGCAGCCGTAGAGGGCTCAATTATATCTTTCTTCCGCATGTCACCCAACATCTGTGCAATAATGGCTTTGGCCTTCTCCGGGCACCGGTACAAAGGGCTTCGAGTAGGGGAGGGATCTGTGATTTCGATGTGTGCCGGAGGGGCTTTGATGGTGCCAATTTCGTTATCGTCAAGAATAAACAAGTCATGGTTTTTCAAGAGCATCTCGCTGAGACTACTTCTCTGTTGGGCATCCAAGTGATCCCAAGAACAGTTACTGATTAGGGACTGTAATCTCTCTTCCCGGGTGCCTGCCGGTGGGGCTTTGTCAGAGTCCGGTACCATAGAGTTACTGACTTTAGTGGTTCTGACTGGCAAGGGAACAGGGTGGATCTGTGTCTCGTCCACACAACTATAGGTTGCTAATAGGGTACCGGGTTTCAGGCGAACGTAGCCTTTGCTGGGATTCTGAAAGGGTAGATGGATTTCCTGATGGGAATTTACTTGTGCACAGATGGGAGCTTCATGCTGGACATACAGAGACTCCGGGTTAACTTCAAGGACACTTTGTGAATCTTCCGCTACAGGGACAGTCAAAATACATGAATGATAAGGAGGCAAAGTTATTTTATGTGCTAGCCTAACATATTTCTGAGTCAAGGACTTCCCTTCCAAAACTTTTGAACCGATCTACGCCCTTTACTAGACTGTCTGATGTGGTACACTGAATAAGTGAAGCCTGCCCATTGGAAGGTGTTTCTGCCACGATCCAAAATCATAGGAAACCTGTCTAACAAATCCAACCCTAACAACAGGTCAGTTTCCAAATAACCATCCGGGACCACCACAGCGACATGCTTCACCTGCACCCACGAGAATGTCCAATGTGACCGTGCCAAGAATTTGGAGATTATCACCAGTTACACCAAAAAGGGGAGGAACATTTTTACTCTGGGAGATTGGCAGCCCGAGCTCCGCGACTAAGGATCGTTTTGCCAGGGTTACCTCACTTCCAGTATCAAGTTGGGCTTGACACGATCGGTTTTTCACCATCAATGAAATGGACATAGATCTGGCTTGACGGTTCAGTCAGGCAGCATCGTTAGTTCTGCGCCCTGGACACCCTTCTTGCCCCCTCCTACAATTCATTCTCAAACAATCAAAGCAAGATCCAAAGGGGTGGTTTCGGGGACAGGTACGCATGTTGTGGTCGTTGGACCTGCAGTAGCCACAATACATAGAGGGAGCTCTACGTTGGTTCGACAGTTTGGTGTCAAGGGCTTCAAGTTTCTTGTGAATTTGCTCAAATTTTGTATCTAGGCCTGAGGGAGAGGGTTCCGGAGAAGGGCAGGGAGCTACCGGGACTGTCTTGGACCTAACTTCCAATACTCGATGGTCATCCTTGGTCTGGATTACTAACTCTATCCTTCTTTCTACGTCTAGTAGCTCTAGGTACCTATCCAGGGAAGTGAATTTTGACTTGAAAGGGTCCATGGCAGTCTTAACTCTAGGAGGTAAGGCCACATGAAGTCTCTCCTTGATAAAACTATCTCGCTCCTTGATATCCCCTGGGAATTTTGTTCTCAACGCTGAGTGTTTGGTCTTGAGACGGGTACAAAATTTGAGCGGTTCTAACGATATGTCATACCTGTCAAGGTCTAACTGTCGAAGAGCCTGGGTGATGGTGTAGGATGGGGCAAACTGTTTTCTGAGGAAAAACTTTAAATCCTCCCACTTGGGGATGTTGCCCTCCTCCCTCTCTGTGTCAATCAACCCTGCAATTTCAGGATCCGCCCGGTATTGGGCAAGTTTGATTCGGTCTGCGCTCTCAAAGGCATTCTCCTCAATTTGCCTTATAAAACAAGACAATCTGATCTCTCCCTCTATTCCCTCGAGTTCTGATAACTCAAGTTTGGGGATGTCTTTGGGTTTCAAGAGAAGTGGTCCAAATGGGGTTGTAGGAGGTGGTTTTGAAGGTGGGGGTGGAAGAGGGGGTGGTAATGGTTGTTGTTGAGGATTTAGGTTGGCGGAGGTGGCTGCTGGTAAGGGGGTACTTGTAGGAGGCATTGGTAATGGAGCTGGGATAGGGTTGATGGGAAGGTAGGAAGGATTTTGTGAGGATTGGTCAATATGAGCTAATATCCGGAGCTGAAAATCCATCATCCCATGAACCTTCGTTTCCAGGTCGGTAAACCGTTTGGCGATGGTTCCATGGTCCGATCTCTCCCTAAGGTCATCTACATCCATGTCAGAACCAGTCTCTCTAATCTCTACTTTCCCCAAATGGGTATGGAAGTCAGTTCCACGAGTTTGGCCAACGCTGCTCTCCTCTTCACCCAGGTGGGTGTTGAGGGCAGGATCACCAAATGCTCCCACCTCTTCACCCATGAGGATGTTGAGAGGATGATGTTCTTCGCTCATACTCATTTTTAATAAGTCTCCTAAATAAAATTCCACAAATAAAAATTAAACCAATTTCCACCAAAAGACAGTTTAACATAGGGTAGCAAAAACAAATTCTGTGTTGGGGTAGCGTGGACAGAATTTTTAGATTAGGCTATCAGAGTAAAGGGCACGGATAATCCCGGGAAAAATACAAACAACTTCAACAATTAAACTTTATCTTCCCAGAATTATCCCACCGCTGCATACACCACTGTAACGGTCCGTAAAACGCGGTACGGCATAAACACGACAAAAGGTACTACTGACCCTCAAAAACCCAGTACTGTACCGACCGCTTTCCGCGAAACCGTTAATGGAGGGTATACTCAATTACTACTAGTCATGCACACCCTCACTGATATGATTTCTCCTTCATGCATAACAATGATTACAAGGAGGATACCCAAACACCTCATCACTTTTAAGATTAAAAACGAATTAGATTATAGATAAAATGCTGGGTAAGAGATTAGAATTATTGAAGAGAAGTACAGTAGGTTACAAAATCTTCTACCTTATACCAGTAACCAGTTCCCACATAACCTAACCCCAGACCACCCGTAGCATCGGTACAGCGGTACATTATAATTGATCCTCGTTAAACATTTTTGTTATCCAAACTTGTTAGAAGATTCGGCCCGATGGGCGGAAGGCCTACAGCATATCTGGAGTCCATTTCCTCTTCAGTCGCTTTCCCTAGCCTTCTTTAGGCTCCAGGTGAATGTTGGTCTCCAACCGAGTCACCGGGTCACCGGGTCCCTGTAACATTATATATCCAAATAACTATGGTATCCTACATATTCAAGTGGTCTAAGGTTGTACATATGGAATTACACAGAATATAAAAAATAGAAACTACAATACAGTACAACATAAATCATAAAATCAAAGCAGCACATATAGAAACATGGGAAAAGAATAATCTGGGAACATAATCTGTTGGTATGGACGGCAGTGTGCCAAAAGAAGAAAAAGTTATATCTTTAGTAATTAAGGAAGTTTCCCAATTTTAGAGTTTAGTAAGTGGCGTATAATGGGGGGTCCGGGGGTCAGAGCCCCCCGGTATTCCGTGGGGGTTCGGGGGGCACCGCCCCCCGAAAAAATTTGAGCAATCAAGGGTGTTAGCAACCTGTTTTTGTGTATTCTGCAGATGATTGGAAGTAGTAAATGCAAGTGATTATTTTAATTTAAATGTGAAATAATAGTCCTCCCTCACAGATAATTACATACTGGTTAATAGTTTTTAAAATCAATGTAAGTAGTTTAAGCACCTTACCTGGGAATACTACGAATGTTCAGTGATGATATTGGTTAATTCCCCATAAAATGATGTTGAGTACCTGTATCAACATGCAGTACCGGTATATCCAGCAAAATGTAAATAGTAATTAGATATACTGTACAGTATGCACAATTGGATTAAGATGCCCTTTCCGTTAGCCAGACTCAAGAGATTATAAAATAAATTAATAACTCAAATTTATTTTGTAAAGTAGTCTGTTGCCCCCTGCTCACCACGGGGAGGTGGAAATAGGACTCCTGAGCAGGAACAAAATTTATGGATGCACTTGCTATGTGCTGTCTCATCTGGACGGATGTTATCGCGTCGTGGTTGTTGTTGTTGTTCCCCAGGCTGTCTGGCCGAACAGCCCCAAGGTCTCGAGCAAGGCCAAGGCCACAAACGAGTGCCCCCACAAAATCCTCCCTGCTTACCACTAACAAAGCCCGGGTGACCGAAGCCACTCCAAGGCAGGGAGCTAAGGAGGGTGCGGAAACGCCCGGGAAACCAAAGCCCCACCCAAGGCCCTGTGCCCCTCAGCAATTATGAAGGGAAAGTTGAGGGCAAGGGAAAAATGTGACGCATTGGCTCCGAATCTGCCAACTTCTAGGTTGGCAGTAGGGAGGTCAATCCACGGAAATGACGCCGCCACTTGAGATCTAGAAGATATATAAGTAAAAGGAACAGTCAGAGTAAGCTATGGGTATGGCAGAGATCGCTAAGTTCTCACTCGGATAGACCAGCCCATCACCGCATGACTAGAACCCAATCCTCTCAGCATCAGCTAGGAAAGGCCCTAGAAAGCCGCCTTTGGCGGGGGGATAGCTCCCCTATTTCAACTCCTTTCGGGGTTGAGCACCTGCTCAACACGCTCAAAACTTTCCTTAAGGCCAGGCCTAGCCTAGGCCTATGCCTGCATTTCAGAAAAAGTCAAATTAGGCATAGGCAGGGTGTCAAACAACGCTGTTTTTTTGAGTGATAACGCAAATTAATTTTTTGTATAATGATAACAGAAACTCCCCCAACCCCCTTTTTTTTAAGAAACAAAAAAGGTAAATTGACATAATTTTGGTCTCCATATTTTCCATCTGGAATGCTTTTAGATTGCAGAAAATACTGTTTTAGACACCTAAATTCTCAAAAAAATCACGGGGGGGGGCATGCCCCCGGGGCCCAGACCCCCCTAGAGCTCGCGTCTTCGCCGCTCCGTCGCGCTATAATGATAACAAAATAATAAACCATAATGATAACACAATTCATATTTTGTGGATTGACACCCTGGGCATAGGCCTAATTAAGATAATTAGCCTAGCCTACATCGAATGATGATGGACGAGGACACGGGCCGACTGCAGGAAGACATGAATGTAGTGTTCCAGTGGACCAGGGAAAACAACATGCAATTCAATGAAGAAAAATTCCAATTACAGTAATACGGTACGGAGATAATAATGGCGTTAAAGAAATTACAAATTACTTAACAGAATCTAACCACATAATAGAACGGAAAGACAGTGTGAAAGACCTTGGGGTATTAATGTCTGAAAATATGGGTTTCAAAATACATAACCAGGTCAAAGTTGCGGCTGCGAAACGTCTAACGGGGTGGATTCTACGTACATTAAAAAACGCTCTTCAAATATCTAGTGCTACCGCGGCTTGAATACTGTAGCATATTAACATGCCCATACAAAGCAGGTGAAATAAATGACTTGTGTACAAAGAAATTTCACTTCGCATATAAGTTCGATAAAACATCTACACTACTGGCCCATAGGCCTACTTTTTTATTAGGTTTTGCCGAGGGTTAAAACACATTTTCTTATGATCTTTAGAGCATAGGCTATAGAATTAGGCTATAGATTCAATATTTATCTTCAAATATATCAAAAAAAATTGTGGTATTAAAATAACATTGAACCCAAATTACTTACGCTGCAACAGGTAACATAACAGGTTAATTAATGGTTATCCCTCTGACTCTGAGACTCAATTATGGACATTCCTGGAATCCTGGTGAATCCTGGAAAAACCGTGTTACAGCGGCCCCACACTGGCACTGTGACTGTAGGGCTTAGGATTCAGGAATAGGCTAAGGCCTAGCCTACACTAGTACACTCAGCACTCTACAGGATTATAGGCCTAGGCCTAGTGACCATTACACCTACCTGTGTTTGGCGGCAGTGCACTCGTGTTATATAAAAGTGTTATAGCTCAGTTTTTAGCTGTTAGTTTACTTGTTTTTGTTTTTCTGTACTTAGTTTCTTGCTCCTCGCTAAGCTTATTGGGATCATGGCAGGTATGGAGTGCGAGTCTCTAACTGATCTGCATCATCTTATTCTCCAGGTAAGAGAGGAGATGGTTGTGGTGAAGGAAGAGGTCTTGGCTCAAAGGGAGGTTAATGTTAAACTTCAGAGGGAAGTGGATTTGATTAAAGACGAAAATCTAGCTTTCAAGCTTAGCCAAGAGGAAATAAAGTCAAGTAAGGGGAAAAGAGAGGAAGTTGATGAACAATTGTATTCATGGCAGGTTGTTAAAAATACGGGTGGGAAAGTCACACTCAAGAAGCAGGATAGTAGAATAGGTATGAGTGTGACAAATACATTCTCTCCTTTGCGAGACGAATGTGAGGGAAAAGATAGTCAGGATAAGGGAGGGATAACCGAAGTGCCTGCCGCCGACTCCGCTCCAACCTCTGACGCTGTGCTACCTACCACCACCACTACCCCCACCACCACCACCACCAAGGGAGCTTCTGCCACCACCGGGGGTTCTCCAACTGCAGCTGCTGGATCCTCCCGAGGGAAAGGTAAGTCTGTGTCGATTGTGGGCGACTCCATGGTAAGACATTTAGTTAGGGCTACCCGCACTAAACTTAGGAAGGTTGTGTGTCTGCCTGGCCATGGAGTTGGGAGGGTTTTAGAGAAGATGGACCACATCTTGGAAGATAGTGGAGATAACCCCATTATCTGTCTCAGTGCCGGGAGTAACGATGTTGGTAAGGGTAGAAGTGAGGAACTGCTGCAGCAGTATCGGGATGTGTTAGATAAAGTTAGGATGAAGGGAGGGATCCCTGTAGTACATTGTATCCTACCCAGAAGAGGAGTTCCCAAGGAATGGACATCCAGGGCGATTGGTGTCAATTGCCGTTTGGAGAAATATTGCAAAGAAAAAGCAATACCATTCATTGATAACTGGGATAGTTTCTATGGGAGAGATGGGATGTACGCAAGGGATGGGGTTCATCTTTCACGGTTAGGGGTTTCTACATTAGCTAGTTCTTTAGATAGGGTGGTTGTGGGGTTTTGAACAGAAATATTGAGAGTGTAAATGAGAGGTTAAATGGAACAATTTTAGCGTCAGGCGAAAGCGATAAGGATATTCAGTCTCATGCTAAAAATGATGACTATAATGCAAATGATAGTAGTGATGGTGCAACGGAAGATGGAAATGTCGCTAAAAACAAAGGTAAATTAGGTATAAAGAAAAGAAGTAAATTGAGAGTATATTACACAAACTGTAGGAGTCTATGTAACAAAATGAACGAACTTAGAGCCCTTGTTAGCAAAGAAAATATAGACATAATAGCGCTAACTGAAACGTGGATTAATACAGAAACCAGGCATTTTTTAGCAGAATTTGATATACCAGGATATAGTTTGTTTAAATATGACCGAACAAGTAAGAGGGGTGGCGGTATAGCAGTGTTTGTCAGGAGTACATTAAAAAGCTGTATTAAATCAGGTATTAGACTAAATAACGATAATGAAAGTGTTTGGGTAGAGGTTAACGAAGGTAGTAAGACCATAGTTATTGGAGTTATGTATAGACCGCCAAATATGAGTAGAAATGACGGAACGTCATTATGGGAGGAAATTAAAATGGCATCAAGGTTTAGCAATGTGTGCATTATGGGGGATTTTAATTTTCCGAATATAGATTGGCAGCATCAAATAGGAGACTCTGATTCTGAGGAGTTTATAGAGGTAGTACAAGATAGTTTTTTATTTCAATTCATAGATACGCCGACTAGAGGTAATAATATTCTCGATTTAGTTTTCAGTAACAATGAACATATGGTAAATAATGTAGAGATAGGGGACCACCTAGGAAATAGTGACCACAATTCTGTGTATTTTAATATACAATGGAAAGGTAATACCAGAGAGAATACAACATTAATACCTGACTTTAGAAAAGCCAATTATGGTGGGTTAAGAAGAGCCCTATTAGCGGACCCTATGGTCAAAAAATTAAGTCGATCCAGGTGTCCAAATGAGTGTACCCCTTCTCAGGCACCTGTCATCTTAAGTCAGGAAGAGACGTCAACCTTGGTAGATACATACGATAATTTTATCAAGTCAGTATTCAATGCACAAAATAAATACATCCCCAAAAGAAAATTTAGATCAACACAGAACCAACCCAAATGGATGAATAATAGACTATTAGATCTTCTAGGACAAAAGAGAGGAATATATAGAAAAATTAGAAAAGGCAAAATTCACCTACTTGCTTACTATCAGAATCTATCAAGACAGGTAAAAAAGGATATTAGGAAAGAAAAAAGAAATTATGAAATTAAGGTTGCCAATGACTCAAAAAATAATCCTAAAGCTTTTTACCAACTATATAAATCCAAGGTTAGAGATGTAATTGGTCCCCTTAAAACTTCGATAGGAGAAATGACAGAAAATGATTTAGAAATGTGCAGTACATTAAATAGTCAATTTCTTTCCGTTTTCACTAATGAAAATTTGGCACAGTTTCCAGAAGTCCGTAAGGTATATAGCGATAGTATAGAAAATAGGTTAAGTACGGTTACTATAAGTAGAAATGATGTGCTTAAGGAAATTGACAGACTGAAACCTCATAAATCGCCTGGTCCTGATGAGGTATATGCTAGAGTATTAACAGAATGTAGGGATGAGTTAAGTTACCCATTAACATTTTTATTTAACAAGTCATTGGAGACAGGTATAGTTCCAGAAGCTTGGAAGCTTGCAAACGTAGTTCCGATCTTAAAAAAAGGTGACAAATCAATAGCATCCAATTACCGTCCCATTAGTCTTACATCAATCATAGGAAAGCTACTAGAGTCAATTATTGCTAGTAAAATTAGAAACCACTTAGATACATTTAATTTAATAAATTCTTCTCAGCATGGATTCACTCAGGGACGTTCTTGCCTTACTAATTTGCTTAGTTTTTTCTCAGAGGTATATGAAGCAGTAGATAATGACAAGTCATATGATATAATATATTTAGATTTCAGTAAAGCTTTCGACAGAGTCCCCCATGAGAGATTGATGAGAAAGGTTGAGGCGCATGGAATAGGTGGGGCGTTGTTGGGATGGATTAGGTCATGGCTAATTGGTAGGAAGCAGAGAGTCAGCATAAATGGTACGAAGTCAGAATGGGGAGCAGTCAAAAGTGGTGTCCCCCAGGGTTCTGTATTAGGTCCTCTGTTGTTTGTTATATACATAAATAACCTTGATTTAGGTATAACTAGTAGGATAAGTAAATTTGCAGACGATACCAAAATGGGGAGAACAATTGATTCAGATAGAGATATAGAGTGCCTACAAAGGGATCTAGATACCTTACACGAATGGTCAGTAAATTGGCAGATGAAGTTTAACATTGACAAATGCAAGGTATTAAAGATAGGGAAGATGCATACAAATGTTAAATATAAACTAGCTAATGTGGAATTAGAAAACTCGAATTGTGAGAAAGATCTAGGTGTGTTTGTTAGCAATGATTTGAAGCCTAGACAACAGTGTATAAGCGTTCGAAACAAGGCAAACAGGATTCTCGGGTTCATCTCAAGGAGTGTGAGTAACAGAACTGCTGATGTTATCTTAAAACTTTACTTATCATTAGTGAGACCCCATATGGATTATGCTGTTCAATTTTGGTGTCCTTATTACAGAATGGACATAGATTCATTGGAGAGAGTACAATGTAGAATGACAAAAATGATCCATAATATTAGAAATCTTCCGTATAAAGAAAGGTTGAAGAAATTAGGCTTACATTCGTTAGAGAGACGCAGAGTTAGAGGGGATATGATAGAGGTGTTCAAGTGGGTTAGTGGGATTAACAAAGGGGACATGACAAATGTACTAAAGCTCAGTGATAGCGAAAGAACTCGTACCAATGGTTTCAAATTAGATAAATTTTGTTTCAGAAAAGATATAGGCAAATATTGGTTTGGTAACAGAGTTGTAGATGGGTGGAATGGACTACCAAGTGCTATAGTGGGATTAAAAACGATAGGGAGCTTTAAGATAAAATTGGATAAGCATATGGACGAGAAGGGTTGGGTGTGAAGGGGGATCAGCAGGGTTGGGCCAATCAGCGCTCTGCAGACCCCCGTAATCCTGCGTTAATCTCTAACCGTTTTGGTAAGATGATCCTCAGGGTATTAGAGTGTTGAGCCTATAATTGGGCTTTGTAATTGGGGTTGTGTGGGACAGGGATCTGCCTTGCTTAGGCCAATCGGCTTTCTGCAGACTCCCATTTTCTTATGTTCTTATGTTCTTATATAATTCTTAAGTAACTTAACTTAGTCAAGTGTAACTCGCATTTTAGTATTTAACATTTAGCCTATGGGTAACAATAATAGCCTAGGCTATAATTGATGGACAACAGAGGACATAATAGCAGCCATCGACAAGATTGGACCAAACTCTGCGGCAGGACCAGACGGCTTTCATGCCCAACTGCTAAAAAACTGCAAACATCAGCTAGCCCTGCCTCTAAAACTGCTGTGGAGCAAGTCCCTCCAAACTGGATATGTACCACAATCCCTAAAAGAAGGTAATGTCACACCAATACACAAAGGGGATAGTAAAGGCATAGCCAAAAATTACAGACCAGTGGTGCTGACGTCACATCTTATTAAAATCATAGAAAGAACAATACGAGCTAAGATGGTCAGCTTCCTGGAAGATAACGAGGCGTTCAACGAGGGGCAACATGGCTTTAGAAAAGGCCGCTCCTGCCTCTCACAACTACTATCACACTACGACAAAATCCTACAGGATATTCAAGACGGAGAAAATGTAGACGTCATATACTGTATCTAGATTTCGCCAAAGCTTTTGACAAGGTGGACCATGGGATCCTTCTACATAAACTCAAATCACTGGGAATAGGGGGAGACCTTGGAAGATGGCTCCACAGCTTCATCACCAACAGAAAACAAAGAGTCACGGTTCAAGGAAGCCTATCAGAAGCAGGTGGGGTCATCAGCGGAGTACCACAAGGATCAGTACTGGGACCTCTCCTATTCCTCATCATGATAGGAGACATCGACAGGGACCTGGAACACTCAACAGCCACATCGTTTGCAGACGACACCAGACTCATGAAGAAAATCACCTCACAACATGATGCTCAGCTACTACAACAAGACTTGGACAAAATCCTGAAGTGGGCAGAAGAAAACAACATGGCCCTAAACGGAGACAAGTTCGAGCTTCTAAGGTACGGGAACAAGAGAGCACTACAAAACGACACCAACTACAAAAGTGGACAGCAAGAAATTACCGCCAAGGACACAGTGAAGGACTTGGGAGTAAATATGAGCAGTGACGCCACTTTTTCCCAGCATATTACCAAAGCCACAACAACAGCAAAACAAATAGCAGGCTGGATCCTGAGAACCTTCCACACAAGAAATGAGAGGTGTATGCTAACACTGTGGAAGTCACTGGTCCTACCACGACTGGAGTACTGCTCCCAGCTCTGGTCTCCCCAAAAGGTAGGAGAAATAACAGAAATTGAAGCCACCCAGAGGACATTCACCAGTAAAATCCATGGGTTTCAACACTTTAACTACTGGGAGAGACTTAACCCGGCAAGCGCGATAGGCCTCACGGAAGGCTTCCTATAGGGAACGCGATAGGCCTCACGGAAGCAAGACCATAAAAAAAAGACTTCCAAAAAAAAAAAGGGCCTATCAAAACAAAGGAATTTGTCTCTAGGTGAGATAATTCCCCTCCAGTGCTCATCCATGTAAATCTCACCCACCCCCCTCCCCTCCTTCCCCACCTTATTCCCCCCTCCCTCCCCTCCTCAATTATCACCTATTTTTCCTCTTATTATCATCATTTATCGGTTATTTTTCTCTCCCGCGATAATGTAGCATAAGTGGGTTGCAGAAAAGATCGTTATGTAACACCCAGACACCGGCCCACACCACCCCGCTCGTCTCAGTTACCTCACAGACAGCGAGAGAGGAGGGTTGCCTGTGGCTCTCTCTCGCCTGAGATTATGACCGGGTGGCCAATATCTTCGTTTTTCACCACCCAAATGCTTTTCCCACTTATTTTAGCACTCTTGAAGGTTCATATATACATCATATATGTAAAATAAAAGCATACCGAAAACAAATAATGCTCTATATTGTAAATATAACGAATTCTGTCAGAATCCAAGGCTAGAAATGCACAACTAACTACCCTAGCCCCTAGGTCTATTTCGCGCTTGTCAGGTTAAGGAGCTGCAGCTGTACTCACTTCAAAGACGTAGGGAGAGATACATCATCATCTACGTCTGGAAGATTTTGGAAAAAAAGGTACCAAATCCAAACATCCAAGAGACTCAGGCCCGCAGTACCAAACGTTCCCTTCCCTCGAAGGTATCCTTCCTTTCAAAATTCGTAGTATAGAAACATTCTTTGGGATTTGTTTGGCTGAGCGAATGCTTTCGTAAACGGTCGCCGCGACCGTTTACGTCCAATATTATTGGAATCTGAAGAGGACCTTCGACCCTTCTCTTCGATGGTCGTCGGATCCCTTCGTGTGCTAATTGAATTTTATTATGTGTATTATTGTTTCAATTCGTAAATTAAAGGTTACAGAAGACATTCTTTAATGCAAATCAATTGCATAATGTACGAAACTATTAATATATATTAATATGGGTTACAATTAGCACATTTCCAAAGACTTTCGATATATCTTCAATGACGATGTTGAACTTGACAGGAGCCATTGTACAGGCACCTTCACCTGAGGCCTATGTCGGCCAGCCTTGACAAATTGTAGATCACTTCATCAGATTTTATTCGCCCAATTACTACCCAGGTAAGGAAATTCACGACATTCCATTATACTTGCTTGTATTTTTGGCTTGGAATCCTCATTTGGTGACTATTATTATCTATGTATTTGAGGCATATTTCCTGAAATAAGTCTTGCAATTGACGAGGATGGGTGTGAATGGGATCTGCCGTGTGTGGGCGTGTCAGCTCTGCAGACTAGTTATATATGTTCATTTATGGAAGTATTTAAAGTAGGCCTAGGCCTAGCCCAATCAGGGAGAACATGTTAGTCCCTATTTATAGCCTACTTTAGTAGGGTAGGTTAGGCCTATATTTTTTAATCCAATAGGCCTAGCCTATGTTAAAATAGCCAACAATAGGGTACCTAGGTTAACAAGTCCCAGATATTGAAAGAAAAAGTGGTAAAAATTGAAGAGACCTTGGACAGCCTTTTTAACTAGGCCTAGGCTAGGCCTATAATTATGTTTTGTTAGGTTAGGTAAAAAGGCCATTGTTGACTATTTTAACATAGGCTAGGCCTATTGGATTAAAAAATATAGGCCTAACCAGCCTACCCTACTAAAGTAGGCAATAAATAGGGACTAACATGTTCTCCCTGATTGGGCTAGGCCTACTTGAAATACTTCCATAAATGAACATAAGATAACGAGTCTGCAGAGCTGACTGGCCCACACACGGCATATCCCATTCACACCCATCCTCGTCAATTGCAAGACTTATTTCAGGAAATAGGCCTATGCCTCAAATAGATAGATAATAATGGTCACCAAATGAGGATTCCAAGCCAAAAATACAAGCAAGTATAATGTAATGTCGTGAATTTTCTTACCTGGGTAGTAGGCTAATTGGGCGAATAATCTGATGAAGCAGTCTTAAGGACCTATCCATATGGAAGCATACAACAGGAGTTGTGATTAGATGATACAATATTATATAACGGGTACCTATGTATGTAAGAATTGCAATAAATTATGTGAAATATATTGTTCTTTCTTTATGCGGTACCTATAATTGTCCAAGCATCATATATTTAGTCATTTATAAAAGTAAACCTGCCTACTAGACTTTCTGTTTTTGGTACTGTATAGTACTGTAGACAGGGCAGGTGTCAATTTGATACAGAATAAGTATTGAAAATAAATGGTTTTCTATATTAGCCTAGTCAAAGGGGGTGATCAAATTACTATTAACTTGAAACCCGAAACTTTATGATATTGCTGCACTGCCACTGAATGGTACTAGATTAAAACCTGGCACTTTTCATGTAGCAGAACTGTACAGTATAAAACTTGGGGCAAATTGGTGCAGCTGTGGTAAAATGTGGTAAGCAGTATCGTTAGGCTACACTACTTCAAGAAACCTATCATAGCCTAGGCCTATTCCAAATTTGTAGGTTAGGTTAACTCAGAAATTGCTTTCCCCATTAGCTAACCTAACCTTGGCTATATTAATTTGCCAACAATTTTGCATTGTTTAAAGAGTAGGCTACATGTTGATTAAATATGCAAGTCCCATGGAGATTAAAAAATACTATTTAGCCATGAAATCTTTTTCTATAATTAGGCTAGGATAGGTGACTATCCCTAGATGTCTAAAGCCGATGAGAACAATTGTGTGATCCAAACACTCCCTGCTAAATCTTTGGAAAAACTCGGAGAGTCGGAGGTTACCTCGCTTGGATAGCTAAAATAGATTAGTTTTATTAAGTTACCATGGTTATTATAAACTAAATAATCCACTAGCCTCTCATGCCTAACCCATCGTCCAAAATCCAACCCTGGTAACCTCTTAAGGTTAGGCTAGGCCTACCCTGTTTTCAGTAGTTTTAATATATCAAGATAATTACTTTAACAATATAGGCTAGGCCTAGGCTAAATTCTCATCAAAATTGCTCATAGCCTATGTCCAATTTAAGCATTTCTTACTATGAAATGGAGGACTCGAAGCTTTACCTTTCCCATTTGGGAAGGGTCAGCCAGGGGATAGATAGCCTATGGCAATCTACAGCCCACTATCCTAGCTCTGGCCCTTTTTGAGTTAGAGATAGGCTAGGTTAGATTTCACAATTTATGGCCATAGGCCTAGATCTACTTGGAACAGGTGAACAGAGCTGGGCTTGAATATAACAGAAAAGTTTGCTTGATATTATAACCAAGCCACTTTTCCAGAGAGCCAAGCACAACCCAATTATTCAGCGAAAATCCATACCACAACCCCATGGCTATTCCTAAACTCAAAAATTGATTGGTGGTTGAAGGGAAATTAGGCTAAGAGAAACTCAATGGTCCTCTGGGGAATCACTAGGGCCTAGGCTACCTTATTTTCGTCAATTGAGAATGTCCTAAATACAGAATAATAAGATTAATGCAATAAACTGGGTAAATAATACACCAGGGACCATCACTTTATTACGATTCGATTCCGTCTGTATTCCCGTGAGGCTGCCCGAGGCAGTAATTTGTAAACAAAACGTTCCTCAGGTATACCAACCGTAAGAAATGCACCGCGGCGAGTTTGACAGGCTTACCAACCATACGTCCGACGGCATCGCACGAGAGATTCTCACAAGGAAGCAACTGGTGGTACCACCTTCACGTGCGAATCCGACGTGCGAATCCTTCGTCGAAGGGATCGCACGATTATCTAGTACTGCGGGCCTCAGCACCAAAGGCGAGGGAGGCTGTGCTATGTGAGGACTACGCCGGGATCAACACAAAAAATCAAATCCCTGATCCATCACAGCTTTACATACAATGGAACCAGACTGTTCAACTGTATACCAGCCCCTCTCAGGAACATGACCGGGGTATCTCCAGACACCTTCAAGAAACACTTGGACATGTGGCTGGCCAAAATACCGGACCGGCCACCAACACCAGGATACCCCAGCACCAACTCCAACCGACTTCTGGAATGGAGAGTGGAAGAAAGGGAGCTGCCTGGTGACCCTGGTCGCAGTGGAGCCCCAGCTCAACTGTGTCACTAACGGACGGAATACAACTAAGTGTAACTAAGTGTAAGTGTAACTTGATTCCTTGAACACTTCTCAGCTCCTTTTATAGCCCTATATCACTGACTGCAAATTACCTATATTATGTGTTATTTTCCATTTCAATGCACATTTTAACCTAGTCACAGCAATACAAAAATGGCTACTGGACCTGAAGTAAGTGTCTTTCTCACTGCTAATTACTTCAAGGGAATGTTGTTAAATTCTGGCATGACACCGGCTGCATATTTCACACTCTGGAAAACCTCTTTCTCCATAATGAAAGCAAAAAATGACATATGCATCGTAATCTACAATACACTACTGTACCTGATACAAATTTTGGACAGTCAAAATAACATATATATACGGATTTTACACTAAAAAGCATTTAACAAACTCAAGAAAAACCTATTAGAATATTACCTCTTGGAGTAGTGTCATAAGGTAATAGGACGCTCACGTAGAGTTGGATATGGTAGGGGTTTAATACCTATAGGCCTAAGCATAGGATCTGGTACTATCTGTAAGTAGTTTCTTATTGTATTTTGTTTGCCAGATCATCAAACGCGATGACGGTATTAGTTCATCTATACATTTACTATGGTGGCTTCGGCATTCGGCACTAATTCCCTCTACTAAACCTGATAATATGGCCAATGAATTGTACTTTGAGCATTTGTGTGTTTAAAAACAACACATAATATGAAACTATATTTATCTTAACCCTGTACTTAGATTTGGTTCATTGTGTATGAATTGAAGTTTGGTCTATAGTACCGTACTTGTCGAGATATCTTAAGGTCCTAATGCTTCAATAGCTTAACAATAACAATCATCATCATCATTCCTTCCCGAATCCCAGAACCCCTTGCCTCCAGAGTCCAAAGAGCCTACACTCTGCATAATTATGGCTTTCCAGAAATTCCAGCACTCCAAACGTTATTATATATAGGTAGGTAAGTAATAATAGTAACTATTGAAAGTTCAGTATAAGTTTATTCAGTAGAAAATTGACGTCTGCAGGAGGCTGGTCTGCGGTTGCTACTCCACTCTTCAGGCCCAGGGGCAGGGCTCTCCAGGCTCGGGGAGATCTGGAAACAGTAATTAGGATAATTTTCCTTTATCGGTAGTAATATAAAAAGGGGCCTAGTTTGGCGCCCTGATGGACGGTCTAGATTTCCATTTTATGAGGTAGGTATTGTCACTACAAACAAAAGTTCTAAGTACACAAATGGCCTGAGTAGATGAACTATTACTAATTAATACTGGTTCATTGAACACAACAATGGTGACACACAAGTAACATGGTACAACTATGATCAATTTGGAATTAGGTTAGGCTAGGCTAAGTGAGGGGCAAGAAAAAGGGAGAGAATTAGGAGGGGTTAGGCTAGGATAATGAAATAGGATAGGTTAGGGTATGTTTAGGACAAGTGGAAAGGACGTTAAGGTGTGTGAGAGAAGAGGCAAGAAATTAGGCTAGGTTAGGCTAGGCTAGGTGAGGGGCAAGAAAAAGGGAGAGAATTAGGAGGGGTTAGGCTAGGATAATGAAATAGGATAGGTTAGGGTATGTTTAGGACAAGTGGAAAGGACGTTAAGGTGTGTTAGAGAAGAGGCAAGAAAAAGGGGTATTAGGCTAGGTTAGAGTGAGTGAGTAGGAAATTTAGATAGGCTAGAATAGGAGGGTCAGGAGGAATTAGGCTAGGTGGTAGGAAGCAAAGAGAGAATGGAAGGATAGGTAAGTTAAGGTAAGAACACAGGGAAGTAGCTGAGGTAGGCTAAACAACTTCTGTCTCCCAGGTCACTCTTACAAGCACGTTCTGACGCCTCTAGGCGATTACCAATACTCCACAAAAGAATTGACCCGATCGTCCAGAAGTTGTTAAGCTATTAAAAGGATGAAACATATAAAATCTATTCCAAAAATGGTCACCTACATGTAAAAAAAACCAATAACTTACGAAATATTAGGACACGCTCACGTAAACGATGTGTCATTTTCGGACTTGGGTAAATTCGTCGATTTTCACATTAATAGCTCTAGATGTGGACTTTTACTTTTATACTGACTCTATTCATAGTTCCGTCTTTTTATATCTTATTAGTTAATTGGGGTTCCCGAATTAAAAGTGGAACGAGTTGTCTTAAAAGATGTTGTTGTTGTTGTTGTTGTTGTTGTTCCCCAAGCTGCCTGGCCGAACAGCCCCAAGGCCCCGAGCAAGGCCATAACTGAGCGCCCCCACAGAACCCTCTCTGCCTACCACAATAAAGCCTGGGTGACCGAAGCCACTCCATGGCGGGGAGCTGAGGAGGGTGCGGAAACGCCCGGGAAACCAAAGTCCCACCCAGGGCCCTGTGCCCCTCAGCAATTATGAAGAGAAAGTTGAGGGGCAAAGGAAAATGTGACGCTTTGGCTTCCAATCTTGGTAGATTGGGAGGTCAATCCACGGAAAAGACGCCGTCACTTGAGATCTAGGAAATACATAAGTAAAAGGAACAGTCGGAGTAAGCTATGGGTATGGCAGAGATCGCTCAGTTCTCACTCTGATAGACCAGCCCATCACCATATGACTAGAACCCAATCCTCTCAGCATCAGCTAGGAAAGGCCCTAGAAAGCCGCCTTTGGCGGGGGGATAGCTCCCCTATTTCAACCCCTTTCGGGGTTGGGCACCCGCCCAACTTAAAAGATGTTTACGAAGGTAGCCTGGCATTCCCCAGTCCGAGATGAGACAATCGTCGATGAGCGCCACACCCTTTGTCTGGTCTGGCCCATGAAATGGCGGACCGGTTGAAATTTCACCTTACCCAACTATTCTTCGGTCCTAATAATCATGTTCACTTCACTGACACTTCTACTTAAACACAAATATATAATGGCATGCTATAATACTCAACTCACCTCATCTGAGGGCGCACTAAACTTCCCCACACGGAGCACAAAGGGAGGGGCCGAAGGAGTCGGCCTAGGGGGTGGTGTGAATAAGTGCCAGGTAGGACACGGAGTGCCCACGGACGCGGCTTGGGGGCCAAACTCGCGAAGAAACGCTGACAATGAAATTTATGACCTATTCCGCAGTAGGATAAGTAGTTGATTGGGAATTTATTGAGATACCTGATTTTTGCAGGAGATTGCTATTATGAAAAGAATGTCCTTGTAAATTTTCTGTTTTCTAACTATGTTTAGTTACTGAATAAAAGGCAAATACAGGTAATGATGTCATGGGGTTCACCTTAATTATTTAAAGGTATCCGCTCTCAGTTGCGCAGTTAGATTTAATGTAGGAGTAGGTATTTATTGAACTATTAGATTATAGTGGGAGTTAGGCATCTAGAAAAGGGTATTGTATTAATTTTTCGGTCTACTCAAATGGGTTGAGGACGGAATTAAAGGTAAGAAAAGGGGTAGTGACGTCAGGAGCTTCTCGAGGGGAACTATGACACGTTAATGACGTCATGAGGGGAGGGAAGTTTGATTTTCAGGTTAAGGAGTTCGCAATTAATTATCTGAGGATTCGGAGTTAGTGTGTCCTCAGTGAGTACAACAACCTTATAATAACTACTGGATACCATTATAGGACTGGAAGTGAGTGAAAAGTAACAAGTCTTGGTGAATTGATTGCCAAAATCAAGCACAGCTTTTTTGCTACCTTACACACAAGTAGACCTTTTTGCATCCCACACGTCAGCAAAGACCCCTCAATATCTGACCCGGTGGTCTGTAACCCCGGCGGGGGGACCGGACGCTTTTTCCGTCAATTGGAACATATGGTCGTCCATCTAGATTTCGCCAAAGCTTTTGACAAGGTGGACCATGGGATCCTTCTACATAAACTCAAATCACTGGGAATAGGGGGAGACCTTGGAAGATGGCTCCACAGCTTCATCACCAACAGAAAACAAAGAGTCACGGTTCAAGGAAGCCTATCAGATGCAGGTGGGGTCATCAGCGGAGTACCACAAGGATCAGTACTGGGACCTCTCCTATTCCTCATCATGATAGGAGACATCGACAGGGACCTGGAACACTCAACAGCCACATCGTTTGCAGACGACACCAGACTCATGAAGAAAATCACCTCACAACATGATGCTCAGCTACTACAACAAGACTTGGACAAAATCCTGAAGTGGGCAGAAGAAAACAACATGGCCCTAAACGGAGACAAGTTCGAGCTTCTAAGGTACGGGAACAAGAGAGCACTACAAAACGACACCAACTACAAAAGTGGACAGCAAGAAATTACCGCCAAGGACACAGTGAAGGACTTGGGAGTAAATATGAGCAGTGACGCCACTTTTTCCCAGCATATTACCAAAGCCACAACAACAGCAAAACAAATAGCAGGCTGGATCCTGAGAACCTTCCACACAAGAAATGAGAGGTGTATGCTAACACTGTGGAAGTCACTGGTCCTACCACGACTGGAGTACTGCTCCCAGCTCTGGTCTCCCCAAAAAGTAGGAGAAATAACAGAAATTGAAGCCACCCAGAGGACATTCACCAGTAAAATCCATGGGTTTCAACACTTTAACTACTGGGAGAGACTTAAGGAGCTGCAGCTGTACTCACTTCAAAGACGTAGGGAGAGATACATCATCATCTACGTCTGGCAGATTTTGGAAAAAAAGGTACCAAATCCAAACATCCAAGAGACTCAGCACCAAAGGCGAGGGAGGCTGTGCTATGTGAGGACTACGCCGGGATCAACACAAAAAATCAAATCCCTGATCCATCACAGCTTTACATACAATGGAACCAGACTGTTCAACTGTATACCAGCCCCTCTCAGGAACATGTCTCCAGACACCTTCAAGAAACACTTGGACATGTGGCTGGCCAAAATACCGGACCGGCCACCAACACCAGGATACCCCAGCACCAACTCCAACCGACTTCTGGAATGGAGAGTGGAAGAAAGGGAGCTGCCTGGTCGCAGTGGAGCCCCAGCTCAACTGTGTCACTAACGGACGGAATACAACTAAGTGTAACTAAGTGTAAGTGTATCTACCTGTTCCCTCCCCCAGACAC
This sequence comes from Paralithodes platypus, assembly GCA_032716605.1. Classification (NCBI taxonomy): domain Eukaryota; kingdom Metazoa; phylum Arthropoda; class Malacostraca; order Decapoda; family Lithodidae; genus Paralithodes; species Paralithodes platypus. Next base: position 11,179,164 of record CM064514.1, on the reverse strand, counting down.
GACCCTCATGTGCAAAGTCATCCAGCACCTCAGGTAATACAAAGGGCGAGTGTGTTGCACCAGTTTGGCCCACACATGCATGGTACAGCCAGCTGTGCCTATGGTGCCCGTCTCCAATAGAAATTCCAATCTCTCAATTCCACTTTGACCAAATTGGAAGCCTTCAGACTTGTCTAAATTTTGCATTATGGACGTTTTCCGGGCCAAATGGCTAAGAGAAAAGTACGATCCTATTTTACATCCTAAACTCAAAGCCCAATATACGGAAGCAACTCTCCGGCAATATGAATCACACTGGAAGAGTTTTACTACCTGGTTGGTGGAGTCCAATCAATGCAATCAGTCGGCCGGCCTTATTCTTTTGTATCTAAACTACCTTTTTGAACATAGACATCTGTCGGTGAATACCTTAAGAAATGATCTTACAGCCATTAAAGAACCGTTCTTTGACCTGACTGGACTCCGCCTGCCTCCTAAAGATGAAGCCGGATTTATCAAGGCATGTTTTAGACTCAGGGCACCCCGAAAGCAATTGCTCCCCCAGTGGTCCCTAGAGCAAGTTTTAACAAGATTAGCCTCTAGATCATATTCTGTGAACCCTTCATTAGCTAAACTGACAGAAAAATGTGTCTTCCTCTTAGCACTTGCCACAGCTCACCGAGTGTCAGAGCTAGCAGCAATGTCTAGATCTCCCAATTGTTTGCAATTCCAGGCCCAAAACCAAAGTGTAACTATAGCCCCAGCTCCGGATTTCATAGCAAAAAACGAACACGAGGGACACATTTTTACTCCTTTTACTATTCCTGCCTTGAAACAGGGCAATCGGCACCACCCCCTTTGTCCTGTTCAGGCATTGCACCCTTACATTAAGGCCACGAGACCATTGGTTGCCTCACACCTGTGGATCTCTCCAGATGATCAGACTCGCCTCTCGAAGAGACACCTTGCCTCCACGATTGTCAATGTAATCCAAGCGGCGGAACCGCGGTCAGTGGCTAGAGCCCACGATGTCCGGAAATGGGCAACTACAGTCCGCTTTCTGAATAATTATTCTATACAGGACATTTCCCAAACGGGGGTTTGGTCCTCTCATAATACCTTTCTGTCAAGATATTTGTCTGTTCATCTGGCGAGACCTTCAGTTCCATGTGTTGCACTACGCCAATCTCATATTCCATAAGATGAAGGTTCTTACGGTGCATGGTTATGCCTTCATTCTTCGAGTCTCCAAAAGGGATAGGGGGGGGGGGGGAAGGTAGAACAGAACGAAGTAGGAAGACAATGGTTTTAACTTCCATAATGAATAAATATAAACTGTGTGTGGGGAACAAGTACAGTAAACCCTCGCTATCTCTGACTAATTGGGGGGGAGACCCAGTCCGAGATGACCGAAAATCCGAGATGTCCGGAGTCCGGCTTGTGTCCGACCTAACAGAGGATAAAATCCGACCTAACCAATGTACGTCCGAGGCTACAATGAACTCGGAGACTACGGAAAAAATCCGACCTCAAGAGAGAAGTCCGCATCAACCTAGAAAACGAAGACAACCCTATTCGAACCCTATAATCTGTAATAGAAAACACAGTACATGTATTTTAGTTTTACAATATGTATTGTACAGTAGGCTATATTACACTTACCCCTTCATAGCTCTTGTCTGTAGTCTTGATGTCCTCCCTCCCCCCCTCCCCCCTCCCCAACACTGCATTAATTACTGCAGCATCCCCTTTTCACCCCCCACCTCCATCTCACTGTCCTTCTCCACCTCACTGTCCTTCTCCACCCAACTGTCCTTCTCCACCCAACTGTCCTTCTCCACCCCACTGTCCTTCACCACCCCACTGCCCTTCTCCACCTCACTGTCCTTCTCCACCCCACTGTCCTTCTCCACCTCACTGTCCTTCTCCACCCCACTGTCCTTCTCCACCTCACTGTCCTTCTCCACCTCACTGTTCTTCTCCACCTCACTGTCCTTGACCACCTCACTCCCCTTCTCACTGTTCTTCTCCACCTCAATGTCCATCGCACTGTTCTTCTCCACCTCACTGTTCTTCACACCACCACTCTTAGGACCATATCCCTTGCCTGTCATGGAACCCTCCTTTACCCTTACCCACACTGTCCTTCTCCACCTCACAAACAATGTAAGGTTCAGGTATACCCATGGGCACAGGCGTGCTACTCATTAATTCATCCAAATCCATGTCAAAGTCTGAGAGTGGCACAGTGTCTACAGTGCTCCACGAGGTGCTGGCAACTGAAGCTACACTGTGGAGGGAGGTGGTGCTAGCAAGCGACACCCCACTGGTAGCAGACGAAGTACGAACTCTGGGAGGAGCAGAGGGTACAAAGAAGGAGCTGATTTTCTGGGGTTTTTTCCGATTAAGGTGTGCCCTCTGTATATGGAATCGACCATTACGCAGTGGTTCATATAGGGACTGCAACTTTGGGTCATCTACTTGAGTCAGAAACTGAAGAATGGTGTCAAAGGAGTCTAGAGCATGCGAGACTGATATCTCGGCCCCCTCTGTCTCTTCGTCCGACTCATCCTGGGTCTCTTCTTCGGCTACCCCTAACACCTCGGCTGCAATTTGTTCGTCAGTCTTATGCTCGTGTCCAGGTAGGTCTCTGTCCTCTTGCAGCCAGTTGTCAACTTCTTCTTTGGGGAGGTCACCCTGGTTACCTTGGTTTAAGAGGTTCCTGAAGTCAGCTGCCCCAAACCCTTCAAAACCCGGATCTTGCACCTTCGGGATATTTAAGACCTTGGTCCACCCATTCCTCAGTGTGTTGAAAGAAACTTCTCGCCACGCCTCTGCCCAATTGTAGATGCAGTCTTTCAGGGTATACTGCTTCAGTTTTTGTAGAAATTTCTTCCCGCATGTATCCACATAACCCTCTTCGTCTATCCCATCTTCTATGATGACAAAGCATTGCTCCAGGAACTTCCTCTTGTAACGCCTTTTGCAAGCTTCAATTATTCCTTGGTCCATAGGCTGAATAACACTTGTGGTATTAGGAGGCAGGAACATGGTCTTAATTTTGCCGTTGGCACACTCCAGTTTCGTGGTACAAGGGTGGGCAGGTGCATTGTCGAGCAACAAGATGGGAACCGCCTCGTCATAGGGTACACCATACACTCGATTCTGGAACGAGCGAACGTCGGGTACAAATCTCTTGTGAAAGAAATCCTCAGTGATTACCTGGTTAAACCAAGCTTTCTTTGATCCATAATAGTCGACTGGGAGTTGCTTGTTAATGATGAGGTCCTTAATTACTCTCGGCTTCTGAGATTTTCCGACGATTGTAGGGGTCACACGGTGGCTTGCGTCGGCATTAGCACAACAAAGCACTGAAATGCGCTCCTTCACAGTTTTGTGGCCAGGTGTGGACGTGATTTCTCGGTGGGCCTGTGTGTTGGAGGGTAGAGAACGCCAATACAAGCCAGTCTCGTCACCGTTATAGAGTTGCCAATGTTGAAGGCGTTCCTCGGTTATAAGGGCGTGGAAGCGTTCAGTGAAGGGTTCTATGGCCGAAGTATCGGCGCTTAAAATTTCACCACAAATACTCCTGTTTGTGAGGCCATGGCGGTTTCGGAACCTCCACAACCACCCCTCGCTAGCCTTGAAGTTTGGGTGATGAAGATGCTGTCCGAAGCGTTCTGCTGCATGTTGTATCTTGATGCCTCTCACTGGTATGCCCTCAGCACGAAGTTGTCTGTACCACTTCAGCACTGCGTCGTCGATGTCTTGATAGGCTAGCTTGGCCTTGCGAAAGATCTTGGCGGTAGAAGGACCATGAAGCACAGCTGTGCCATGATGCCGGACTTTTTCCTTGTCTCGGATGAAGTCGTAGATTGTCGATCTGCCTAAGCTATACTTCTGAAGTTGCTTGGCTTTCATCCCAGTGTCCAGGTCCTTCAACATCTGTAGCTTCGTTTCTAGTGATATAGAAGTCGCCTTACGCTTAGGCTTATCCTTGGGAGGCATGGTGAACAAAATAAATGGCACGCGTCGATGTGTAACACAACAGAGCTTGGTGCGGACTGACGCTCCCAGCCTCCCACGCTCGGTCCCCGGATGTAAGATGGCGTCGGACTTCCATTCTGTTTCTCGGATATTCACCCTTATTGTCCGGTGACGTGAGGTCGTCATCCTTTGTCGGACACCGTTACGACACATTTCGGAAATATTCGAGATATCAGAGGACGGTTATGACGGACATTTTCCGAATACTTATATAAAGTCCGACAACGTCAGAGACTGTCGGAACGATGACGGAAATGTCCGAAATACGGAAGTGCATGTCCGAGAGGCCGTACGCAGTCTGACTAGTAAGGGTTTCCGACTTCTAGAGGTCCGAGATGGCGAGGGTTTACTGTATGGACAAATAGTTTATGTTATACTGGTTACAATACAAGCAAAGAATTTCCTTGTATCATACTAATTTTGTACAAGCTTAACACCTTATTGGCGGGCTAGGCGGTCTATTTATATGTACCGCCCAGCGGGGTGTTTTTAGCCAAAATAGGGCTATTTACGTGATCATTTTCATGCCTAAATAAGACCCAGAGCGTAAAACAAGCATCTATCCCTGAAAGAGCATAAACAGAGCTTTCCAATGACACCACAACGATCCTTGTATGACCGCTAGTTTTCTTGCAACAACCGCGCAACGCGAATGCAAAAACCATGTAATTCGGTACTTTCCCCATACATTTCACTATGTAGCGAGTGTGAGAGGGTGGGATTCATGTCAGTAGGCCCGCCGCAGTGGTCTGGAGCAGTCATACGCTCGCTACTCTCCTGCCACCACTTGTTCTCTCTCTCAGCAACATTACGTGCTGAAATTGCCACACGACTTATGGTGTGAGCCGCCACATAGTCCAAATTTATTTAACTCGACTTATGTTGTGGGCTGCCAGTTAAGGGTTAAGGAGTATTATAGCTTGGCAATGCCTTAGGATATTAACCCTTAAAAAGCGGCTCACCACATAAGTCGTTTTTAATAAAGCTGGACTATGTGGCGGCGCTCGACATAGGTCGAGTGGCAATTTCAGCACGTAATGTTGCTGAGAGAGAGAGACAAGTGGTGGCAGGAGACTAGCGAGCGTATGACTGCTCCAGACCACCGCGGCGAACCTACTGACACGAATCTCAGCTCCCTCCTCCCTCTCTCACTCGCTACATACTGAATTATATGGGGAAAGTACCGAATTACATGCTTTTTGCACTCGCGTTGCACGGTTATTGCAAGAAAACTATCCATCATACAAGGATCGTTATGGTGTCATTCGAAAGCTCTGTTTATGCCCTTTCAGGGATAGATACTTGTTTTACGTTCTGGGTCTTATTTAGGCATGAAAATGATCACGTAAACAGCCCTATTTTGGCTAAAAACACCCCGCTGGGCTGTACATATAAATAAACCGCATAGGCCGCTAAAGAAGGGTTAAAACACACTTTAGTATAATTTTACGTCTTGTTCTCATCACCATAGAGTGATCAAGTAGAAAGACAAAGGGTCCTCTTCTATAATGAATAAGCATACGTTATAAGTATGGCATACATAGTTTCATTTTTTTATACAAATACAAGAACAATTTTCTTATGTTATACTATTGTTTTTCCAAGCTCTAGGAGCATCATGATATAAGAATATTTTGTGAAATGACAATATACTGTCATCTGTATAATTGTACATCTCATTCTCATCAACAAGTTTGATTAAATAAGAGGACGAAGAATCCTCTTCTAGAATGACTCAGTATGAGTTGTATATGTTGTATAATTGTGAACAAATAGTTTATCTTACACCAATGCACACAAAAGATTGTCTTACTATTCTGTACAGCTCAGGGAGCTTATAATTTGGGAGAGTTTTATGAAATTAAAGCATACTTTCATAACATAAAATTTACATCTAATTCTCCTCGTCCAAAAATTCTAAGTTATAACTATTCTTACATCTTTCCTTCTTTCTGAGGCTTCCCAATGTACCCGCCTCTTCTTTTACAATTAAATTTTATTTTTTCCCGGTGTCAGCCTATCTGTTAATTGGTTCTCTCTGTATATATTGAGCATCTGATGTCCCACCTCCGGTCGTGATATTCTAGGCTCTTCGTCATTGACGAAGGAACCAATACTAAATTACGGGTTTGACAACCCGTAGGGGAGGAAGGAAAACCTATTTAGGAGTGGTTCCATAGTCAATGACGCAAAGGTTCCCTCCCACCTTCCCCTTCCCATGCACATGCCCAACTTGATATAACATTTGAGGCAGATAAACACGCTAGAAAATCTGGCATCACGTGCAAGGGAAGCAATGCGACAGCACAGCTGGAGGGCTGAGGCACCGGGAGATTCGATATGATAGATTCTTCTTTTTTACTTATAGTGGTATCCATTTTCAATGATGAGCCCTTGGTAAGATTTAATGGGTATTAACCAAGGATTGTTTATTATGCTATATACGCAACGGTTGTGATAAGAACTCCGGGGAATCCCGAACGGGTCCCGGAATCTCAGCCTATATATAGTATAGGCTCTTCGTCATTGACTACGGAACCACTCCTAAATAGAAGGTTTTCCTTCCTTCCCTACGGGTTGTCAAACCCGTAATATATATATACAGTCATATATATATATATTGTTACGTATCTTGATCCTCAAGTGGTTAACTTGATGAATCTAGATAGCACAGAGATATATATTAAGGTATCAGTCAGCTGAAGGCAAAACAAAAGTAAAATCTAATAAAATAATTTCCTGTTGTTGCTTCCTTTCCTTTTGGATCTTAGGACTTGGTATCCTTTATGGACTGATACTCTTTACTTATGAAAAATACTGAAACTAATTAAAGTCATGTAGTATTTATAAAGAATTATTATTTAACCGAAGCTTAGTAGGCTATGGTTATGAACCGAATAAGTATATAGCTAAAGAAGGACTATTAATTTTATAAAAAGTCTTGAAAGATAAATATTAAAGTAAGAATATTTCTGTCTCTTACCCTCTTTGAAATGAATAGATAGTTTTCTTATGTCCTTTTATTTATATTTAATGTAATTATTCTTGGTTCTTGTCTTACGTTAATAGTATTATATTATTATTATCATCAGGAGTAATATCAAAGTCACATAAAAAGTTAGATATATATTTAATAATTAGTTAAATGTATTTCTTAACCACGTAACATTGAGGTTTGATTATGAGTAAATAAAGTTACAGGATCGTTTCATAGATTCGATTCAGGTCTCACTCAAATGATATGAAAAGCAAAATATAATATTTTGAAGCAAAAGAATTTTCTTCAGCTTAGGAAATCACTAGAAGTAATATTAACACAGCCATGTTAGTCTAAGGCGATATTACTAATACGAGACAATAGCATCACCGTACTAAGCACCATTAAGCAATGTAAGCTTAATTCAAAGAAAATGAAAGAACTCGTAAGTATTAATATAAAACAATAGTATTACTTTCATCATAACCCAATTACTTAAAGAGTTGCTTTAGTCCACAAGTTAGTCAACTAAAATAGTTAAGTACATAATAATAGCGTTAACGTTAATTCCCAATCAAATAGTTAAGTACATAAATAGTAGCGTTAACGTTAATTCGCAATCAAATAGTTAAACACATAATAGTAGCGTTCACGTTAATTCAGTAGCGTTCACGTTAATTCCCAATTAAATAGTTAAACACATAATAGTAGCGTTCACGTTAATTCCCAATCAAATAGTTAAACACATAATAGTAGTGTTCACGTTAATTCCCAATCACATATCTCACTAACCAACATAACATAAGTGTTTACACCGAACACACTTAACACACATTTATATAATCTGACTGACAGTCACAATCCCATTATAATACTTCACCCCGTCTTCCTCCAGCTGCAAGTTCACCTTCCCCAACTCCAAATGAGACTGATTTGAATGCCCACAACTCGGGTCTTATATACCAAACAATGATTGTGTAGGAACGAATCAGGAGGCGGCGGGTCGTGCCGGCACCAATCATAGCTCCTCGAATCACATAACAGGTGCCTGGTCCACTCACAGCTCCTGGCGTCGATCATACGTCATAGCATCGGTCATCGAGGTGTGAAGGCTAGCATGCTGGTATGGGGCGAGATGGTTTGCCCACTCGCTCGTTCGCTAGTCTGCTTCACCGTTTTGGGTAGTGGGCTCCTTCAACTCTAATTCTAACTCTTAAATTAACATACAGGGCTCCGTATGTCAGACCTCCCCCCTAGAAAAGAGTTTAAGGAGTATAGTACATAATATTAAACATAATACATAAATAGATTCACCACCAGATTGGCAACAGCAAGATTATAATGAGGATATAATAAGGATATCACCCAAAGTAGGCAACGTCTCCAGGTACCACATCAGAACATAGCCGGAACGTAGCTGGAGCGTTATTCGAACTGCAAGGCATCTCACAGCTGAAGGCTTAAAAGCGCACTACAAAAGCATGATATTTACCTCGCTACAAGGGAGAGCTAATTGCCAAAATCCTCTCATTAAATTATACTTACTGCTGCATGAGGCCAAACTGGTAAATGCAATCTTTGATCCGTGGCAGTGGGTAGGTATCGTTTTTTGTGACAGCATTGACTTGCCTATAGTCCCTACAAAACCCATGGCTCCCGTCTGGCTTCGGCACAAGTATGACCGGACTACTCCACTGGCTGAAGGCCCTTGTGATCAGCTGGTTTGAAAAAATTAAGTCAAGCTCGACCTGCAGTATACTCCTGCGTTGTGGTGAGACACGGTAGGGGGATAGTTTAATGGGAGTTGCATCCCCTACGTCGATGTCGTGCACGGCCAAAGAAGTGAGCCCTGGAGTATCACGGAACACACTGGGAGACTGAGATAAAACAGAGATTAGTTGGTTCGCTTGATCAGAGGGAAGATGACATAGTTTAGATGGTAATTCCCTCAAAGCCACTGAATTATACTGAAAGTTGGATAGGCTACATGACAAGTCAAAGTCTGCATGGATACCTTCAGGCTCTGGAACAGTCTGTTGCGGATCAGTAAGAGAACTGAAGACTTTGTCCGCACCAGTCTGTTCACAGGTCCTGACATTCACTGCCACAGTGGGAGAATCTGGAGGAGAGGAATCAGGGGACCTATGGTAGGGCTTCAACATATTTATATGGAATACTTGCGTGGGCTTTCTCCTGTCTGGGGTAGTTACTAGATAATCGGTAATGCTCACCCTCCGAATGATCTTATATGGGCCCCTGAACTTGGCAGATAAAGGTTGGCCAAAAAGGGGGAGCAGGACCAAAACCTCATCACCGGGCTTAAACTCCCTCTCACGGGCTTTTCTGTCATACCATTTTTTCATGGAGCTTTTAGCCACGGTCAAGTTTTGAGCGGCAAACTCACACGAGGATCTCAGCCGGGTTTTGAAATCTGAAACATACTTGAGGAGGTTTTGGTTCCCCTCCTGGCCAACTAGGCTATCTTGCAATAGTTGCAAAGGACCTCTTACCTGGTGACCGAAAACTAGCTCATTAGGGGAAAAACCCAGGGATTCAGTTGGAACCTCACGAGTAGCAAATAAAAGAAAAGGTACCCCCTTATCCCACTCAACTCCGGTCTCTGTACAATACTTACGTAACATTCCCTTTAATGTCTGATGATATCGTTCGAGAACCCCTTGACTCTCTGGGTGGTAGGTGCTAGACTTTACATGCTCGATACCCAACTCCTTCAGGGACTGCTGGAAAATGTTAGAGGTAAAATTAGTTCCTTGATCACTTTGCACCTCATGGGGGAAACCCATTCTGGTGAAAAATTTGAGCAGTTCCTTGATTACAGTTGGAGCAGAGGTAGTCCTTAAGGGTATAGCCTCTGGGTAGCGAGTTGCCATGTCCATGATAGTTAATAAATAAATGTTACCTTGGGAAGTCTTAGGCAATGGGCCTACAATGTCCACTACCACCCGAGTAAAAGGATTCTCGAAAACGGGCAAGGGCACCAGAGGATGTACAGGCACCTTCTGATTGGGTTTTCCTGTCATCTGGCAAGTGTGACACACTCTACAACACTCCACTACATCTGCACGCATTCCTGGCCAGTAAAAGTGGGATCTGATTCTGTCTAGAGTTTTTCTCACACCTAGGTGTCCTGCCAATGGTATACAATGTGCCATTTCCATGATATCTTTACGACAAGGTTTGGGGACTACTACTTGATGGACGTCCCAAGCCCCGTCATCGATTGGTCTGTGTGGCGGTCTCCATCTTCGCCACAATACTCCTCCTTTGAGGTAGAAACATTCACCACCCTCCTTCTCACATTCCTCTTCACTCACGGACCTGGCAGCTAACTCCTTGCATTCACAATCATCTCTCTGTAGCTCTACCAGGCCGCTAGGACAATTTGGAGGGGTTTCATGGTCATCTTTAGGGTCAAGATGAGCCATAAAGGTGTCAGATAAATCCACCTCAGTCACATCATCAGGCACAGTTGGAGCATCATTCACACTCTCATCATCCCTTTCATCAACTCTTACATTCGGTACATTTCTGTCTGAGGGAACTGCTACTTGAGACATTGAACGTTTGTCAGCACACACAGGGAAAACAGTTGGCAACTCCTTGTCGAGCTCACCGGTTAGTGGCTCGTTAACAGGGGAAAGTGACAAAATGGGGTCTGGTCGGACCTTCTCACCTGCTACATCATTCCCCAAAAGGAGTGTTACCCCAGGCACAGGGATATCTTGGGACCTACACAAAGCTATGGTGGCCTCACCCTGTAGTAACTCACATTCAATTTCGCCTTTTACCAAGTATGCATAAAACTGGCCTCCAGCACCTCTCATTACAACTGGTTCGCCAGGTGGGCACTCAGTGTAAGGATTCACCATGAGGGTGCTAGTAGAACCTGTGTCTCTCAGAATTTTTACCTCATGCATGCAACCATTTAATCTCACGTTGCCAGATGAAATAAAGGGACGGTAACTGTCCTGCACTGATGGTGAAATTATTATTGGTTTAACCCTTGTGGGTTGCACCACACATGCTACTACACCCCTGTCTAGATGATTTACGTTAGCTGCTAGGTACTCCTTCTGTCGAGAGTCCTGCATTAAAGGAACTTTTGGTGCTAGGTACTCCTTCTGTCGGGAGTCCTGCATTAAAGGAACATTTGGTGCTAGGTACTCCTTCTGTCGGGAGCCCTGCATTAAAGGCACACATGGAATTTGAGATACGGCGGCAACTGTCTGCCCCGATCTCTCCGTTTTTTCCTTGGCCCAGCACTGATAAGCTAGGTGGCCTCTCATGCCACAAAAAGTACATACTTTAGGGGATACGGGAACGTTCCCTCTTTGAGCATTACTATTAGTTTGGGGCCCACCTCTGTTACCATTGCCCTGAGTCGCATTTTTAGTTGGGGGAACATTTCTATTTTGGCTAGCTGGGGAAGACGTTATAGGCTTGTGACTGGGTCGGTCAGATTTGTGATTGGGATACTTAAAATTAGAACTAGAATTATCGTAGGGCTTCTTTCCACGAAATTTGTTGTTGAGCACGTATGTGTCAGCCATGTCAGCGGCGTCGGCAAGACAATCTACCTTTTTCCCCTTTAAATGATAGGATACAGAAGAATCAATTTTCCATAGGAAATTTTCTAACAGGACCAACTCCTGTAATGGAGGGAGAGTAAGAAACTGTTCTGGAAAGAAGTCAAGAAAGTTAGGGAAGGTAGCAAGGGAAACAGTAAGGGTGTGAAAGATAAGAATGGGATAATGCTAGCCGAGAAGCAAGAGAGAGTCGAAAGATGGAGGGAGTACTTCAGTGAGTTGCTAAATGAAAGGAATGAAGAGCCAGCAAACATAGCTGGATATGGTATGGGAGGGAGAAGAAGAGAAGTAGTGGAGGAGGAGGTGGGGATCAGGAGGTCAGAAGTGTGGGAAGCCATGAAAAGAGTGAAGTTGGGGAAAGCACCAGGAACAGATGGAGTGTGTGGGGAAATGTTGAGGTATGGTGGTGAGATAGTGATAGAATGGGTATGGAAAATGTGCAAACTAGCATGGGAGAAGGGGAGTGCACCCGATGACTGGAAGACTGGCATAATAGTCCCCCTATATAAGGGCAAAGGGGAAAGAGGAGTGTGTGGTAACCACCGAGGAATATGTCTTCTAAGCGTAGTAGGGAAGGTATACAGTAGGGTAGTGATTGAGAGAGTGAGAGTGAGAACGGAGAAAATGGATAGGCGACGAGCAGGGAGGTTTTAGGAAGGGAAGAGGATGTGTAGATCAGATTTTTACCCTGAATTGTGTTGTGGAGAAGTATCTGGAGAAGAAACAAAAGGTGTATGTTGCCTTTATGGACTTGGAGAAGGCCTATGACAGAGTGGATAGAGAAGGTTTGTGGAAAGTACTTAGAATATACGGAGTAGAGGGCAAGTTGCTGAAAGCAGTGAAGAGCATGTATGAGGGTGCAAAGGCGGCAGTACGTGTGGAGAGTGAGCAGAGCGAGTTCTTTGACCTGAATGTTGGTTTGAAACAGGGGTGTGTGATGTCCCCGTGGTTGTTTACTGTATATATGGATGGAGTTATGAAAGAAATACTATCAAGAGCAGTGGATGTTGGTGTATCGCTGAAAAGGGAGGGAATTGAGTGGAAGCTACCTATACTGCTGTTTGCGGATGATACAGTTCTGATGAGTGATAATGAATGGGAGTTGCAGGGTCTGGTAAATGAGTTTGGAACAGTGTGCGAAAAACGGAATTTGAAGGTAAATACGGGGAAGAGCAAGGTTATGGTCTTCGAAAGGGGTGAAGTCACAGAGTGTGAGGTGAAGCTGAACGGTCAGGCTATGGAGATCGTCAACTCTTTTAAGTATCTGGGCAGTGTGTTGAGTAAAGATGGGACTATGGATGAAGAGGTGCGGGAGAGGGTACAACAGGGGAAGAGGGTTGTAGGAACGCTAAAAGCAGTAACAAGAAATAGGGTGGTCAGTATGGAAGTGAAGAAGTCCTTGCATGACAGTGTGGTAATCCCGACACTGACTTACGGAAGCGAAGCATGGACGTTGGTTGAGAGACTCAGACCAAGAGTGAGAGCAGTGGAAATGAATTACTTAAGGAGTGCGTGCGGAGTTACATGGAGGGATAGACAGACTAATGAGGAAGTAAGAAGGAGGTGTGGTGTGGAGGTAGATGTGCTGGAAAGTGTGAAAAGGAACAACTTGAGATGGTTCGGCCATATGGAACGTATGGAAAGCGAGAGAATGACTAAGAGGGTGTACGAGAGCGAGGTGGAGGGACAGAGGGGGAGAGGTAGACCGAATATGAGGTGGAAGGATGGAGTGAGGAACTACATGAACGAAGGCGGTGCTGGTTGGGGGGAGGGGCGTCGACTGACTGGGGACAGAGGTGCATGGGGCGGTTCGTTCGTGGCCACCCCTTCGGGGATCACGGCGTCAGGCAATAGATAGATAGATAGACCAACTCCTTCAGATCGTTGTAGCTTGTGACTTTCTTACTCTTGACCCAATGATTGAAAGTTTTAGTCATGGTCCTGGCAAATACCTTATGGGTTTCTTCTACTTTCTTCTGATTTTTACGGAAAGATTGCCTGTAAGCCTCAGGCTGCAATTGATAGGTTTTTAAGATAGCTTCTTTGAGATTGTCATAATCCTGCCTAACTTCTGCTACTTCTGACAAATACGTGGCTCGAGCCTGCCCTGTCAAAACAGTTTGTAACATAAAAGGCCATTGATCTCTTGTCCACTTCATACCTCCAGCAACTTCCTCAAACAAAACAAAGAAATCCTGCACATTATCCTCAGTGAAAGGTGGAATGACACTGGTCATAGTTAATCCCAGAGGGGGAGCAATTACAGGAGCATTTGTATTGACATTTAGTTGAGCCGTTTGATATTGATATTGATAATGTTCGGTCTTTATTCTGGCTTCTTCTATTTTTAGTCTGGCTTGTTCGGCATCAGCATTTATTTTCATTCTGGCTAGTTCTAGTTCGAATATTTGATCACCGGTCAAACCAGGTGGCAATTGTATATCAAGTTGGCTAGGTTTACTAGGGATCCCACCAACTGCTCCGTCATGTCCAGCAAGGAAGAAGAGGCTCCCGACTGCAGGAAGGAAGACGACGGAGCCCCCAAAGACAACACCACAGCCACCAAAGGAAAGAATGAGGAAGCAGAAGAGCGACGAAAGGAGACCACCACCTCCCGAACCTGAAGCTGAGGATGACTTCACCTTTTCACAACCACAGCTTGCTAAATTCCTCATTAACTTTACCAAAAGACTGTGTATGATGCTCGACGTTGAGGACAACAACCTACCATCACCTGAAGAAGTCGAGGCCCTCACCAGTGAGGTCCTAACAGAAGCCCCCAAAACCAGCCGACCCCAGAACAAAGAAAAGATCTATCAAAAGGAGACCCCCAGGAATAGACTGCAACTCGAGAAAACCCTGAATAGGACCACCGCAGCTGCAGCCAAAAAGAAAACACCAACCCCGAAACCAGTACCAGCTGCTGAGACAGAAGAATCCCGTAAAATGGAAGCTGAACGCAAGAATAAATGGGAAGAAAGTCAGAAGAAGAGAGCAGAGATCATCAAGAAAGCAGAGGAGGAGAAGAAGAAACAGGAGGCGGAAGAAATACGAATGCTTAAAGAATTCGTCAGAGAAAATGCGAACATCTATTACGACAGCAACGAGGAAGAAATTGATGCAGACAATTTTGATGACATGCTATCATGAAGCGGTCTTAGGACCACACAGGTGGGCTCCCAAAATGGCATAGCTCCATGTAACCTCCTTGAGGTTACAAATCTACAACAACAAACAACAACATGCTCCGTCATCCTCCCCGCCTTCTACAGGGAACAGGTGGGTTTTTATGGTCTGAGCCACCTCTACTTTAGACATGTTTGAGACAGATAATTGGAGATGTGAGGCAAGCACTTTCAGTTCAGATTTTGACAGACAGTCAATATCAGGGGATGTGGGTTCTGATTCTATGAAAACTCGAGCATCTTCTTCATTAATTAGTTGAGCCATGATTAATATTTGGTTGTTAAGTAGTGAAACGTTAATGAAACAGAGTGAAACTGTATGAAACGAATCCTGGCAAGGTCGCCACTCTTCTGTTACGTATCTTGATCCTCAAGTGGTTAACTTGATGAATCTAGATAGCACAGAGATATATATTAAGGTATCAGTCAGCTGAAGGCAAAACAAAAGTAAAATCTAATAAAATAATTTCCTGTTGTTGCTTCCTTTCCTTTTGGATCTTAGGACTTGGTATCCTTTATGGACTGATACTCTTTACTTATGAAAAATACTGAAACTAATTAAAGTCATGTAGTATTTATAAAGAATTATTATTTAACCGAAGCTTAGTAGGCTATGGTTATGAACCGAATAAGTATATAGCTAAAGAAGGACTATTAATTTTATAAAAAGTCTTGAAAGATAAATATTAAAGTAAGAATATTTCTGTCTCTTACCCTCTTTGAAATGAATAGATAGTTTTCTTATGTCCTTTTATTTATATTTAATGTAATTATTCTTGGTTCTTGTCTTACGTTAATAGTATTATATTATTATCATCAGGAGTAATATCAAAGTCACATAAAAAGTTAGATATATATTTAATAATTAGTTAAATGTATTTCTTAACCACGTAACATTGAGGTTTGATTATGAGTAAATAAAGTTACAGGATCGTTTCATAGATTCGATTCAGGTCTCACTCAAATGATATGAAAAGCAAAATATAATATTTTGAAGCAAAAGAATTTTCTTCAGCTTAGGAAATCACTAGAAGTAATATTAACACAGCCATGTTAGTCTAAGGCGATATTACTAATACGAGACAATAGCATCACCGTACTAAGCACCATTAAGCAATGTAAGCTTAATTCAAAGAAAATGAAAGAACTCGTAAGTATTAATATAAAACAATAGTATTACTTTCATCATAACCCAATTACTTAAAGAGTTGCTTTAGTCCACAAGTTAGTCAACTAAAATAGTTAAGTACATAATAATAGCGTTAACGTTAATTCCCAATCAAATAGTTAAGTACATAAATAGTAGCGTTAACGTTAATTCGCAATCAAATAGTTAAACACATAATAGTAGCGTTCACGTTAATTCAGTAGCGTTCACGTTAATTCCCAATTAAATAGTTAAACACATAGTAGCGTTCACGTTAATTCCCAATCAAATAGTTAAACACATAATAGTAGTGTTCACGTTAATTCCCAATCACATATCTCACTAACCAACATAACATAAGTGTTTACACCGAACACACTTAACACACATTTATATAATCTGACTGACAGTCACAATCCCATTATAATACTTCACCCCGTCTTCCTCCAGCTGCAAGTTCACCTTCCCCAACTCCAAATGAGACTGATTTGAATGCCCACAACTCGGGTCTTATATACCAAACAATGATTGTGTAGGAACGAATCAGGAGGCGGCGGGTCGTGCCGGCACCAATCATAGCTCCTCGAATCACATAACAGGTGCCTGGTCCACTCACAGCTCCTGGCGTCGATCATACGTCATAGCATCGGTCATCGAGGTGTGAAGGCTAGCATGCTGGTATGGGGCGAGATGGTTTGCCCACTCGCTCGTTCGCTAGTCTGCTTCACCGTTTTGGGTAGTGGGCTCCTTCAACTCTAATTCTAACTCTTAAATTAACATACAGGGCTCCGTATGTCAGAATATATATATACATATATATACAGTCAATCCTCCGGTAACACGCACTTTGGAAACGCGGATTTGGTGGCACGCGGTACACCCCAAATATCCAAAATTTTGCTAACACGGTCAACACTTAACTGACGCGGGGTCTAGCCGGGCGCCGAACCTTTACTCCCGACTTTCGTCATTTACCGATGCTCATATCTCTGCAAATACATGGCCTAATCAAGTTTTTATGCATACCAGAGGTAGATATGATCGTTGCCGTGCATTGGGTGAAGACTAAAACACTCCACATTGTGTAGTTATTGTGTGAGGTGAGAATAATTACCAAAACACACTTATGTTATTGTTTGGCTATGTCGAGTGAGTGTGTGTGTGTGTGTTGTCGTTGTGTGCAATGCGTGGCTAGGCTATCTCGGCCGCCGAACCTTTACTCCCGACTTTCGTCATTTACCGATGCTCATATCTCTGCAAATAAATGGCTTAACCAAGTGGTTATGCACACCAGATGAAGATATGATCGTTGCCGTGCGTTGGGTGAAGACTAGAACACCCTACATTGTGTAGTTATTGTGTGAGGTGAGAAATATAAGACGGCGAGTTATGCAGGAATTCCGAAGTTCCGATTTTCGCCATTTACCGATGCTCATATCTCTGCAAATAAATGGCCTAACCAAGTTATTATGCATACCAGATGTAGATATGGTCGTTGCTGTGCGTTGAGTGAAGAGTAGACCATTCTAAAATGTGTAGTTATTGTGTGAGGTGAGAAATATAATGGCGGGATTTCAGAGCTTCGATTGAAAAATGGCGGGACTGCTGTGATTCTCTCTCCTTAACTAGCCTAGCCTAAAAGAAATATTTATTCATTGGTAAGAGTTGTTGCAATGGGCAAATCAACTCAATGCACATGTCAAATAACCTTTATAATTTATTTAATTATTATAACATAGGCTTCTATGGAGAAAAAAGTGGACTTTGTGGAAACCCCCAGAACACCAAGGTACGTTTAACATGCAAACATATGGCTTCGGTAATGCGGTTTTTGCTAACACGGGAGGTTACCAGAACACATTAGCCGCGTTACCGGAGGACCGACTGTATATATATACAGTATATACAGTATATATAAGGGGACAGTTGTGTGTATTGTTGAAGTTAAATTTTTAGTAGAGATCTCGAAGATAGAAAACAGCAATAGCCTACTAGCTGAAGGTAAAATGCTCCGCTAAGTCAGAAGGATAATCTTTCCAGGTGATTCTGGTAGGCCCTGGTCCTTTCGTCTCCTTCATTTTTGCTGCTTCTCTGGTATTGTCAGGGTTGGTAGTCTGGTTCTCACTTTCTGCTGGGGTGGTGGCTGGCTTGGTGAAGGTCTTGTGTGTCTAGGGATGTTAAAGTTGCAGTAACCTGGGTAAGTGTTACTGTGTCAGTGCCCTGGGTAAACGACATTGGTTGTTCCAACTGGGCAATTGTAGAACAATGGACAACCTGGGTAAGTTTTCTCCTTCCAGTCTGGGTAATCGCTTCCGAACAATTTTTCCATCCTAGCTTCTACCCTTTATTATTGCTGGTCAGTAGGGGTAGGCTTTCGGGGAAGACAGGGTGGTCCTAATGATAGGGCCGAAGGTGAGCCCCTCAAATCATGGTGGTGTTAATTGTAGGCATAGTGCGAGTTGGGGCAGGTATTAATTTTGTATTTATATATTTTTTTTTCATGTATATGCAAGAGACAAAAGGCATGCTGCAAGTAACAAGTGTCTCTCCCAAAGCTAGGAGAGTGACAAAGAGCCAAATTTAAGGGACGTTGAAGTCAAAATGCCTGGGCACGCAAAGTTTAAGGGGATTGTCCACCCTAAAAAGGACTAATTTTTGGCCTCATTTGAAAAAAATCAATCATCACCCCCTAAAAGTCTAAAAGTCTACACTCAACATCCCTTTGTAAGTGTTTAAAATCTGTTTGCTGAAATCCACTTAGAAATTGGTCTATTTCTATGTGTCTTCAAACTATCGCGGGCCGTCTGGGCGCTCTCGGGGTGGGGGGAGTGTGGGGGGGAAAGGGTCTGTATACTGTACATTATGTATGAATCCAGCATATCTACATACACTATAATATATGCAGAAAGCCTTAGAATTGAAATTATCATTGCATTCACTACATAATTTATCTTAGAAATCGAATTCATCTACAGTAAACACTTCTCCAACTTTACACCCATTTTCCTCAAAATGTAATTTAGTGAGATTTTAATGCAATAGGCTTTGTAAGTTTTTGTCTTACATAAATTATATATATATATATATATATACTGTATATCATTGGAAAGAACGGAAAAAACTCTATGAGGCTCTAATTTTGTGTTTCATATATTCTCCCTGTATCATACACAGCATGTTGTCAAAGTTATAAAATATACTAAAATAAATCACCTACAGTAATTTCCTAATTGCAAAATTATACCAAAATTTGAAAAAAAAAAATACAATTTGACCGATATAAAACCATCCTCTGTATTGTATAAGCACAATAACAATAATATACAGGCAAGTTTGTAGAACTACAGGTAGATAGATTTCTAGTAGAGCCTATTTCTCACCCTAATTTTACACATCATTTAGTCCTAATCCAAAAACTAATTGAAATAATTTCTTGAAAATTGATATGTGACAATTTCTTATAGACCTCTACTTGTGTGCCAAATCTCATTGAAATCAAACAAATATTTTTGACACTCTCTAAGTAAGGGGAAGGATGATCCCCTTAACCCTCTGCCAGTGGGGGTTTTAGCTCTAAGTGACCTTCATTTCCTCCATATTTTCATGCATAAACAAGAACCAGAACATAATGCAATGATATACTGTACACTATATGTGAAAGTTACAGGTTTGACAACCCAAAGATGATGATGAATGATGCAGTTTTTACCACCATACACTCCCTGCTGAATAGCAAGGCTAGGGTGGGTGCCCTGATGAATCAGGGACTTAGTGAATAGTTGCCACAGATTGCTAGACCGCACCGTTCACCAACAGCACTGACGTCTGCCAATAACTCGCTGGCTGGCCCGAGGCTCGAACCGTCAACCTCACGGTTAGCAGGCGAACGCTCTACCAATCGAGCTACGGCCTGTGGCCTGTGGGAAGGAAGGAAAACCAAATATTTAGTAGTGGTTCCGTAGACAATGACGTGAGAGCCTTATTATATATAAGGGCTCCCCAGGTCCCTAGAGGGCGCCCGGAGAATGCTTAACCCCTACTGTACCAGCGACGTCATTTTTAAAAATGGGTAATATTATTTTCAATCTATCTATCTATCTATGTATTGCCTGACGCCGTGATCCCTGAAGGGGTGGCCACGAACGAACCGCCCCCATGCACCTCTGTCCCCAGTCAGTCGACGCCCCTCCTCCCAACCAGCACCGCCTTCATTCATATACTTCCTCACTCCATCCTTCCACCTCTCCTTCGGTGCACCTTTCCCTCTCTGTCCTTCCACCTTGCTCTCGTACATCCTCTTAGTCAATCTCTCGCTTTCCATACGTTCCATATGGCCGAACCATCTCAAGTTGTTCCTTTTCACACTTTCTAGCACATCTACCTCCACACCACACCTCCTTCTTACTTCCTCATTCGTCTGTCTATCCCTCCATGTAACTCCGCACGCACTTCTCAAGTACGGTAACTCATTTCCACCGCTCTCAGTCTTGGTCTGAGTCTCTTCCCGAACGTCCACGCTTCGCTTCTGAAAGTTAGTGTCGGGATTACCACACTGTCATGCAAGGACTTCTTCACTTATTATTTTCAAAACAATTATAAATGTTTATACTGAAGATTAAGTTTTCAACAATAAAATTTACATTTCTATATAACTCATATTTAATTTAACTGTTAACCCACTGAGCCCCAGCGACGCAGGGTTTGCGTCCACAATGTATGTAACGCTAAACCCCAGCGACGCATGGTTTGCGTCCTGGCCGGTCCGGTCCCAATTACTCCGGTCCTATGGCACCTAGAGGGCTCAGATTTGTATGGGAACTGTGTAAGTATCCCACGCACCCATGCCGATGGTTGAAAACTCTCAAAGTCCAACCGCGTGCGCGTGAGCGCGCAAAAACATGTTTTTTTTTGGGAATTTGCCTTCAATTTTTTACTCTTGTAAAATCCGTTTTTTGGGGCTCTGTAGGACCATTTTTTGAGCTTTTTGATGGGTTTTTCGTGGTTTTTCCTTCATTCCTAACCCATTCGCTATTGTTTCTGGAATAAAAAAAAAATCAGAATCAGCCGGTCCTGGGTGGTACATTTATAAATATTTAGCTGGTGCTCAGCGGGTTAATGTTTAGCATTATACCCGTACCAATACTTGGTACAAATTTAATTCAGATGAAAAATTAGTTGAAACATCATTATAGTCCCCAATATTAATACATAAGATATAAATTAGGGTTTAGTTATATATTAATTTATTATCCCATATGTTCGTGGGAACCCGTGGTAGTAGCATTTTTCGAAGGGGGCGGGAATATATTTATTATTTATTATATTGTGTATACAGTATGCTGTCCCGTGCATTTAGCTGGTCTACCTGGTCTTTCAGACGCGGGCGACATTAAGGATGGAGTCATAAAAATTGCCTAAATTTTACATTACTTGTCAGGAGCCAATAAATAGGTAGCATCAAAACATAATCATTAGCATAATACAAGACATCAAAATAGGACACATAAATAAACACGTCCACTAACAGACGCAATGATGATCAATGAATTCCTAATCAGACTTAAATATGTGTGGGGATAGCTAGCTTGGGTTTAGTGTAATGTGTAGGTATGGGGGAGCTCTTCACATAATTATACAGTAGGTAAGGCAGCGGTTTGGCAACTTAGTGATCGGACAAACGTAACAATATACCTATAAGTGAATAATTACGTTACTGGTAGCGTGTGAGGGTTTTTAATAGGCAGCTGATATTAATTAGTGTTATGTTAAAGGGGATCTGAAAGCCAGATCTCAGATAAGAAAAGCGTCTCTAATTCACAGTAATATCTATCCAACTATGGCTGCTTTTAGATACAGTACTAGGAGGTCCGTGAACACTCCAGGTCGGTACCTGTGCAGGGTGAAATGTGCTGAGACCAGCACACATCACCTGGCCAGTAAGCACACTAGTATGTTAGTAAGATAAGAAAGAAGATCACCAGTAGAGCGGCCCTTAACCCGAGTGACGCGAAATCGTCCTAGGGGCTAGGGTAGTTATTTGTGTAATTCTAGCCTTATTTTCTGACAGAATTTGTTATATTTACGATATAAAGCAATTATTTCCATGTTCATTTATTTTACATATTTGATGAACATATGAACCTTGAAGAGCGATAAAACCAGTAGGGAAAGCATTTGGGTGGTGAAAAACGTATACAGTGGAGCCCCCATTTTCGCTACACCGGTCTTCGCTGATTCAATTCTCGCGCCACACACCAAATATTCCCAATTTCAATTCTCGCGCCAAAAGCCTCAATTCTCGCATCAAAATCCCAGCCGAAACCCGAAAAAATTGCAAAAATAACGAAAAACTCGACATAAAACTAGAAAGCAAACAAAAACAATAATTTTGTTTTAACATAACGAAAGAATCTGCCAGGTGCTTGCCGTTTAGAGACGAAATCCGAGTGAATCCAAGATCCGATCGTCAAATGCACAAGATGCCGCCATCTTTGTATGATGTCATCACTAAGCAGAGGCTTGCATTTTAGCTAGTATCTGTGTTGACAAAACAACCGTTTGCAAGCTTTTTTGTGCCTGAACCCCTTATCTCTCGCGTTTATTATAACCTCTAGTACATCTAGTGATAGGGATCGTTGGCCTGGTGGTAGCAATGAAGGAATTTCATGCTCAAAACACAGAGCAAAGACCAGTCCATGTCGGATGAAAGCGATTGAAATGCCTAGCCTAGACGATATTAGCCTAGGCTAGGCTAAATATGACAATGATTTATAATAAAATCTGTGTGGTAAGTAATCTTCTCATAATACATATTTATACGTCTTTTCCTTATAATATGTATTTATTGGATGTATTTGGGGCGAAATGGGTACTTGAGGGGTGGCTGGACGAATTTAGAACCTAGGCCTAGGCTAGGCCCAAAATATTTTGCATAAGAACATAAGAATATAAGAAATGGGAGTCTGCAAAAAGCCGATCGACCCATACAAGGCAGATCCCTATCACACCCAACCCCAATTACAAGGCCCAATTATAGACCCATCTCACTAATACCTTGAGTACTGACCCCACCAAAATGGTCAGAGATTAACACAAGATTACGGGGTCTGCTGAGCGCCGATTGGCCCACACCTGGTAGATCCACCTCAAACCCAACCCATCTCGTCCATATACCTATCTACTTTTATCTTAAAGCTCCCTATCGTTCTTGATCCCACTATATCACTTGGTAGCCTATTCCACCCATCTACAACTCTGTTACCAAACCAATATTTGCCTATATCTTTTCTGAAACGAAATTTATCTAATTTGAAACCATTTGTACGAGTTATTTCGCTATCACTGAGCTTTAGTACATTTTTCATGTCTCCTTTATTAATTCCACTAACCCACTTGAATACCTCTATCATGTCACCTCTAACTCTGCGTCTCTCTAACGAATGTAAGCCTAATTTCTTCAACCTTTCTTCATACGGAAGAATAGAAAGATAGAAAGATATAGAAGATAGAAACAATGCCCCAATCTACAGTATTTATGGTTAGGACTGTCATTTAGCCATGTCTACATTATTATTTACAATGCATAAGATTTAGGCCTAGGCTACTTGATGTAGCCTAGACAAAAAGCAAGTTTTCATAGCCTAACACTGAGAAAAAGTGCGGTAATTGTTTAGATTTTGGGCCTTTTTTTTTTCTAGTTATTAAAAACTTATTCTATGGTGTATTATATGATACAGTATAATGCATAAAATTTAATTTGTGTACAATAAAACATGTTTTCATAGGCAAAAAAATAGAAAAAGACTCAAATTTTGGCATGAGCACGGAACCGATTGAATTTTCCCCATAAGAACAGTGCCCCGATCTTGTCTGTTTCAATCCTAGCTCTATTTCTGCGGAACCGATTAGCAGCTAGGATGGGGGCTCCACTGTATATTTGCCGCCCGGTCGTATGCTCAGGTGGGGATGTGAGAGACATACATCCTCCCGTCTCGCCATCTCGCAACACACTGACGGCCTCGGGAGAGATTTCTGTATTGCATAAGATCTCTAAGTGAGTCACTGGTGTGTACAAAACCATGTGAGAGAAATTTGCGCCAAAAATTACCGATAAATGGGGGAAATATGAGGAAAAATAGCTGATAATTGAGGAGGGGGAAGGGGACACATGAGGATGAGTGGTAAGAAGTACTAGAGGGGAATTATCTCGCTTAATGACATATTCCTTTGTTTTGAGAGCCCGTGGGGTGTTCTGGAACGTTTTTTTATGGTCTTGCTTCCGTGAGGCGTAACGCGTTTGCTATGGTGACCATTCCCTGAGGCCTATCGCACTTCTTGAGTTAAGGAAACCATACTTTACTGCCGTTCTGAAAGTAGATTATGGGAAGATAAATACTTAAGAAATTTAGAATTAAGAATAGTTTAAATATTTTTAGAGATGCAAGAAATGAGAGCAATTGGACGATAGTTGGAGGTTTGAGAGCGGTCACCCTTCTTTGGGGCAGGTTGAATAAGACTGGTTTCCTTTTAGCTGGCTGTGGAACGGAGACTGTCTGCTTTCATTCTCTTACATGAGAGCGGTTGGGGGAGACTGTTATATTTCTGGTGTGATCTTCCTAGGTTTCCTGGCAGGGAGAGATATTAGGGGCAGGGTGTCCACCAATAGTGTAAGAAATGGCAAGGGCTACGCAATACTGGTAGTTGTGGGCCGGGTTGGTTTGTAGCAATTGTTGCAATCCTGCATTCTGGCATCGTTGCAACCTGGTTTCTGGCATATCAAGATGTATATTTTATTACATGTTTATTTTGTTCATATTTCTTTAAATGTGTATTATATTCATGTGTTTATTATGTTAACTTGATTATATTCTTTAGTATTCAAATTTGTATTGTGCTTGCATCTACTGTAATACTATAATAAAGTTTAACGGTCATTATGTGTTGCTCAGTGTTGGCTGTTTCTTTGTGTCCAATGGCCACCCAAGCCAAGTAGTGTATGGTGCGGGACCTGACTGGTTTGGGGTAACTCAACCCAGGGAGTAACATATACTTGAAATCATTCCGTAGGCCTCCGAGGTCTAGCAAGGTTGCCAGATTATGCTCATGGCCACAACAACAAATCTAGGGTAGTAGTCCATGTTGAAAATGAGATAACATAATCTGATAATTTAGAAAGTAACATAGTCTTGGGACCTTTGGCCTCCTAGGACTATGCAGGCTGACAGGCATTGCCCAGCCCCACACCCAAGAGTAAATGATGCAGACCCGGCTAGAATGGGGATAACTCAACCCAGGGAGTTACATAGGCCATGTGCCGTCAGCCTCTGAGGACTAGCAGTGCTACCTTTCATTACCAGTTCCCACATCATGGAACCTGGGTGGTTTACCCGGCTATCCACAAGTAGCAGGGGACACAATCTGGTTCCTGTTGGTCTCCGAGGTCTTTTTAGAGGTGAGGGTAGTGAACCTTTGCACTGGTCATATAAATGATAGTGGAGTTTCACTTGCCTTTACCCGCTCATGTAGTGGAGGGTAACTTGAGGCGGGCAGTTATAGTCACACATATATTGTGCTTAAATTTGTTTATTTTTGTTTTCCACATGTTCATTGTGTTTACATGGTTGTTTTCTTGAGATTTGTTTGGATTTCTCTTAAGCTCACATGTTTTGAAATTGGTGCATGTACTGGGTTCAATTACTTTACTTGTTAGTTAATTATTTATGCTCCATTAATAGGACATAAGATGAGCTAGGTGTCTTCAACCACAGGTCACAGGAGGTGGCGCTAAATATACTGTGCATGCACCTTTGTATATCAGGTGATGGTGCAAGTGCTGGTGTAGGAAATCTATTGGGTGGAAGTAGGAGAAAGTGTCGATGGTGTGTAGTTGAGTGGGTCATACAGGTGGTCGATATTTCTTTTATTACAAGAGTAGATAATTTATAGTTAAGTATGTTTTTCCTTGGTGCTCCACGCTTTGTTTTCTTTGAAGGCCTATCAAGTTTAATATGTTTACTTATGTACTATGTTCAGATGATTATCCCTCATGTTTTATTATACATATTATATATGCACAAGTTCCGTTCCTCGCTCAAGTTATATTAATCGAAGTAAATATAATATAATCAAATTTAAAGTATAGTGTCTTATTTATCAGTCAATCTATCTATCTATATAGGCTACACTGGCACATACCCCATTTTATTTATTTATTTATTTATTTATTTATTTGTTTATATTATTTTCTGTTTTAGCTGGGGGTGGCCGACTCGAGACAGAGTCTGAACAGGGACAACACAACACAAAACACACACATCTAGGTCGCCCAGGAGAAGACCCAGAGACCCAGGACCATCTGGGGTCCCCAGCAAAAGATTCCCAGGTCCCAGACCTCCCGGATAGGTTCCGGTCTCAGCAGGCAGACATGCAGCAAAGCTCCACCACCACAAGCCCACCCACCACGTATCCAGGTGTACCCTTCATATATATTGGCTCCCCGAGCCAGGCACCTGACGGACTATTATCTAGTTCAACTGATGCCTGATCTCCTCTCCCAAATGACCACGTTTTTACTCATCCATTCACTAGCATTCTCCATTAATTTCTATTTATTACCACTTCTCTTGCCTGATCTATAGTCATTCCTCTATCTTCCAACGCTTGTACTACACAGTTTCTCCATCTCAATGGAGGTCTTCCTAACTCAGTCAATAAGAAGGTGAATTAACTACTGCATACCAAGGAGCTCTCCTAACTCAATACTTCTATGTTTCCTTTCTTAAATATAATCTCAGAGAGGAAAAGAACTTGTGTAGGGAGCTATGCATACCTTCAATGGCTAAACGTTGTTTTCCATTACATATAGTGTAACGGCTCAGATGGGGTTTGCTTTCAGCAGTTGGAGTATACAGGGCTACCATAACACTGCCTCATCATGTTGTCAATGTGGCTAAAGTTGGCAAGGTGTTAACAGTGCCTCAGCCAGACTCAATTATAGGTTTTTAGTCCCGAAAGGAAGAATGAAAACCTAATAATTAGTAGTGACCCCAGAATCATTGACGAACTAGCTTAACTAAGTTATGGCCTCTCTTTGAACTCATGGCTCGCCATTTCAAATGACCTGCCTAGGAGCCAAAATATAGAGAATAACCATATCAACGCTCAAAACTCTCACAGACTTCTATGTATGATGCGGATGCCACTACTGAAAAAAACAGTAAAAAATATGGCAAAAACAAAATTAAAAGTAAAGTCTGATGTCCTATAGCAGCGTCTCCCAGCTACCCACGCTGCATCTCATCCTCAACCGATATATCAAGACTTACTAGTACATCAGATGAATGGGAAGGGGACGGATGGGAGGGCCGGAATCGTCAATGATTCCGGGGCCACTACTAAAGTATAGGTTTGAGTCCCGGAGGGAAGAAGGAAAACCTAATATTTAGTAGTGGCCCCGGAATCATTGACGATATGCCTTAAACAGTAATGGCACTCTTCAAACTCATGCGTCAGCTGTTTGAAACACCCGCCCCAGAGTGTTAAAGAGACCTACATCGTAAGCGTACGCTCATTCACTTACGGAATCGTCCTTATGATCGAGAGTTCACTACGAAAAAACTTTGTTAAAAAATAATAAAATAAAAATAAATTAGAACCGCTAAAAGCTATGCTTCCCATCGTGTGGATGTTGATAGCCCGGGTGTGCCTGCAGACGCTGCCTTGCTGAGTGTTATAACTTCCTTCAATGATATATCAAGATAATTTAAAACATCAAATACGAATGGGAAGGGGATGGAAGGAAGGGCCAGAATTGTCAATGATTCCGGGGCCACTATTAAATATTAGGTTTTCCTTCTTCCCTCCGGGACTCAAACCTATAATTTATTGGTGACCCCTCCATCATTGACGATATGCCTGATATCTCGAGTCTGGAGGGGGATATTCATGACAAATATCAAACCTCTTAACAAATTAACAATAGGATGAGAAAACATGTAGGTGTACGAGAGCGAGGTGGAGGGACAGAGGGGGAGAGGTAGACCGAATATGAGGTGGAAGGATGGAGTGAGGAACTACATGAACGAAGGCGGTGCTGGTTGGGGGGAGGGGCGTCGACTGACTGGGGACAGAGGTGCATGGGGGCGGTTCGTTCGTGGCCACCCCTTCGGGGATCACGGCGTCAGGCAATAGATAGATAGATAGATGAGAAAACAACCCAAATATAGCGTTCTAAATACTTTATTTTGTACGTTCAAGATAATTATAAACTTGTAAAAGTAATACAGGTAGCGTACTTCAAAGAAGCCCTGTGTGCAAACGATTCTGGAAATCATGGGATAGGATTGTAGAACATTTGCTTAACATAAACCTATTAGGTACTGTACATGTAAAAATAGATCATTAAATGTATTCCACATTCTAATCATTAAATAAATCTTTGTTTATGAATATCATATTCTTATACAAACATATAATAACTCATGACTCTGGGAAGTCCTTGAGTATTGTAAGGTACATACATATCACAAAATATTTGGTCATGTACAACAATACAAAATATTTAGACTCATGACTTATTGCAAGTAATTGAGTATC
Source organism: Paralithodes platypus (assembly GCA_032716605.1). Taxonomy (NCBI): domain Eukaryota; kingdom Metazoa; phylum Arthropoda; class Malacostraca; order Decapoda; family Lithodidae; genus Paralithodes; species Paralithodes platypus. The sequence goes on along the minus strand of CM064514.1, from coordinate 11,150,628 downwards.
GTATGATAAATGCAGATTCCTTAACCCTCCGGATCCGGGGGCCCTCATATGAGGCGGTTCGCTGTGTCCGGGGCCATTTTCGTACAGTCAAGCTTCATAATTCAGGAGCTACTGATTGAGACCACCTAGAGCAGTCAGGTTTTTTGCAAATTGTAGAACATCTTGTTGTCTGTAGACTGCCGTTGAGATGACATCGCTACAACGCGTGGTTGCCGAGTTATTATGATTTTAGTGGCGCTTTTTTGCCGCGCATTTTACCTCATATGAGGCCTCCCGGGCTCCTAACCAAAATACGTTTTGCCTCATATGAGGCCTCCCGATCCCAAGGGTTAAACTATATGTCCATGTATCCAAAATACAAAAAACAAAAATATATAACTGAACTGCACTTCCAGTTTTTAAGATTAAGTATATCACAGTGTCTGAGCACTCACGACCTGTCCGGCGGGGCTAAGGGTCTTAGCTATCCATTCCCCCCCCCCCCCCCCTAATCCTAAAAGCACCAGACTATCAGACCCGTTACCTTAATGCGACACAGGTGAGACTCGGTTTATCTATGGCAATAGACAAGTATCGCGTTAGGAAGGTGTGATTGGACTCCCATAATTGCGTACCTGCAATATCCGTGATGGAATAATTCTTCAAGAACCTAAGGGACGCTGCCCATTTACGAATGTCATGGGCACGTCCCACTTTACCCGGGTTACTATCCCGTATCACATCCACAAGTAAAGTTGCTAACTTCCTCTTCGTAAGGCGTATACCAGTTCTATTGACCGAGAGGGCGCCCGGCTGGTTAGGCCGGGCACACTCCCATAAAATTTAATAGAGATTTCACCGGGCATAATTTATGGTGAGTATCTCCTCTCTTGAGCGCCGGAACCGTGAATTCCGTAAAAACTTGCTCACAGTGCTCGTTTTTGGCTACGAAATTAGGTGACGGCACAGTTTGGACATCCACATTGCATCGTCCAAACCTGAGACAATTCGGTTCGTTGCTCATCGCCTCCAGCTCAGATACCCGGTTTCCTGTAGCCAAGGCCATAAGGAACACAGCCTTCTTTAAGATTGAATCAAATGAAGGATCCTGATTATATTTCTGCAAATTTAGCAAAGACAAAGCCTTGTCCAGTGACCAGGTAGGCATGAGCTGACGGGGTGGTGGGCGAAGCTTGAAACATGCACGCATGAAACCCTTCTCCTCTGCTTGCGGTACAGAGAATCATAAATTTTAAATCATAAAAGGGGCCTTTTATTGCTGACATGTGATTCTTTAGTGTTACTACCGACAAGCGCTTATGTTCAAATAAATAATCAAGATATTTGAAAATTAAAGACACCGATGCTTCAGTTTGGTCAGTTTCCACTATCCAAGTAGCAAATGCTTTCCAGTGTGATTGGTACTGACGTCTGGTGGAAGGAGTGTACTGAATAATGAATTTATTAGTCACGCTTTCCCCAAAAGGAGTTAACCATTTGGCCCTTTGAATGTCCACAATGCAAACATGAGCGAGGTCTTTAGGTTGCAAATTGTGTCCAAGTGGAAGTACGAGATCGGGAGCGACACCTGGTTCTCGCACCACGTCTTCAACTGGGAGTACCACACCTGAGCCGGCCACAGGGGCGCGATCAGCGAGACTATGCCCCGATAATCCAGTAGTTTGTAAACTACTTGACACATGAGTGAAGCGTCTGGTGTCGAAAACAGATAGATGGAATTCCACCTGTTCCAATCCGTCAGCAATGCGTCGGGACCCCCTGCCGGAGTAACTTCCCGGCGGGTTAGGTAGAGAGGAAGTTTGTGGTTTTCTTCTGACGCGAATAAGTCCACTTGTGGACTGTACGGCTCTGCAATCATCTTTTGGAAGACGGTTTGCTTGAGCGCCCATTGTACTACTTTGCTCCATCTCTGTGACAGAGCATCTGCACAGACGTTGGCCACGCCCAGCAGATAAGATGCGTGAAGATGAATGTGTAGCTTGTCGGCTAACACAAAAATCTTTTCCGACAACTTTAGCAACATTCGAAACCTTGTTGACCCTTGTTTCTGAATGCAAGCTACGGCATTCAGATTGTCCATTCGAAAAGCTATTGATTTCCCCTCCAATGTGGGACTGTGAGCCTGAAGGAATATTTAGGGGAACTAGTAACTCTTTCGCATTGATGTGAAACTCCTTGGATTGGGACTAAAGACCCTGACCCTCATGCCCGAGGTTTGACTGATAACCCCAACCCAACGTCCCTGAAGCATCGGTATCTACCCATACCGTAGGCGGAGGAGAAGTCCACGTCATAATTGAATGCAATGTTTCCGGCCTTGCCCAGACCGCTAGTAAGTTGTGGATTAATTTCGGGATTTGCCAAGACTTTTCCGCCGGCAACAGCGGAAAATGCCAGTTTCCCTCCAAGATTAACCTCTTTACTTTCAACCGGCCCAACTTCACAGTACAGTAAGTTGAATCCAGTTCAGAGAACCGACAAGGGACTCCCACACCTTCCTCATGGTAGTCAGGCTGTCTGTCCACACTCTGACTGAGTGTAAGATGTGTTGTGTCCCATACTAAACACATACAAAAGTTACAAAAGTTACATACCAGCCCTACCCACTGAATTACCCTTTTCGGGACAAGATTCGACTTTGCCAAGTTGATATTGAACCCCAGGGTTTTGACATGGTATAGAATGGAATGTACATGGTTGAGGCATTGTATCTCGGACTCTGCAACCACCAGCCAGTCGTCTAGGTACCACATTACTGTGATCCCTTGTTTTAATAGTGGTAACAGAGCCTGTCGGACTAATTTGGTAAAGATTCTCGGTGCCAGGTTCAGACCAAAAGGCATCCTTTGTAAGACATAAGTCTGATGCTCGATCCTCATAGCGAGGAATTTTTGGAACCTTTTGTTTACTGGGACATGCCAAAAGGCTTTTGTCAGATCTAACGAGCACATCCAACCTTGCGGCGGAAGTGTTAACCTGATCTGATTCACAGTGAGCATCCTGAACGATGTGTTGTGAATGTAGTGATTCAGGTGAGACAGGTCTACGACCGGCCTGATCTGAGCACTGTCCCTCTTCGGCACGAGAAAAAGTCTGGACGTGTAAACTGGGCAAGTTGGATCGACCGGGACAATGATATGCTTGGTTATCATTTCTTGGACTAGTGACTCCACCTCTAAAGAAACATGATTGAATTCCATCGGTTGACGTAAACGAGGTCGCCGGAGCCAACTCCAAGTTATGCCCTTGCGTACCACTGTCCGTGCCCAAGTCCGCCGGGGCCAAGCCCGGTGACACGTCTGGAATGACCCAGTCATGCAACTGGGCTTGTCCGGCAGAACTACCCTCGGATCCAACTCGCCCACAACAGGCCCTGGGAGTGAGAAAGTTTTGTGGATGACTAGTTTTTTTTAATGTGATGTGGTAGGTGTAGACCGCTGGCTGGTAGTAGTAGGCTTTGACTCTTGTCCTGGCTTACTCTTAGTCTTTCATTAATTTCATTGGAGGTGTTTGGTGGTGTGGTGAAATTAATTAAAAAAAAAAAAAAAAAAATAGATTAGTCTGACCTTTGTACCACTTACCGGAACTCTTACCCTGTTGTTTGCCTTTCTTGGCATGACTGCTTCCCGGTGTGGAAGGGGTTTTGAAGTTCTGAAAAAACTTAGTCCCACATGGGTGACTCTTGTGACTAAATTTAGGTTTAGTGTAAGGCTTCGTGAATTTATGCGACTCCTTCCGCGCTGAGGAGGCAGTCGGTCTAGCTCTAGCAGAGTCTACGAGGCTAAACACAGTCCTCTAGGTATCATGACATAAAAGATTTGACGTTAAGACAGGGGACAGAATTACACGGCGCCCAATCTCCTCCGGCAACATTTTCACCAGATAGACTCTTAGGTCCTGACATGCACGGACCGCCTCCAAGAAGGCAACCCTAATGTCGCCCAGGGACTGAATAGAGTTCTAGAGAACAAGATGCCTAGAGAGAGAGAGAGCTTTCTTAGCATTAGCATCAGTTATTGCCGGAGTCGTCCTGACCAGTGACTCTGCGATCTGGCGACTAAGCAAGAACTGAGACAGTAGCCTCAGAGCCTTTTGCCTCAATTTATAGTCATTATTCAGCTGAGTTGGTGAGGGGACTAGAAAAGGGGTCTTGTATTTCCCATAAAGATAACTTAGGGTCAGTGAGAAAGTCAAGCAAAGATTTAGGTACACCCCTGGCTATGGCAACGGGCAGTGAAAACCAGCTGTGCTGTTCTTGGTGGATTTGGTGAGACGACTTACTTGTAATTGTGCAAGCAAACTGTTGAGCCTCTGCCTCCCATTCCACCCAGGGTCCTTTACCTACCTCCCCAATCTGCAGGACCGGGTTACCGGATTGGTCACGGATAGGAATTGTGTCTAATTCCGGCGTTAAATGTGCCAGAGCCTTAACGTCATTAAGTCCGTCAACTTTCGACCAATCTGAGTAGAGTCGTGCAGAAGAGGGAGGTGGTAAAGCTGGGGAGGAAGCATATACAAAGAAATCTGGGGCATATAAAGTTGGAATGGCCTTAATGGATACATCTAGAGTGTCACCAGAACTATTAAGAGCCCGTAACTTTTTTCTCTCATTAACCTGAATATTCCAATGTTCAGGTACCGGAAGCTCTCCCGAGATAGTCTGTTGCGCGACCTGTGGGTTTCGAGCGACGATATTAATCCATGACCGATCTGGCCCGTAAAGTAAAGGCATGGGGCCTTTCCTAAGGGGAAATTTCTCCAAAGGTGGAGGAATGACATCCGTGACAACTCTGACATTGGAAGTAGTTAAGGTTGACGTGTAAGATGACGGACTAGCACTAGTTGTCATAGGGGAGGGAAAATTAGTTTGCCTAGTTGATACTGTAACTGATTCCAGCGGTCTGACAACAGACGATGGCGGCTGAGCTTCTGGCACCACTTTACCCATCTGAAATTTCTCCATCATTTGATCAAAAATAGATTGCAAATCTGCCCTGGTGACATAGTCTTTAGTAATGTCCATAGAAACTATTGAGTCGCCTTCCGAGTGGTCAGACGATGCCCGTGTTTGACCAGAAGGTAATTGTTCTAGCTCTTCCTCTAACCCGTCCTGGTAGTCCATGTCTACATCCAACTCTTCCTCCAGTTGCCGGGATGAGCCGGGACGAACCGCCTCATCCCGTACCGCGGGATTTAACTGTTCACGTTCAAAGGCTTCCCAACTCAAGTTCGGTATGGATGAAGGTACTTGTCCCTCAATGGTTTGCTGCACTTACATTGTCTGTGGCCTCCGAGGTCGTGGACATCTGACTTTGCGATCTATCAGAACCTTCCCTGGTGCCCTCCATGTACCCTCGATAATGTTCGGCTAACACTTTCGCCGGGACATTGGAACGTGGAACTTTAAAACCCGGCAGATTACTAGAACGGGGAATTGAATAACCTGGCCTTACTGACTGCGACAATTGGCTCACGTCACTATCACTGTCTCTGGGAGGCGTCTCTGCTACCTCCATCACCACCTCCGACCTGCCAGATTGGACCTTAGGCTTCGAGGAGGTAGTGACGGAGGGAGGAGGCGCCATCACCGGCGGTTGCCGGAGCCGCGCACTCGACGTCTACTTACGAGCTGTGACCCGTTTACTGCCTGAAGTTGACGCCTCCGGTGTCACTTTGTCTGGCGTGATTCTTCTTTTTTTGATCGTCCGTACTAATAAGTTCTTTTGAAACGACTTAGCGGCTTTCTTTTTGATCACCATGGAAGGAGTTGACTTATGTTTACTAAGAGGAGATTTGATCACCAAATGATCCCACATAGCCTCATCGTCGCACTGTAATGCCTTATGAGCTACCTCCTTAGTATAATAATTGAAGTGTGCTTTTATTTCCAATAAGGCCACTTGACACGAAGCTTCTTTTTTATTCAATAATCCGTCCCGAAGTCTAGTACACACACCACATCGCTTAGATAGCCAAAATCCTCTAGAGCAATCAAGACATGTTACGCACTTAATACAAAGCTTATGGCTAAAGATCGGAATGTTCATGCATGTCGGTGTAGTACAAAGGGTAACGTATGACATGGTAATAACCCCATGCCGGGATCGGCCCCCCAGTCTGGAGCGCGTTGCCGAGGTAGAAGTGTGCGATCTGGGAAGAAATTTCCAAGAATCAATGCTCATAAGGATAATCCAAGACATTCACACATGATATATACCTCGAATACGCTGGAAAATTAGATTTAGTACACTACCACTCCTAATTTTCCTTCTTATCCTTCTGGAAAACCACCTTCCGGTTTTCTCTATTAACTCCCTCAGACATATTATGTTCCAGTAAGTCCGAGGAGGCGGGAGCCCCAGGATCATTGCCACTGCCTCGCACTACACTCACAACAACAATGCGGCCGTTAGAATTATCGCAGGAGGCTGAGGTTGCCACCAACGGTTTTATCGTATGGTAACTTATCGGACTTACTGAGCTCATATGACGCAAAATCGCGTCATATACAGTAGGGTCTCACATAAAACGAGTTTATGGTCGATAAACGAGGGCGTTTTATGCGATTTCGTTTTATGTGAACACAGCATTTTGGTGGCGCAATATCGTCAATGTTCACTGTAAGCGAAATTTTTTGTACAAAGCGAACGATATTTCGTACAAAGCGAACTATATTTCGTACAAAGCGAACGACATTTCACACAAAGCGACGATATTTCGTACAAAGCGAACGACATTTCATACAAAGCGACGATATTTCGTACAAAGCGAATTTTAGGTCGGTCGTTTTAATCGAGACTCGTTTTATGCGAACACGTTTTATGCGGGACCCTACTGTACTTATTGGAGAGGTATAGAGATAAGTCCATGTGACGCAATCGCGTCATATGAGTTTTTGGTGGACTTATTCATACGACGCGTCATATATGTCGCAAGGAGTTAAAGGTATTAAGACTACTTATCTATGATAATCCTTATCACCGGTCTATACTCTTAAGTTATCATTCATATTGAATGTATAACGTTAACGTTATTTTCCCCGTCGCTCTGACGCAGCTCCATTAACTACACTCGCCCGTCCCGCTGACGGATTGATTGACCCGTCTGTCACGCTGATGGATTCAAAGTCATCCCTGCCGCGTGAGGATATATAAAAGTATAGGCGAGTCATTCCGGCTGAGCCGAAATCCCTTATGGAAGCCTTCTCCTTCCGCCGGGAATGTTAGTTCTGGCGCTCGACCAGGAACGGGTTAATTGGAACTTTTACTCTAGCCCTCCGAAGAGAGATCCGGTAAAACAGCACCCGGCTATTTTCCGCCGGAAGAGTTGAACCAAACCCTTTGTGTTTTCTAACTCATTTGCAACAAGATAGCCCAACACAACACGTACATATTTATAATTTGTCAGGACATTCTCCTGACACCTTCCTTTCAATAATAACAATTTGTTATAAAAGTGAAGGTTGCATCTTCCGGCTACAATTATTAAAATTAACAAATCAATAATAATAATACATCCTAGCCATAAAATACCCCTACATCGAGGCTGGCCACGAGGCCTAGGGCAAGTAGCACGACGACACAGCAATACTCTTACCTCAAGGAAGAATCCAGTAGCCAACCAGCAACCACAGCACGACGAACCACTCGTAGGGCAGGGACGACGCAGAAAACTATAGAAAGTTCTTCACCACGTGAAGCAACTCTTAAACTATAGAGTCTGCCAATGACCACAAAAACGCTTAACCTACCAGAAAGGTAGCCGAAAAGCGGTGCCCTGGATCAAAAACTCTCCTAAATAACTAGTTAGGCTAACCTGAGAGCACAAATAGCAAACAAATATGGCGACCAAGTTCACATGCGAACGAGGGGACGCCAGCCTAAGCACCCTTATAAAAACACACTCCTGGGCGCCGTGCCAATGAGGACGCCCGATCTGACTAATCTAAACTTATTCTAGAACATCTCAGTTAATACAAATGAGCAAAAGACTCACTAGTAGAGACCGTAGAATGCAGAGTGAAGGTAGGTTGGGAAAAGCACGTCCGTTGGCAACGGACCCCAGAGTGAGAAGGAAGTTATGACGCTCAGCAAGGCAGCGTCTGCGGGCACACCCGGGCTATCAACATCCACATGATGGGAAGCATAGCTTTTAGCGGTTCTAATTTATTTTTATTTTATTATTTTTTACAAAGTTTTTTCGTAGTGAGCTCCTGATCATAAGGACGATTCCGTAAGTGAATGAGCGTATGCTTACGATGTAGGTCTCTTTAACACTGTGGGGCGGGTGTTTCAATCAGCTGACGCATGAGTTTGAAGAGTGCCATTACTGTTTAAGGCATATCGTCAATGATTCCGGGGCCACTACTAAATATTAGGTTTTCATTCTTCCCTTCGGGACTCAAACCTATAATTTATTAGTGGACCCTCCATCATTGATGAACTCCCTGATATCTCAAGTCTGGAGGGTGACATTCATCAGGAATATCAAGAAATCACTAACAAATTACTCAAGGTTGAGTGAAACATGCTATAGCAGATCATAGTTTAATAGAAATAAAGGGGTTAAAGATGGCATTCTTAAAGTTACACCCGTCAGTACACTAGACCTAAACTTTGGATAGAAGCAGCGGTCTAGTGTACCACATAAATTATTCATCTAGATTATGTATAAAAATAAAAATGTACACATATATTACAAAATATAGAATACTAAAAATAATTATTTGTTCATTGTATCACAAAATAGCATGTACTAAAAATAAATTGCATCCTTGATTAGACTTATTAGTCTGTTAGGACAAAATTCGAATAATACGTATCCTATCACATATACTTATCAGTCTATAACAGCAATCTTGATTTGAAACACGGATCTACTAAAATATCTTGCAGGAACTATTCTAGGGATAACATTCAAGAATTTAAAAATGCTTTAAGTTCAATCTCTTGGGACCTTGTATTTGCTTCGAATGAACCGAATGTAGCTTATACAAATTTCCATATGATATTTAATGCTACTTTTAGTAGATATTTCCCTATACTAACAAAACAAATTAAATCCAAATATTTAGGAAAACCCTACATAACACCGGAAATACAAGTGATGATACAAGAGAAACATAAAATGCAAACAAAATATGCAAAGAAACCAGTGACTTATGGTGAAAATTTCCGTAAAATGCGCAATAAAGTTAACATGACAATTAGGAAAGCTAAAGCTAACTATTATAAGAACAAACTGAAGGAGAATGCTGGTAATATAGAGGGAACATGGAATACAATAAATCAAGCACTAAATAGAAATACGAAAGGTAAGCTAAGCGATATGTTTATTGTAGATAATAAGGAAGTTTCCAGTTCAACAGTTATTTCCGATGAATTCAATAACTATTTTGTTAATGTGGGTAAGGAACTTGCAAAACAGTTTAGAGGAAATAACCCAGACTACGAAAAATACTTGGTGGATAGAAATTTCGGAAACTTAGTTTTAACTCCTGGGCCAAGTCACTCGGTAACGGAGTTACATAGCCAGTACATTATTTATTATAATTAGGTTCAGTTTTTTATCTAAGCCACTTACATATTAATGAAATACATCAAATTTTAGGACTTGATGAGCACTTCAACCACATGCAAAATTATAGGGTTAAAACTTAATCTTCAAGTGATGATGAATTTATAACTTCTCAGTAACGGAGTTACCCAAATTTTACACCTGTTGTAAGGTAATACACACAAATTGTTAGATCATGCGGTTCTCTCATGCAAATGGTGACAAATGACATTTCATGTTGGTTTATATTTATCTAGTTACTTTTCTACCAATTTTCATACTTCTTCTATAATTTTTTCCATTTGATATTTCCAATAAATATGATAGTGGTATGGTAACGGAGTTACATGGTAACGGAGTTACAAATGTTTAAATTATTCCTTTTAGACAAATTACTCATATTTAAGCTTCATATTGCTGCAATATGCTAGGCTAGATATTGTTTAATGGTACCAAAGTACCTAACTGTATTTTGATATAAAAAAATTCAAATTTTTTATTTCAAATTTTTAATAATACTGTACTACTATCAAGTAACTAAGTTATATTTCTATTCAAGAACATTTATATATTTTGAACAAATGCAGAACTGGAAGTGTATTCTATATAAAAATGCTAAAAATACAACTGTGCAATCAGGTACAGTACCAGTATTGTTTTATTTAATAACAAAATGCAGTGCATTACACTGAAATTCAGGATTTTTGCTACGACTCGCCGGGAAGCATACACTATACAAATAAAAGTGGTTCATGTGAAGTTTGCAAAATTAAGGAAATTAACTAAAATTTCACATATCACAAAAGTATATCCACAATTAAGACAAATTATTCTTTATAATTGTTAATTATTGAATAATTATTGTTAGTCTGTAGTATTTTCCTATAATTATTTTCATAAATTACTTTGTTACATATATCTCCATGACTTCTCGCTGCACGCTAGTGAACTTAAATGAGTATCGGAGACGGGTGCCAACCATATTGACTTCTGGCTCCGGACAGATGAAACAGATCTTCTCAGCTGGCTCTTGGCTGGTATCTTCACTGTCGGCATGCCTATACAAACCGTCATTTCCGATCTTTCTCAGGAATTTTACCATGACCTGATCCTTTTCTACAGAGGAAACAGTGGCAATGTACAGGAATGAGCAACCTTTTTGAGTTTCGATTGGTATTGCCACATAACACCCTGGTTTGACATCAGTGGGGTTGACTGAAAGTGGGGGATGGTTTGCTGTAGAAGGATGGGTTGTAGATGTTGAATTTGCTGTAGGCTGCTGTAAGAGGATGTGTTCCTTTCCCACTTGCTGCGTGTAGTGTGAGACTGTCACTCGGCCAAGATCCAGGGTACGTACTCAGTGAATGCTGTTTGTACCAGGCACAGCTTTGATGGACTCTAATAGATTATCAAGGACAAGCTGATTAGCTGTGATTTGGGAACTGGAAACATACAACACATTAACTTGCTTAGTGGAAACTCTGGCACACTCTACATACTCCTCAGCAGTCTTGACATGATAGCGTCTGGTCATGATTGCATTGTGCACTGCCCGTTTCACTGTGCCTCCTACATCATCAACCGCACCTTTACCATGAGATGTAGCAAAGAAGTGCCAGTTGATCTGAAGGTTCTTCTTTTCCATGAGGCTGGTGATGAAGGCAAACATATACTTCTGCTTAAAGTGCTGTGCTGCACCATCAGAAAATATATCTATCTGCTGGAGAGGTAAAGTCTGCTTTGCCTGGACCTGGTCAATGATAATTTCAATTATGGTGGCAGCACAGTACTTGTCATGTGATAAATTGTCTGACACTACTACATAAGAGGAACTATTCTCTTGAGTCCAGGCTACTGCAGTGAAGATTGTCACCTGTTTGTGGGTCCAGTGGGCGGACTGAACTTCATCTTGCTCGATAACAGTGGCATTCTCACTAACACCAAGTTGCAGAACTGCTTGTTTGGGCTTCGGTTCTTTGTGCATGTGGTGGAATGCAGCTGCTTGCTTGTTTTTTTTATAAAGCAGTGAATTTTAAAAGCTGGTAACTTCTCTTCAAGGGTTGATAAAGCATCTTGTAAAGTACCTAGTGTTACGACCGGGGCTACGAATAAAACAAGGGCACTTAATGATTGGACTAGTAATAGGGCACTATGCAAAAATGGTACGCTAGATCCAAACCCTCGAACTTATATGCCGGCGAACAAAAACACCTATACCCTCCAGAGTTAATCTGCGATAACGGGGTATCCTTAACTGGGCATAAATGTACTCTACTTCAGGCTAACCCACACTGGTATAGCCTGATAACAAACAAGATGCAAGTTACGTTAAAATGCAAAAAAAGGAATCTATGGAAAGATCAATTAAATCACTGCAAGATTTAATACAATAAAAAGATGCTTCAATACAGTTACTCTAAACAACAATAAACTCTTCACTCCTATCTGAAAGAAAGTGAAGTATAGTCCTACAGCATAGACCTGGAAACTTCTGAAGAAAGTCTGATGCTCATAAGATGCTCGTATCTTAAACTATATAAAGGCAGGAGGCAGGACACCACACATGTAAATGGGATACACTAAAAGATAGGACATATAATGTTAACTGACACGAGAATACTATAAATGCGCAACGGTAGCAATGCTTGACACTAAAAGAAGTACTTCCTCATCAACGAAACAGTCTGCTAGGGTTGTGCGGCTCAACAACAACCTAGACTAATAAATGCTGTGAATAATAATGCGTACATATCAAAGAGCTTATATTAAATACTAACAAGTGTCTACTCAATTAATAATGCCTAGCTGGGATACTCTAGGTAAGGAACTGGGGTTGAGCAAGACAGGCTCATAGCCTAGCGATGTCCTTAAGACTGCATCCTTTAAGTTACGTTAATTGACTAGGGTGGTCTCTTGATAGATCCAGATCGCAAGTATCTGGTGATATCTATCCTGGCGCCCCTCAAAAGACAAGCAAAGTGGCAGCAAAGTGTGGAACTGGAACAGGCCAAAACTTTCAGTCAACACAATGCTGCACTCGCAAAGGACGCAATCGAAAAGACAGCCCAGGCTACCACAGGACCGGTCGAAGTCGTGTAGGTATAAGCAAACCGTACACACATCGGAGACAACGACTACAGTTACCTTATCCCAGTCTAGCATTAAATAATAGAGCAGAAACACTAAATCAATAATGGAGACACACACAAAGTTCTTAACCTCTACTAACTAAGAACCCTCAAACCTATTCTAAGTACATGTAAATATCTCTGAGGACGGCGCATGCAATACAATGGGCCGGCTATGGAAACCGTATGCAGAACCCAAGGGGACAAGTAATTGAATAAAGGTGAGAAGCAATGGAAAAGGAGAAGGTCAGAGAGAGAGACAGTGGTAAAGGGGGTGATCGGGAGAGAGTATGCAAAGGGATGTTAGAAGCATGCGCGCCAAGCCTGTCCTGAGGAGAACAGCTCCTGGGAACCCTCATGGAGGAGGTTAGTTACACAGGAGCCCGCAAGGGCGCGATGGTCGGCCAATCACGGGCCGAGACGTCACAAGGCAGCAGGCCCCTAGGACGCGCCAGGATCCGCCAGCCAATCAAGGGCGCGGGAAAGCCCGCGCGCGAGCGGGAAAACTCCTCCGAGCGAGGGAGGCAGCACATACATACACACGCACATAGTACCACCACGCTGCCTATATCTCTCTTTCTCCTTAACTTTACACAATGCATCTTATATTCTACTAATGATATAAAATACTTCCCGTTGTCACAGACGAAAACAAAGACCACCACTGGACTGTCTGTGACAATGCGAGCACAAGGAAAGAAAGAACAACATTCTCTGATAACTGTAGCCCATTTCGATGTCCCTGGCGAGCGCTAGTGGCTAACGAGAGGCGATTCTGCCAACGCTGGTAGACGTCACACTAGTCTTTGCGCTTTTGTTGGCTGACCTTCTTCACTTCTAATCCACTCCATCCACTTAATGTTTTCTCCTAACTGTATGTCATCAATGTTAGCACTGAGGCTCTGCAGTGATGTAACGGGGGGGGGGGGGGGGGGGGATCAGTTGGAGTATCTCTCCTACTTCCTCACTTCCCTTCTTCTGCTGCCAACAAGAGAGAGAGAGGGAGGGAGAGACAGAAAAAGATAGATTAAGCTGCGAAGGTGGAAAATAGGTACTCAAGGATAGAAAGGAAGAGATGACGACAAACCCGTTATTGCATTCTAATTAACGAGAGGACAACCCTGTTTGGTTGACCCACATCCAACATCCTTCGAGGAAGGGGAAAGACTGCAACTCCGACACGATGATAAGACCAAAGAACCACAAAAACCCCACTGAGACCTAGCATATTCTCTACTTTCTAGATATCACATAAGGATGTTTTTGGGAACGGTAATTCATTCAAATTATTTGATCGCCCACCTTCAGGTGAACTGGCCGTCCCCATGGTTTTCTTATTCTTTATGCAATCGTGACTCATGCTCCTTATTCAGGTACATTAGGACAGTAGGATAAATCGGAGGCTAGCAAAGACCAATCAAGAACTTCACCTTCCATGTTGGCTGACAAGACTTTGACTCTCGGTTAGGCTACTGGTACTACTCTTAGACCAATTTAATACTGACAGCTCCGATTTACCCTCCTGACAACACATTTAGATCCAAATAGGTACGGGAGGATAGATACAAACATATTGCAGTAATCTTAAGCTTGATATTAATAGAAGGAACATTTTACCGTTTACAACTCTTAACATTGGTACCGTATGGTCCGTATCTAATTATCTCTATACCATTAACCTGGGACCAATCCATTACTGTACTGGGACAGTCTCTTAACCTAGGAGTAGGACTCGAATATTGCTGTCTGTATCCACCCCATTCCTCTCAGTATTATACATCCCAATTCCGCTAGATACCGGTATCGGCCAGGCTTGCCTTTACGTCTCTTCGGCCTACCGTATCCTGGGGTATAGGGGGTAATCATACGTCTTCCTGCGGTCCTTGAACCCTCGTACAGTACACGAGTTCAGCATCCTGCACTCAGCCAATGGGAGGGGTGAATCTCCGATTCTCCGCCATCAGCAATTCAGCATCACATCAACTCCGTCCCAAACTGGTTCCCTGGGTAGTTGAATGCATTCTTAACCCACGGTTGACATATAGCTAACCCTTAATAATGGGGTTAATCAATATCCTAATTACGGCACACAGTAATACTAAAACAAATACATATAAAAAATATAGGCTAATATAAACATATAAAAATACATGGATTCCTATTAACGTATAAAAATAGATGAGCTAATATAAGTACAGAAATACAATGACAGATCAAATTATGACATTACAGTACAGTACCGAAATAATCTCTTAAGGCATCCAAAGATCCTCTCATTAAGTACAGGTACATATGTTACTCAGCAGTACTCTACACACAATTGGGAACACATAATTACACAGCATATCTATGGAGTCAAATCAATACAATAATGGCATAAATCAAAGGTAATTGTCATGGTCAAACTTAACAGGTTGGACTGCTCAATGCGGAGGGTGCTATACAAGGCTCAAACAAAGCTAAACGTTAATTCTACTGTAACTCGAGTAACTTATCCCCTGAAATCAGCTGCCCAGAATCTCACTACAGCGTTCCATCCCTTGCAAGGCAACTCTGTTCATTAGACCATGTCAAACATAATTATATCATAGGAATCAATACTCATAATACACTCAAAAAGCACAATCATTAATAATAGCCTACTGTACTTCCAATTAGGTGAAAGTTAGGTAGCCTAGGCTAATTAAAAATGTAAAATCATATAACCTACCATAATAATTCAGCAAGTACCCATACCTAAACGGCCCTTTTCACAAGTTAACTTTAAGTAACAATAGGTAAGAACAAATAATCATCTGAAATAAATCCGACCCAATGGGGGTCCAAAATTTGACAGTACTGGGGTTGGGAAATGAGGACCTCTAAATCAAGATAACAAGTAACTCTTTACACTATAACCCAGTAAAAACATTTAAAATGAACAATAACCAGGCCTAGGAGACGTTAGTTATAAATACTTATCTGAATAGGCCTAACTTTGGAACGTCGGAGACACGAAAGGTAAACAAAACTCAAGGACACGATCTCAAACGAATGTCCTTTCCTGATTTACATGTTAAAATACAATCATAGTTACCAAAATGCATGGTTTTATAAACTCAAAGTAATGAACAAGTTCTAAACATACAATACAACTGCTACATTAGTAATTTACTCAACCTGGTCGTCTCTCCGAAATGCGAGATGGTCTAAATCCTAAAATGGCGGTCAAGCTTCAAAAGCATTTTAATCAACTTGATCCTCAATTCTACTCTTAACTGGTGTTCACGCACTACCTCAGGATTATGTAAAACGGTGAAAGACAAACTAGCAAAATTAGACTAACCTAAGTTTGGTCGGGAATTATGGAAAAACACAAGAATTGGAAGGCCATTAAATGGCGTCCCTCTGACTGAAATTATTACACACGAAGTTAATTGACGTTAATTTGGAATAACAAAGTTTAAAATATCAGAATAACACTTAGCAAAGGTGCACAGACTAAGTTTTACTGAACACAATGATAATGGGGGAATTTGTATGGTTGTAGGCACTTGGCAGGTGAGGGGTGCCTGTCGACCAACCCGATGGTAGGCTCGAGTTCACGAATTTGTCAATCACAGTAATACCTCCTACATTACACACCTAGTACTTACTTAACTGAATAAGCAATACCTTATAACACTATAAACCTTAATTACGAACCTCTGAATGGAGGGAAAGGAAGCCTAAGTCCGGAGAAGAAGCGGGGAATGATGACAGAGACTGGGGGTTAGGTAGGTGTCTCTCTCGTAGGCCTGGGGTCACGACAGTGAGGAACCGAGGGCCAGTGCCAGGGATCCCGCCAAAAAAGGGGAGGGTGACCACAAAGGGTGGCGTCGCTTGGGTAGGAATTGGCGGTCTTTTTACACAAGGGGGCATTACTCTAAATTCGAAAAGGAAGGATTTTTACATGGGATAACAAAAGGGGTAAAAGGATAAATTAGGCTTGAAAGTATTTTACATAGATTTGAGAATATTAGTTCTCCTCCTGATCTAGGCTAATTCCCTCTTTACATAGACAAGGGTTACTTAACCCTTCTTAAACGATACATTTCCCTTAAATATAGGGAAGAGTGAATGAAGGGGAAAAAGTCTTACAGTTAAGTCAAACCTTACAACATATACCAAAAGGGAAGGTACAGTTTCTTCCCGTTACACAGCTCTACCTTTTCTTTGAAGACTTTTTACCTCATTCACTCTTTCATCAACATAAACATTATACAGTTACCAATTAATCCAGCCTTAACTTATTACAGCAGAATTTCTGATCCGCCTGGCATCTTACCATGCCCAGAGCTCGCAGTCTATACCCAACGTCTTAGAATCTGACACATCATTACTGTACTGTACTCTGCCTGTGGGGCGTCCCTTCCTTCAACAGCAAATCACTATACCACTCTATAAAGTGTCCCTCCTTTTCAGGAGAGTGCCAACCAGGCACTATCTTGTCCCCGTAGAGACAGCCTCTCTCCACCCCTTTATTGCTTGGAAAACCCCAGGAGACCAGACTAGAGAGCAGCGTGGACACCCGTATCGTGGGAGTCCCTTCACACTCTGTGCGCTGGCTGAGCCTCGGGACGAAAGGAGTATAACCCCAGTCAACCATAAAGGTACTCAGAGCCAACAGCACGTCCTGATGGGAACGCCACCACCCTAGTCCCAATCACCTGTATGACGTTCTACAAAACCTAGGCACCTACGTCTCTTAAAGTTTCGCTGCACGGGGGTTTGACCGGAAAGATTAATTAACCATGCGGGGGCCACAGGGGAGTACACAACAAGACGACCACAACAGGGACTCTACTGTACACTCTAACAAGATTCTATATAACGCCGGGCCGGCTGACGGGCTCTGGGTGCTAAAATCTCAGGTTGATAGTCTTCCTCAACCGGCATTTCAACTTGCTCTACCTGCCAATACTCCTCACCCACGAACGGTTTCACTTTCTCTGCGGCCCTTTTCATAAACACACCCGTATAGGGATTTACTAGCTTATACGCAGCC